>VWZV01010104.1:0-129410 GCA_013397155.1 Irena cyanogastra | reverse complement strand
TTTTTTTTTTTTTTTATGGAAACCCATTAGTAGAAAACTGCCTTGTTGGAATTGCCTGTTCACTGTATGTCACTGCTGTACATAAGTATGTAAGAAAAGCTATCTGATACCATTCAGTGTTCATTCAAGCATTCAAGAAAAAAATGGAAACCCTATTTCTAGCTCTGTCAGTGAAAGAATTATAAGCATTTCACTCACCACTTATTTCAGAACAAAGCTATTTAACCTGACACTTACTTGCAGGAAGCTATATCCAGTAGGGGCTGATGGATGTCCAATGCTTTTACCTACTATTAAAAATCATATTGCTGGGCTGTAGCAATAGCTTTTGCAATCATATGTCTGGTTATAATTGTGTCATAAATTTTGATTTCCTGTTGAAAATAGGCAGTTATTTTACTTCCAGAACTAAAAGGTATTCTTGACTTCAGGTTTTAGTAGTCTCTGCAATACTAACAAATAAAAGTTGAGATGGAAGTTTTACATCTGGGTCTGTAATATGTTAGAAAGAAATAACAGGGTCTTAAAACTGTCTTTAATTGAACATCTCCTCTTTGCTCAGAATATCATGTTTATTTACCCTTGACTGTTCTTCAGGTCAGACTTTTTTTCTCCAAGTCCAGTATATCATATGACATGCTAAGTAATTTCAGCTTTAGCAGAATAAATATAGACCTTAGAATAACGAACATGTTAATTTTCTTACCATATCAACAACCATACAAGAAAAAAATTGAAAAGATAATGTGTCAGGAAAACACTAAAATGGAAGAGAGCTAGTAAACTTGTAAATTCAAAGCTGAAGAAGAAGAAAACTGATAAGTGAGTCATTAAATGGCAAGTTCATCTTGCAAGCAGTACTGATTTAAAACAAACATTTTGTTTTGTCAGGACTTTAGTTGCAGATTGTTACCTTAGTGCAAACTATTTCCATACATATTATAGTCTTATGAATACTATTCTCATAAAAACTGTTACAAATGGAAAACTAGTTTGGAAAATACTTCAGAGTATTGAACTGAAAAAATAATAATTCTACTTCCACCCAGTCTTTGTTACAAAACATCATAAATGTTTCTCTCTCCATAGCCATGAATCTATTCAGCATTACATTAAATGGAAAAGAATAACTTTTACAAAGAACTTTAAAGAAGAAATCTATCAAATTTTAATTTAATTCCTGTATTGATTTAAAAAGAAATCATGAGCTCCTGAACTTAAATTATACAGTCAGTTTACAAGGCGGAAATTAAAGCTGACCAGAAACCCCACAGTATTACTTGTACGTGTTTTGTGGTAAAAATTTAATTTGCTTCATAGTTTAAACTTCAGTTATATAGAAACAAACATGAACTTTTCTGATTTTTTTTGTTGTTTCTTTTCTTTTCTTGGAAATTCAAAATTTGCTTACAATATTCTGTTTATTTTCTAAGCAAACTCTCCTTGTCAATGTGTGTACGTGTGCATTTTCAGCTTATATGCATATGCTCATACTTGGAAAGTGTTTGATTAGTCAGCCAAGAAGTATTAGTTAATATTAAACATTTTTTGTCTATCAAATATAAAGCAAAAAAGTAGTCATATGATTTTTCACTAAAAACAGGAAGCTGATTTCAGCTTCCATAAAAATAACCTTGGATGCTGCCATAACATAAGGTACCATAAAGATCATATGTTACAAGCATAGCAGATGTTAATTCTTGTTATACACACCCACTCAGGAAGCCCTTGCACCCTGCTTAAAGTTTCAACAAAGTTAAGAGTAAGTATTCAAAACAGCTGTGCTGAACTGAAGTACATTAAAGGTGGTTGCTTTGGCCTGAATTAAATATCTCCTGTCCAAGGATCTTTTTGCTTATAGTATGTGTTAAATTTGTTGCTCTATTGAGACTTTGTATTGTGAGGTCTGATTTCTTGCTAATCACCACCCAAACCCACACAATTAATCACAGACTTAAACCTCAAGCACATGCTAAAATCTGAATTTGCTATTTTCTGGTTATTTGACTGGAAATATGTATCTTTTCATGGGAGTCTGGGAATTTTTAATTAAACTGGTTACAGATTTGTTGAATTACAAGTTGGATTTTTTTGAGGAATATTTTCATGCACTGCTTAAGAAAAATGTCAGGTCTGGGTGTCCAGCTACTGTTGATATAACATAAATGCCTTATTTCTTCTAGTCCGTAAAGATCTAAGTATTTAGTATTTTTATTCTGCTGTAAACTATGGCCCCCATGGCATATGTCATTCTTGGTTTAAGTGTTGGCACTTAGGGTTCAGCTACCTTACTCTGATTTTAAGTCAACTTTTATTGACAAACATACTGAAAGGAATACTCTAGTATAATATAACAGTTCTGGAATACTAACCTGCAGCTTTAATATTGAATTATACTGCAGAATAGAGTGTGCCTCCTTCTGAAGTCAGTCATGTCGAGTTTCAAAGTGCTACAAGCAAGTGCTTGTTTAACTGTGTTTGGTGAGAAAACAGTCACTGTTAATGTACTGTGACATTTAATAACATTTTTGTGTGTTATAGAGGCAGACAGTACCTTCTTTAGAGATGGAGATTTGCTTGGATCATTTGCTTTTGTGCTTGTTTTTTTTCTTGACCTCTTCTATATCATTTGAAGTTTTTGTTAAATGTAATTTTCCACCTTCACCTTCCTGTTTGAAAACATGGAAAAACAAATCAATAAGGATAAACTGGGGCAAAGACCCAACAGCCCACACACTTGATTAACTTGACCACTACGGTGAAAATGAGGAAGAAAGGATAAAATTTGTCTTTCTGTTTTTTGGTTGGGTAGAGAAGAAAGAGGAATAAAGACAAGGAAGCCAAAGTTCTGGTACTATAGGAGGGGAAAAATAGCTGCAAATGACAATCGTAGCTAACTTAAAAATAAAAGAAACTTGGTTTTTTACAACCTGTTTGTAACATAAGTGAGAGAAACAAAGCAACTCTGCAGAAATTTTTGACTGTTGGACTCTTCTTAAAAATGGTGCCCTTTCCAAAACTGAAAGAAAATATATTTATGCATTGTTGAACCAGGGAAATTGTCAATTTGATGAAATTTTCAGGAGTTACTCTAGTAGCCATCATTTTCAAATATTGAAAAATAATTTATCAGTGAAATCATTGCTTCTCCGTTCTGTCCACCCATCTAGATTTTCATTCATAAACTTATGGATATTCTGCTCGTCTACGTGAGGGTAGAAGAAAATGCTGATGTGCAGTTGACCGAGCATGTGCCTATAAAAAGTTGGCTCTGACCCTAGCTTGTGTCAAGCAGTTGGCATGGCTTCTGATTAGTAATTAATTAAATCAATGCCAGCAGACACTAATGGTATCTTTCCATAGAATGACGTGCCAGACCTGTTAAGGATAAACTACTTGATTCCTGTTTTAGGCTTTGTCAGTTCAGAGGGATATCTAGTCAATGTCATCATGTGAAAGATTTAATTTAGAAAAAATGCTCTCTAAAGTATTTCATTAAATCTAAACTCAGAGGATATTTTTTGCTTAAGCTGTACTACTTCTTGCTTCTTGGGTAGGGAAGGTGCCAGGTTACCACAGGATCCAATTACTTATCCAAGTTATTAAAAAAAGAAACAACAAAAAACCCCAAGACCTCAAACCACGTTTACTCTCCTTCTCTCATCTTGGGCATAGCTTATCAGTTTTGATTCAGCAAGGTCCAAGAATATTGCTAGAGATTTAAGCTGTAGGTCTGGTTGCAAGTGTATTTCAGTACAACCAATGATTTTCAAAGTATATAGCAGAGCTCCTCGTGGACTTTAATTCCATTTCAAAGACTGTTTTTCTATTGAACACCTTTTTCTCTGCAGGCAATGTCAGTTCCTGACAGCTGATAGACCTGCAAGTACTGCTTATTTTTATGGAAGGCACTTCTCTGGATTTGTCATGTTTATTGACCCTTTTTGTATCAAAAGGTCTGATTTAAATCTCTCTAAGTGAAAGAAATAACTAGAGGCTGTAACTGTCCCTCAGCTGTAGTTATATAAACTCAAATGAACTTCACTGGTTTGGAAGTTTAGAAGCTAAACACTTAGGAGGAAAAAAAAAAACCCATTGATAATCTTATGTAAAGCATTATTATGCTGAACGCTGTCTATCCAAAATAAACAATAGCATTGCAGGAGTGGAAATAGTTGCCTGAATGTCTCGTATTTGTGATCAGTTCCAATTGTTTGTTTCAGGACAGTGAAAGAGAAGAAGCACATGAAAGATTTTTCTAAACATTTTCTAAATATGGTAAATTTCACTGGCTATAACTCCTGCCCTGCTTTTCCTAGACTGAGCTCGCTGCTGAGCTAGTAAAACATACCCATTGCCCTACAAAAATTTATTTAAGGCTGTAGCATAGGAAGTTTTTGAACATCTATAGTCTTTTTGCCTGTCTCCTTTTGCAGAAAGAGGACAAGCTTACAAGCAGAAATATAAGAGGAACAGTCACAATAGTTCTCATGCTGCATGGAGGCAAGTGCTTGGAACCTAAGAATAGGTTGCTCTGGATGTAATTATTGGATGCATAGGATCAACTGCATTTCTTAAATGTAATTATTAATGAGTCTAGGGAAGGTTACCGTTGTGCTCTCCATAGCTGTGACACAAACAACCTTTCTGAAGCAACCCCAGAAGAAGCCCTGCCTTTAGGTTTCTAAAGCTCAGGTGTTAGAAAGCAACTATTTTGGATGAGTTGTGTTTTGCGAATTGGTTATTTTATCAAGGAGCTTTTTTGTTGTTTGGTACAAATAAGCTGCCTGAATCACAGGCAGCCTTGGGTTTGTCTTTGGAGATCAAGCTGAAAGGACTGGATATTGATGTAGCTGCTGTCACACAGACAAAGTTAATTCTAATCTTTTTGCGAGGCTGAAGTCCGTGTGGTTATTGTTAAGACTAAAAGGAAAGGACGTGTACCCCTGGTGTTCATGTCATTTTCTGATCTGTGCCTGTCTTCAGAGAATTTTAATACAAATTTTCACTCACTTTTGAAAGACAAAATATATCCTTTGCTATGTACCACGGAGGAGGTTCTCCCTTGCACTTCCCTTTGGTCTGTGCCCTATCCTTACACCTTGGTGAGCGTGGCTGACATTAGGTGTGCCCTGTCCTCTGTCTCCAAGAAGAAAATAACCCTAGACATGGTCACGTTTCAAATGAGTGCACACATTACTAGGAGTTTTAGGCTCTAAGCTAAACACAGGGGTATCTGGGCCCATAAGGACATTTTAGAGGGCCAAATAGTGGAGGCTGACCCCTGCAGACTCTGGTTGAAGGTACCTAGCCCAGATAATAGGCTTCCTTACATTGCTTTACTGCTATTTGACTCTCATAAGGAAGGTATCATTGTAAAGGGAAATAACAGAACAGCTCTAACAGAACAACAGTAAATGCCAGGAAAGTTAAGGTGTGAATTCTGCAAATTCTTGTGGTATAAGAAAAATTGAAAGATGCCTTGTCTGTTGAAAACTGTGGATGCGTGAGTCTTTGGTGGTGTGGAAGGACAAGGGATGATTTTCAGCCTCTATTTTGGGTTCCTGTGGGCTTTAACTTCCAAGTGAGTGCAAAGTCTGTTATATCCTTTCCCTTGGAAGAACTAAATGAGCCACAGCTAAAATGCACAGAGTTTGCCAGCATTCACAGACATGGCACATGTACTGATATGTGGGTGGCATACCTGTGTCCTAACCTTCAGAATTCAAAAACGGTTTATAAGATAAGACCTATTTTATTCTAAGCATGAAGCTCTGAAAAACGTAGCTCTTCCTTGGAGGTGAAAGATGAACACCTCAGAGCATTGCTTTTATACCTTTTGTTAGAAATAGTATGTGATTTCAAAATATTAGCTCTTAAAAGTAAATATATTCATATTAAACACACAGGTCTTATTGCAATACTTTTCAGGGCTGACTATTCAAAGGAGTCATTATTAATTTGTTAGACTTCTGTGGCTTTTATCTTTAGAACTTTTCTTAGACGACTATTAAAAAAAACCAAAACAACCAACCAACACACAAACCCAAACCTTTTACTCAGTTTTGAAAATAAAATCAGTCTGTTTAGTGTCAAAGGTTAGGAATACTTCTTAAAATGTCTTCCTGATTACTTATTCCAGCAGTACTGCCATATTGAAAGGTGCTTGAAATCCTTAGGGATGAAAGTTGACAGGTGCTATATGAAGGCAAAATGTTGTCTGTGACAGATCTAGGTCAAAATCTTAGTCAGGGCAGTAAAATTCACCTTAGTTCCACGTGTGATTGTTGCAAAGGGCAGTTTTGAAGCCTTCCTTGGTTGCTCTCGGTGGCTCTCAGTCTATTTACTGAGTGCCATGCTGGTGGGGTCAACTGCTGCTTGATATTGTTCCTCTGGGAACGTTTTTGGTTATATAGCCCAAGAAACACTTGGTTGTACACAGATGCAGCTATAGATATCTATTCTTTACCAACTGCATGGTGGTATGTAGGGAAGGTAAGGAAACTATAATTGTTGATGAGATCTTATTTGACTGTTGAAGATCTTAGATTGTACAAGAAAGCCGTGATTTTGAGTCCTAAGTAGGTAACAGAGAACTTTTGCAATGAAACTAAAATCTTGGCAGGATCAGCTTCAACATTTGGATGAATATCCAAAAGAGGCTGTGTGTGATTTGAATAGAGTAGTGCTGAACAGTAATTCTAGGTTAGTAAATAAAGTTTTTGGCACTTTTTTTGCTCTTTCTCTCTTTTTATGAAATCAAGGCAGGAAAAACCCACACAGTGTACTGAGGACTGGTTTTGCTTTTGAGGCTTTGCATTTAGAGATATTGAGTGACAGAATGGATATGAATGCAGTAACTGATAAACTTGCAATTCATAATTGAACTACTTTATGGCTAAGTTCGTAAAGACCTTGTATTTTAAAATTGCTTTTAAAGTAATGTTTAAAAAGACGTTTTTAAACTATTATGCACTATTTATTTTAAACTATTTTTTGGTGGTTTCACAAATATTTATTTGGGTCATCTCTTTGAAATAGTATTACTTTTTTCAAAGATATACATAAATTCTAACAGAATTTCTGTATGTATAATTTTAAAGTTACACTTAATTTTCTCTCATATATGCAAATTAAATTTTGTTCTGAATTGACATTTTTATTAAAATAATCAATTTTTGGTTGATAATAATTTCATTATCTCTATGGTGGATATGCATATTTTTTGAAAGTTGCTGTTGTTTTGGCTTCTTGGTATGACTGCTAGAAACATCTCTAATCCATCAACGCTGCAGGTGATTTTTAAGCATTTTCTTGTAGCTGTGCCTCCTAAATTTTAGTTTGTAATAATTTAGGTATATGACACAGTGTTTGCTACTGTTTGTGTCAAAATTATCATCACTAACATATCACAGTTTACAGTGAAACTTTATAAACACAGCTTTGTTCTTTCCCTTTTTGGAGGCAGCTGTAATGCCTACTTCTCTGCAGACTTTTCTTTTTTGGCCTGTTGAACTCATTCTTACATGCATCTCTTCTTTACCTTTTCCTTGAATATGATTGAATATATTTATTTCATATGTTATGTCTTGTATCTCCTAAACAGCAGCAACACAGCAATAAAATCCCCTACCCAAAACTATTTGTGTGTGCCCTCTACCCCCATGCATGTTAATTTTAAGCTTTGTTTGAACACAAAATTTACCTAATAGCATCTCCTCTGTGCCTACTAAAAGCACCAAAATCTGTTGTGCTTTCATTTTGTACCTACACCTAGCAACAATGATGGGCAGTTTATGTACCTCACAAAATTACTTCAGAAAGGGGATTTGCTCTGGAGAGTAGAAATGCTGATATAAGAGTGGTCTATTTCTCTTCAAAATAAAAAAAAAAAAATATCGGCAAACTTTGCAACATGTTGTTTGATGTATTTAAATCTTACCTGCTGGGTGTCTTGAAGCCTAACTGCAAGCTAATGTAGGACAAAAGTTTAGGTAGTTCTTCACCACCAAAATGTCATGAATAAGTGATAGTAAAATGTATCAATGAAGTCGAGAAAAGGGACTTAGATTATTCCATTTTGGTGGGGCAAGTAGAACTAAATAAAATTCACTAGCACTGAGTTCATGCAAATCTATGCCTTATTTTTAGTATGATAAACCATAAAGTAAAAGAATTGACATTTAGATGGGGGTTGTGACAATGACCCCCAAGATCACTAAATCCTATCAGGCCATTTGTTACATAAAATGTACAGTTTTGAAGTGGTTATATGTAGTATTAGCATCTGAGAGCATCTGAGAGCTCTTTAAACTTGCATCTGTTAAAATTATCTCTGATACATGTACATGGTGAAATATAATGCTAAATTTTATTTCAGTCATATAGAGTATTTTTAACAAAAACTTACTGTATCAAGATAGAATGTGATATGCATTTGTGGGCTATAAATTCTCCTGGTTTATCATTTGTTAACACTTGTTCTTCTGAGGCCTTCATCATCATGGCTAGGTTTCTGTCTATTTATAGTTTCTCATAATAACAAGGAAAACATTGTTCCCAAGAAAATAATTGTTGCACAAAATACAAGAAAACAATTACTGATATGTTCTCTTTTTCTTGGATTTGAACAGCCTTGTTTCAACTCTTTTAAAAATAGTGACTATTCAAATATATAATGACTGTTATAGAATTTCTTTATAATGTAGTCTTATTCTGTATATGATAGTCTAAATGAAATTGTCCTTTTGAGCAACACCTTACATATGTGTAGGAAATTCACTAGGGTTCAAATAAAATATAAATTACATGGCTCTTGACTGAAAATCACTTTCCAACCAAAATAAGTCAAGATCCCATGACATAGATCACACAAGCAACAAAAATTCTGTCTAGAAATCCACGTACTTTCCTGATGCTTTTAGTTTGTCACTTTGGAATTTGTTCTCCATACATGAAATTGGCAAAAAATATCACACAGTGCTCTTAAAGGAGGAAAAAAAGCCAAAAAACCTGCACATCCACAGTACGTGTATCTCTATAGCGAATCATACAAAGCCATGGACAAATTGATTTGTGACCTTCTTTCTTACACCTGACTATTCAGTGCACTTATTTCCAGACTAAAGCTTTATAACCGTTCTATAACTATGGGTTCCAGGATGCAAGTGCCAAACATTTTGAAAACAGTGTCATAAAAAGACAAAGTCAGATGGTGCCCCAAGTTCTTTCAGCAAGTGTTGTTACTAATGTACAAATACTTTGAGGTTTCTTTGACAGAAAATATTATACTTCATGGAAAACAGAGGAAAATATCTGAGCCACAACTGGAATATTTGACAGGATCAAAGATGTGGGCTCTCTTTTCAATGAAAATATTTGTTGAGATTTGATGATGCTTGCTATATCAAAATCTCTTGGCTCTACTTGCTTTATATATGATTAAAAAGTTGAATTATTTGATGATAATGCAGTATTTCCATTCAATGAATATAAGACTTCAAAGGTCCTAGACACACCTGATGGATGAGGTAGTTACAAAAATCAATTTTGTCTCGTTTTTGGATGAAATTTTCAGAACTATTAAAAAGAGTCTCTTTCTTACTCAACACAAAGGCTATTGTTTTGTTTGCTAAGATCTAACATTCATTAATTGCTTCTCTAATTGCATTCTGGGCATTTGTTGGCTGATAGATTTATCTTTCATTGTTAGAAAAATCTGACAGTCACTAAATAATAATAATTTAGCAAAGTAAATGCTGTTCAAATAGTGGTGCAAGTGGTGAATCTGTTTAATCACCTTTAAATAACTCCTGTCTAGTTTTACACTGTGACAAAAACATTCAGAGGAGATGTAATGGAATTAATGCTCAAATATAACTCAGATGGTTGCAGATATGAACCATGTCATGCTAGATGTTTCCTTTGGCTGTGATCTAGTTTTACATCCTTTGAAGCCAGTGATTAGTGGTTTAGGGATTCTGTCTTCTAGGACAGCTTAGAATTGGGCTTGAACTTGCTGATGTATATGAATAAGGTCAAAATTTTCATACTTGATATTTCAGACATTTTTCCTTTCCAAGGAAACATTATTGACAAAAATGGAAGCTCTTAGGATGATTCAGCTTGACTTAAGAATATAAAACAATTTTGCATACAGAGACTATTGATTTGGCTAATTGTAAATCAATGCAGATGAGTTTTGCTGTGGTGTTTGAGCTATTTGAGGGTGAAAACAATATATTAGCATAACTGTGGTGTTCTGTTGAAAAATCTGTGTTGGTTCCTGATGCAAACTAGTGTTTGTGTATGTGGTGTGCAATGCTGGAATAAGTATCATCTTATATTTATAATTGCTTAGACATTATCTATTTTTCTGTTATTTTTGAGCTTTCTCTAAGTGCTACTAAATGATGGGATAGATTAGGCAACCTTCCTTCTGGTAATACAGCTAAATCTTCTTTGGGCTCAAGAGCTAAAGATGAGTTTACTTTAGTGCTGAAATCTAGTTGGGAGTTATGCATCTCTATTCCCTGTGCAACATGAAAATTACAGGAGTGGTAATAACTCCAAACATATTGACAGGAGGAAAGAGTTCTTTTCCTAATGACATTTCTAGTTAATAGTTTATGCTAAATATTTTATTTACAGGTTTGACTGTGAACTTCAGGTTTGAGGTTCTCTTTTCTGAGGACCCAAATTCTCAGAAATCCCAGAGAGTGCTCAAAGAGTAAATGTTTGATTTGTTTAAGTGGATGCACAGGGAGAAGTGTTTAAATTAATTTTATTTTCTTAAATATCTTTATTCTCAAATGACATAATTTGAAACAAGTAAGATATTTTACATTAGGTAGAGCATTCGTCTGAATTCCAGTTTTTCTTTAAAGGCTATTTATATGATGGATATTAAGCAGCTTTTGGACAAACTACAGAACCTGGAGTGGGAGGTAGGAGCTATCTTTGCACAGTTTTGTGCCTTCTGAACACGAATCTGTATGCAGTTGCTTGTAGACTAGCTATGATCTGGGCTACTCATCTAACATGAATTTCAATTTTGAATAAGTAGCTGACCTTGGAGGGTAAGCTTATTCATATGTCAAATTTTTATTTTTTCATATCTTAGTTTTGGGGTAAAGACATGAAGTGCTGGATGGCTTCAACTAAGTGATGTATGGGTCAATATTTATTATCTATGATTGGTCTGCTGTAGTTTAGGTATTGCTTAAATTCTAAATAGGTTTTCAAAATGGAGTGGAGTTTGTTTTTTGTGTTTAGGATTTTTACAAATGTTTTGACTTCCCCCTGTATGCTGCTTTCTCTCTAGGAAGTTTCTATGCATTAAGAAAAATTTTTTGGTTCCTCTCTCTAGCTACAGCTATAAAAGGCAACAATGGAGCTATAAAAGGCAACAACGTTTGTTTATCTCCATTTCATGGCGTTTGTTCTTTTGGCAGCTGAGCACTTTAATTTTGACCATTTACCAGTACTCCATGTACTCCTGTATTAAAGAGTACATTAGGATACTGGATTTTGGTTTTGTATTTTCCTAGGGCTGGTGGATATGGAGCACTCTAAACTGGAATCCCAGGGGAGTTGGTCTATAACACTAATTTAAATTTCTCAAGGATAGGACAGAATAAATGTGTTTCTGTGTGTATGTTTTCCTCATTTAATTACTTTTTCAATGTTGTTAGGCATCCTTATTTGCACTGTTGAGCTGTACTGATGCAATCTGGACTTGCAGCCCCTTTTTGAAAGTCTTCAGAATTTTACAGTCTGAGAGAAATCTTCTGCACTAAAGATCTCTGAATACAAATGAAGAAATAAATTTTTCTGATGAGAAATGAAACAGATTTTTTTGTTGATTTGATTTTGCGAGTGAGACCGATGCATGCATTTCATGTTACTCCATGTCCACGTGTGAGTCCAAGCCAAGAGACACTCAACTTCCATGCTTCATTTGGCTGCAGACTCACAATTCCCAAAAAGCCAAGAAAGGGCTCACAGTGTTTTGCAATTACTACATCCAAGGAAATAACGAATGAGGTAAGGTAATTGCAAACTGATTTATAAGCAGGTGTACTTTGACTGCTCTTGAAAAATATTTACTCTTTTCTCCTTCTTTTGAAATAATGTCTATACGAACAGAAGCTCTCTCAAGGACTTTACCTGGCAATTTTTTTAGTTGTTATTGGATAAAGTTTCTTCTTGCAGGTGAGGTGTGGAGTCTATCTAACACATAATAGTTGCAGTAACAGTCACAGAAGGGAACAGTTTTTTAGGTTTGAAGAGGCAGTGTACAGTGTGTTTCTGGGAAAACTTACTCCTACCCTTTCAGTAGAGCTTTATTAAACTAAGTGCAAGATTCTGTCAAGCATGTCTATTTTTATTAAATATCTAATCTTAGCTGAATGATGTGGTCTTACAGCTCAACATCTGCTGCTATTTACTCAATGACTGTGAAGGTCTGGATGGTGATCCTGGGAAATACATTTGCACTAAGCAGATCCCCTGCTTACTTCAAAATAGATGATTAATCATTGCTTTCCAAATAGCCAATGAGTGCTGTACTTGTCATCTAACTTTCAACAGCCCGTCAGTTTCTCCACAGCTGTTTTGGTTTCTCTGTAGTTTTCTTTCTCACCGAGTAATTTGGGATATTTGGGAAAATGGGGGATTTGGGTTGCATTTTTTTTTCTTTCCTAAACTTTAACCCTAGAGTGAATTCAGAACTCTGTGTGGTATTTAGTAATGGATTCAGGAACAGAACTATAAAAGGATTGAAGTTTAAAAGCGTTGAAACATCACAGTACTGAACATTATAGTGCCTAATTTTCAGACACCTGCTGATAGGAATTCACAGTTCTGAAATAGGTACATAGGCTTACAATACCCAGGGAGAATTTTATAACGAGTATATGGTGTAGGAAATCTAGTATATGTATTTATAGAGCAGAAATAGACAGAGGGGCAGTAGTGCTAGTAGCTAAATTACTGAAGTATTTCCTGCACCTATGCCAGCAGCTTCATTTTGCTAAAACCTGCCCCTCAGTAATACAGACACTGCTGCCTTTAGGGAAATGAGGATGGGAGTTCCAGTGTTCTGGTGTGCATCGGTGGAAGAGGGAATGAAGTATACACCTCTCACACACCGTTAAGCAAAAGCTAGATAGTATTAAGCAATAACTTAATAAGCTGAAAAAATATAGATTGAAAAATCAATTGCTGATCCACCTCCTTTGGCAAAAATTTTAGGAGGTTTGAGAGGTGCTGCTCATATCCTTTGTGTAATGTTTTTTTGTGACATTGTACAGTCCAGAGGTGGAAGGCAAGCTGACAAACTGAAGCAGTGCTGGTCTTCTGGTGCAAGGTGTACAGCCTCTCACTGGAGAAAGTGGAGTCAGTTTCTCAGCTGGGATAAAAGAGAATGGCTCTGAGTTAATCTACACAGCAGCTTCTGTAATGGCTGGTATAGTAACTGAGTGGCAGAAAATATGTTGAGAAAGGTAGTGGTTTAGTTGTACTAGGAAAGCAGTAGCACAAGATTTCCTCCCCTACCCCCTCTTACTCCCATTGCATTTTATGGCAAGCTTTCACTCATTTTTATAAATGCAGTATAAAGAAGAGACTCTTCTGACTGAGGCTTCACTTCAACTGCTGAATAGGGACTCTTTTTGTGTGTTCGGATAGAAAAATGTGTGAGCCATCTAATAGCACTGTGAAAAAGCTGCAAAGAAAAGCCACTTCAGTTTCGCCAAGAGGTAAACTGGCAAGGTCATAAACATGTAGACTTTGTGCTTATTCTTTCTCTCAGTGCTCAACAACACTAAAATAAAAGTGTCCACAAATTCCAGTGCTACAAACTGGTTTTTTTTTTTTCATTAAATGAGAGACAAAGCTGAATAAGGAAAATCCTATTCAAAGTTTTCAGAAAATCTCTGTCTGTTCTATAGGATGGCTTAACTTATTAAAAAACCAGTAATTTTATGTTTCATTAATTATGGAATTTTAGTGTGATATTTTCAGAGATGCATCAAGGAATATATGTAGTATAGTGAAAAGTAGTTCTGTTGTTTATTGGCACTTATAGCCTGAGCTGTTTCCAGCTTAGATAGCCAATGTGTATTACTTCAATATTAAGTATTTTATTTAATGACATCTGTTTGGTTTGTTTTAATGATTGCCCCTTTCTGCCATCTTGCCTGTACTGTCAAAAGCAGCTCAGTAACCTAGCATGAAAGACTTAATTTGACATACTTGAACCCCATTAGAGATTTTGAAGGAATTTTTTTCACAATTCCTAGTAATCATTGTAACTATTGTGACTGATGCTTCAGTAAATGGTGAGAGTCCCTATAGCAGATGCAAATCTATGCACTTTTTAGGGCAATATCTGTTAAAAAGAGAGATAGGAAATCCACTTGTATATGTAAATGCTATCCAAACAACTCTGTCATATTTACTGTTCTACTATAGAAAGCAAATCCTATGCAACTCCTACACTAACTAGACTGGATGAGATGCAGGCTTGTTCACTTTATACTTCCTATTGCTATTAAAGATGGATTTTATGGTAAAAGTTCAGGAGCTTAAAAATGCTTGCAGGGTTTATTTTGTATATAAGTAGGTTGCACTTATGGAAAGAATAAATAACTTTTTTTTTTTAAATAGGTTTCTCTAAACATTTGAACTATATTGGTTCTTCCACCTTTACCCGTTATGGTGATGAAGTTTACTGCTGAAAAAATAGCTCCTACAAAAATTCTACAATTTACTGTAGAGTAAGCATTAAAAGAAAAATCAATAGAGCTGCTGCTTTTCTTGCTCCCTATCCCAAGTCTCCATTTTCCTATTTTATGTCATCTTGTCTGAACTAACAGATTTATAAATCAGTTCCTTGCACAGTAAAATCATTTGCCATTTGGTGGAATTGGCTGACATTTCATTTTTGCTGTGCAGATTGCAGATAATGTTGACATTATTTCACTGAGTGCTGTACTACATCATTAACATATTGCTCATGACTGAATCTGAAATACTTTCACTCCCATAGTGTAAAAACCTGCATTTACTCTGTAAAAGAAATGATGTAGATTTTGTTGAGATGAAATAATTAATGTTGCAATATGGTAAAATAGAAATTGCATTGAAGTTGAAAAATGAAACTCTGAAGTTAAAAGTGAAAGAAAACAATCCCATAGATGATGTATTTACTCTTGATATCCCTAAATCTTGCATAGAAATGAACAACACTCATGAAATAGGCTTAAACCCAGGCTGTATCAGCACTATAGCAATGCAGGACTTGTCAGTTAGAGACATATACATTTCTGGTTGAATCACATGAAAATGAAAATTTATTTCAAGTTTTAGGCATAATCCCATTCTTTCCCATATGCGATTATTTCCTCTGAAAAAGCAAACAGCTGAGTTGCAAAGTAGCTTTAAGTGACCAGGAGCACTGAAATCCTAGGCAGATTTTATCAAGTTGACAGGAAATTGTAAATGAATTCACTTCTGTTATGTTTTAAGATCTGCATCCACATATTTATTTGTAAATCAAGCAATTATTTTCAAAGTTTTATTTATTTTATCATCTGCTGAGGGAGAAAGATGGAACTCGAGAATTGATTTGTCTGTTACCCTGATGCAGCCTGTGCGTTTCATCATTAGCATTGCCAGTGATCTTAGCTCCTTTTTCCTTCCCTTATCCTTATGTATTTCTCTTCCTTCTTAGTTATTCTTCTTTATATCTTTGATTATATATGTTTTCCTAGATAATAACTTTTGTTTTGTTTCTCTAGCACGTTATAGATCATATGGTGTCATTCTTCATTCTTTGCCATGTTAAATTGTAACTTCAGCTATGTTTGTTGTAATTGCCAACAATTAAGGTTACAGTTAGCAATTAAGTAACAGGTAGCTTTTTGTGATTGAAGATGAAAGTATGTCATGTTGGTTGATTAATGGCTTTTCAGGTGTATGTTACACACACATAAATTCTTCTACTGACCAATTAACCAGATGTGCAATTTAGAAAAACAAACAGCCATCTGTCTTTGAGGTTCATTCCAATGTAGACCAGTGTATTCCTCATCAGTTTCTCTCTCCTGCTTCTTTCTCCTCAGTTTCCTTGCCCCAGCGTGGATCCTTCCCATAGGATACTGTCCTTCACAAACTGCTCCTGTGTGGGTTCTCCACTGGCTGCAGTTATTTCAGGAAATATGCACCTGCTGTGGCATGTGGTCCTCCCTGGGCAGCCAAGTGATCTCTGCTTTTGCACCAGGAACATCGTGTCCCCTGCTGCTCTTATATTTGTGTTGACAGGATTGTTTCTTCCAATTTTTTCTGCTCCCCATTCTCTGCCCCCTGATGCCAGCCCTGCAGCCCCACTAGGCATAGCCACTCAGTACAGTTTAGTGTAAATGTATTGATAAAACATTGATTTCTCTATAACCATTTCATGTGGAGTAAATTTTTAACACATCTCAAAGACTTCATCAGCAGTTACTTATTTTCTACTATACATGTAGATGAATTACTTGTTGCCAGGGAGACAGTGTTTTTCACTGTTTACACAGCATATGCTGTTCAGAATAAGAAGCAAACATTACCTTAGCTGACATGTTTTTGCATTAAGAACTAATAGCACTTAAACCAAAATAGTTTTATTTCAGCACTGCAATGCAAAATATGAAATGATTACTCATTTATTTTGCATAAATATATACTTTTTCTATGGGGATTGGTATTTCTGTTGATCATTAACATTAAATGAATATTTGAGTATTTACCTTCCCCAGAGTGGATAGTTTTTATGTCTGAAAATATCAGGATTTTTTTGAATTTTTTTTTACAGGTAAAACTATTGTTGGGCATGAACCAAAGCACTAGATCTGAGCTATCTGAATTTTTTTTTTAATCTTCTAGACAAGAAATACTTTTTTCCTAATTGTTTTCCAGTTTCTGTTTTTAAGAACCTTCAGCATCAAAACATACCTATTGATTTAATGTCTTTGGAGTTTACAAGCTGGGGACATGGTACCACGTATGACACCTGCAGGTGTAGAATTGTATATGTAAACAGGCAGAGGTTGGTTCAAATTTTTTTAATGAAGCTATCTTCCACAGTCTTTAAAGTGACTTTCTCCACAGCAGGCTTGCATTTTGGGGCTGTTGCAGGCAAACATAAAAATATGTTTTTCAGAAAAATGGCATATAGTTAGCCAGACTAGCAGCAGAGATTTACAGCAGCCTCATCAGAAACATAACATTCTTGTATTGTTTTGAAGCCTTCTGTTTTCACAGATGATCAACCAAACAAAAATTGTGTGATTACTTAATCAACTGTGAGAAACTGACTTTGTAAAATGTACATTATAATCTTCTGTCTGCGGGGACTCTGCTGCCTGGTCTCCTTGCTGCTTCATCACAGCACTACACTGATGAAATCATGGGGGCAGTGACTAATGGCAGTGCTTTCTCATTTCCACTTTTATCATAGATTTTCTTGCAGTTCTGAATATTGTCTTAAGTTGGTTGCTAGCCAGGAAGCTGAAATATCTTCCTGCTGTTTTGCATTGCAAAATCATATTTTATACCTATATTAAATCCTTACATATGCAATGAATAACATCAATTTCATTATCATGTCTTTCTCCCATGATTTCTGCATAGTCATGTGGTCCTTTTGATTAACTCTTGCCTGAATTTCCCTTTCAGCTAAGCCACTAAACTGATCTAGATGGTTAAGCCTAAGATTTTCCATATGTACAGATAAATGCAACCGGTTATCATTAAGCATTTTATCTGTGACTTTTCATGCTGGTTAAAAAAAAGTAATATTTTTTCTTCCTGCATTTTTAAAATTGGAAATAACTTCTGATATTTTGTTTTCTATACTCCAAAGGATGTCAAATGGACTTGGATGGTTCCAGCTTCAGCAAAAATACTAAGTGTAGCAAAATCTGTTCCACACAACACTTTGACCTGAAGTTAGAGAGGACACATAGAACTCTGTTGCACTTAGGCTTGGTATTGCAGTATTAATCAAAGTGTGGAAAACACTGTAACTGAAAACACAGATACTAGCTCATTCTGTAGTATGTGACTGATATTCCAGTCACCCTAGGATGCAAGATTAGTAAAAAGCAGCACTCTTTCTTTACCTAATTTGCTGTTTTAAAATGTAATGTTGACATGATGCAGCATTGTTATGAGGAGAAGAAAATGCTTTGGCAGTCCCTGGTGTTTTCCTTTTCCCTTGTTCATATTTTTTTTTATTTTTACCCTGTATGTATTTATGATACATAAGGTGTTGGATATTTTGTCTTTTGTTAAGCTCTAAAATCAGTTTTACTACTGCTCACAGTTGCACTCCTTAGTGTCCTGGAGCTAACCACTTGTGAGTTTGTTTATACCTTTAGGAGTCCCTCCTAGTATCTGGAGCCTAAACCTCCAAGACTTCTGCCCTAACATGCCCCTGCTCAATCTCTTTTTTTTAAATTTCACCAAAAACTTTATTATATAATGAAAACTGCAATCACAATGGAATTGGTCATGGAAGATGAAGAATTCTTTGATCTGAAGTAATGCACAATGGCTGTCAACTTCCCTAAGCTAGTGTTGGCCCAATATTTTTTTCGCAGTGGGCTTGCTCACACAGCTCACCAGGCTGGATTTACAGGCTATAGTTGCTTTGTTTCCATGACCATCGGATTGAGCGTCATCAGTGTAGTGACAGACAGGAGCAAACAAAGTTAGTGTGTTCAGATTCATGAGTGCATTTCTTCTTCTTTGCTCTTCTGGATAGATATTTTGGTTATGCAGGACCGAAGGTGAAGTGAGGAAACGGCAAGGAGACCTAACACTATGACAGGTTTAGGCACCTAGTTCATAGGTCATTATCAAGGATCATATAACCTTTCCTTGCCCAGTAAATGATAATCAGAACTATTAAGTGCTACAGTTAATACTTACAAAAAATGTGTTGAGCAACAACTATGAAAGAATTGTGTAAATCAGCTGTTACAGAGCTGCTTTTTCAATATGGCCTCCTATATCAGATAGACTTGAGAGACTGATATCGAATTCAACAGTCTGAAACTCTCCTAACATTCAGCATGAAACCATTCCTTTGGAAAGTTTCTAAGGGAATGGTTTCATGCAGTCAGATTGCCCTCATTATTCTCAGATGACTCAGCTAATGGATTAGGAGACCTGTGCTTCCTCCTACTCCTCTTTGGCCATGTTTATTCCATTCTTCTATAGAAGCTCTATTCCTGTGAGGAGGAGGATGCTGCTCATGTATGTAGTGATAGCCTGGATCATCTTCTAGGACAGTGTTCTCATGCAAGGGAAAAAATATGGACCTCAGAACTTGGAATCTGCCTCTCAGGCAATTTTATCTTCAGTAGACTGACCACAGAAAATGACTGTTTTGAACAGAGCCCCCTAGTTCTAATGGTGATTTTGACTAGCTACTAAATCAGGATCTAATATTATTTCACTTTGAATTCTGGCAGAGAATTAGTCAAATTCTTGCTGACAGTGACAGCTCAAGTTATGTTTTAAAGGAAAATGTAAACGGATGAGAAAATGTGTTAAGAATTTTAATCTTGGTATCATGCCTAAATCTAGATAGGGACACATCTTATTTGTCTCCATGTTGGTTGTAACTGCTATGCATTTATATAAGCAGTGCCATTTCTGGAATAGCAGGGTTTTATTCTGTCTCATGCAAAACATTCTCTTCCCAGCACAGAAAAAAAAAAAATTAAACTCTTCATACAGATCAGTGTGAGTCAGATATTAAAGTGTGCAGAGCAACTCATGAATTCATAAGAAAGATTCAGTCATATTATGCAGGAAATCCTGAAGACATGAGAAGTACTTGAGTAATAAAATGAAATTTAAGGGACAATTAACTGATCTTGACTATGTGTAACCTTTGAGATAATAATGATTTCAATGTGGTTTTTTAGCTGTATGAATAAATAATAATAGGCTATTTCCTAAAGTTTAAATTTGCATTCAGCAACTGTGGTTTAAATGCTAATAGATGCATGTGATTTCTGTTACCTTGTACGTGGATCTTAATATTATTATAAGAATTTAATTTAAATGTTTGATGATACTCTACTGGTTAGGAAAAAAAAATACTATTTGTTTAAAGATCAAGATGGCTGACACTTTTTTTTTCAAATTCAAATGCTTCAGGCTTTAGAACAAAATGTTCTTGTAAGTTCGTTGAGTGACTTCCTGAGCAGAATAACCTATTTGTATTCAACAGTTGCTGCACCATATCTTCAAAGCTGGAAATCCATTTTCACTCTCGTAATAATGAGATACACCCTTCTTGTAGGTAAACTGTCTTTTAAGTGACATTGGTGTTTACATTTCTTTAATAATTCTGCTCCTCCTAGGTTCTGGATAATGGAGTCCATAATTCCTTGGGTAAAATTTAAGGGATAATAACACTTAAGAAATTCCACAGAGAGGCTTTTTAAGCCAGACCTGAGACCTAGTGTTAGAGATTGAGTAAAACACTTTATTGTCTGCTTAACTCTCAGTGTGTGAATAATTTTTGAGCAAACATTATTTAGTAACAATTTATCACTACTGCATTGGTATGATTTAAAAATATCTGATTGTTCTGGTCAGGTTTTTCTGAATTTAAAGCAAATTAGTTGTGTGTTAGCTCAAAGAAAATATTTTTTAAAAATCTTATTGTAAAACGTTTAAAATCAACTCTAAAACAGTGCTTCAACTCCACATATAAATATCCTGAGCCCTCCACCTGTTCAGTTGTGTGCTTTCTGTCTTTTGTATATTGAAAAGTCTTTTTTATATATGAAATTTTCTTTTTTTGTGTTTAGTGTTCTCTTAGGAATGGAGAAAATCTTGTTTATATAGAATGCTTGTTTTATTAAATACCCCATGTCTTCAAAAATGCAAAACAAGAGATTATGGTTTGCCAGCTCTATCTCTCCTGGAGCCTCTTGTTAATTTTAAGACACATTCAACCATCTACATCTTTGATGCAGATGTTCACCCTCTCCTACCCAAAGGTCAATGAAACAAATTTGTAGCAGACACAGTGCAATGAAAATATAATTAAAAATAAAGCTTCCAGAACCACTTTTACTTGCAACTAGTTCTGTGCATTTTTTTCAGTGCTGTAAGTTTTATGAACATTGCAATACTGATTAAGTGTCACTATATGTCAGGACTCCAAAAAATAACCCCAGTGATTGCTTCTAGTAAAAAATGCATAGCAAGTGCCAGAAAATAAGTCTCCAACTCTTACATAAAGAATAAGGCTAAAAGTCTCATAGTTTAATGTCTTTTTTAATGTGTACTGCTGAGTGTGGGGCCATTGCATAAATTGCATAGGAAACTGACCTATGTAAATCCTTCCAGATCAATAGAAAGCAAGCCTACATGCACAGCTGACATGGCAAGAGGATTGTTTCTACAGAAATTTTTACAAGCAGCAATTTCTTTTTTTGAACCATGATTTCTGCTTGGGAGTATAAACATTCTCCCCCTGCCTAAGTGACAGGGAAATATGACAGAAACTATTCAAAAGAATAATGCCTTGAGTCTGTGATGCTGGGGATGATAAAGAGAATTTTATTAAAGGAAAATACTAAAGATGGAAATGTCTAATTAGCAACAAACCAGTACATTATTGCTGATGATCACAACTGCACAAAGCTGCAATGAGATATTTTGCAGCATTTATTTTTCTTTTCTCCTTTGAAGGAGAAATCCGTGGGTTGTCAGGGACAAAATGGGTTTGTCTTATTTCTGAAAAAGAAGTCATCTGCTGTCAGTATTTAAAAAGAAAAAGATGGTTGACAACTGGAGGTGGAGTTTTCAGTCAGCAGAATTAACTAATGGATGATCACAGGGTACAGGCCCAAAAACTATGCAGCCCATGTGACTTATGTCTATGGCATCTGTAATTCTCTGACATTAGAGGGGAATGTGACTAGAGAACAGTAAGCTTAGAAATCTGGTTGTTCTTCAGTAGGCAAATATGTGGAAGATTTCTTTAATATGTACAGCAACCAAAACCTCTATTACTGTTGTTAGCATATGACACAGAGGTGCTAAATTGTGTACAAAGAAGGGCAATAAAGTTGGTGAAGGCTCTGGAGCATAAGTCTTGTAAGCAGTGGCTGAGGGAGCTGGGAATTTTAGCCTGGAGGAAAGGAGGCTCAGGAGGAGATCTCATTCTCTCTGAACTGACTGAAAGGACATTGTAGCCAGGTGGGGGTTGATCTCTTCTGCCAGGTAACAAATGACAGGACAAGAGCAAATAGCTTCAAGTTGTGCCAAAGGAAACTTATATTAGATACTAGGAAAGAAATTACTTCAGAGAAAGGGAGCAAACTTCCCAGGGAAGTGGTTGGGTCAACATTCTGGAAAGTAATTAAAAGATGTGTAGGTATGGCACTGAGGGACATAGTTTGTCAGTGGACTTGGCAATGCTTACTCACTGGTTGGACTCAGTGATCTTGGGAGGTCCTTTCCAAGCTATACAATTCATTGATGCTTTATCATGAGGGGTTTGAAGACACTTGTGATTATCTGATGCACTGAGACTGATAGAATTTGGAATGGTAGATTTGTGGTGGTGGCCAAGCAGTAGCAGAAAAATATTTCTATTCATTATAGAGGAGAAATGAAAGGTGGAAGGGGCTAAAATGGCAAGAGCATTGACAGGAGTGTAAATGCACCTTAAAGGTGGTATTTGAAACATGCTTCAGAAAAGAATGATCAAAGATGGTCAATGGCTTCCGTGTCAGAAATAATTCAGTAGGACACTTAACTTAGAAAAAAGGGACACCTGAATGGGTTTATAACATAGGACTGTAACATAATGAACAGCGTGGAGAAGGTGAATACAAAGGTGAATACAAAGGTGAACACACAATGACTGCTCACTCTTTCTTCCAATACAAGAACCATGATACATCAAATGACTTGAACAGGTAACAAGTTCGCTGGAAATTCCTGCCTCGAAACATTGTAGTCACTAGAAGTTCATGGGTGTTCAAACAGTGACTGCATTCAATAGGGCTTTATTCCATGGATTTGCCCAAAGAAACCTTTTTAGCAAACTGGACCTCTGGTTTGTGTCAGGGCCTCAACATATATACTGTATAAGAAGAATAAAATTATTCCTATGAGTGTTTCCTTGAATATTTTTTTCCAGGATGATCATGATTGGACATTTTTGGGGACAATATGTTAGGCTAGACCTGTAATCTGACCCAGGATAGCTTTTTATGTTTGCTATCTGAATCCCTAGATGAGTGATGCTTTTTTGTCAGTTTATGTATTCTAGCAGTCAGAGGTCTGTGGGAAGTTACAGTGTCCTCAGAAATATAAATACTTTTTTTTTCTTCTGTCCTAGGACTTGTGTGACTGAATGACACTGATTCTTTGTATTTTAGGATCATCCCACCTGTAACAAAAGCATTAATGGAGAGACCCACTGTACTATTATTTTGCTTAAAGAGCAGTGACCTTTAAAATATTGTGTTATTCTTTTAAACAATAAGAAGCAGATGTAAATAAAAATGAACTGTTGTTGAGTTATTTTTATATTTATTTGTAAAAAGGCATTTTAAGTCAGGAATAAATTTTAACTTTACAGAAATAAGGCCTACAGGAGGTTGAAGTGTGATAGTCTGTTCCATATAGGGAGACAGCAGGTACCAGGAGACTGCATCAGAAGCATTTTCAGCCCTCTGGGGGAGAAGAGTGCTTGGTAAATATAACACACTAGGAAGTCATGAGAGCTGTGGATCTTGGTAGAAAAGTTTTTCTGGTTTAGGAGCTCCTGTCCACCATTGTAAGGAGAAAGACTGTTTACAGACTTGTACCTTACAGTGATGGCTCGTCCTAGAGAAAATTTCCATTTAGCTGAGAAACCCTCAAGAAGGGAAGCTTCCCTAGGCAGAAGCTGTTTGATAGCATTACTAGAAAGACAAAGTAACAAAAAACGTCAATGCTTCTTGGAAGCCATTAGGAAGTTATTGTTATTTCCTTTAGCTGCTGTATTGAGAAGAAAGCTCTTGCATCTACTTTTTCACTTAGGTTGAAATCAAATAGGACTACTTTCTCTCTTTTATTATTCTTAACCTAGTTGAACTGTAGTAGAACTTGTGATTAGGTGGAGGGCATGTATTTTCCTTTAGTACTTAAAAACTCCTATATTTAGTGACCATGCAAACATCAATAAAAAAATCTCCAGTGCAGACATAAGTCCCACAGTTTTTTTAATTTATATTTGTATTGAGCTGACTTGTGGCACTTCAGTTTTCCCCAGTGTATAAAAAGAGAAAAAAAATCCCGTATTAAGTAATTAGTTCTCTTGTTCTTTGATCCTGGGTCTCTAACAGTGACAATATTTGTACAGCAATGTGTTTACATTTAGCTTGTAACTGCTGCAGTGATAAATCCTCAGAATGATGAAACACTGGAACAGGCTGACCAGAGAGGTGGTGGTTGCCTCGTCCCTGGAGGCATTCAGGTTTGGATGGAGCTCTGATCAACTTGATCTAGCTGAAGATGTCCATGCCCATTGCAGAGACATTGGACTAGATGACTTTTAAAAGGGCTCTTTCCACACAAACTGTTCTATGAATATAAATTCCATGCTGTCTGAGTCAGGAATGTGAGACTTGCTATACTGGGGAATTAAAGAACACTATATACTGAGCACTCTGTTATGATACATTCAGAGAAATATGCTTACTGTTTATTAAAAAGCTTCACCAGATACCTGCCTTAGGATGCTTTTTTTAATATATCACTGCTGTTAATAATCCATAGGGAACCCAAAAAGGGAGCTCATTATTAATACAGTAGCAGTGGGCCAAAGCAGTAGGATATCATCACAATCATCTTGCACAAAAAAATTGCTTTATACTGTAAAATTTCCCTTACTAAATCACATTCTTGTTCCTAGATACCATGCAAGGGAATTTAAAAAATAAATTGTTAAGATACCCATTGTTTAAAAAATGTCCAAAATATAAAAAGCTATTGAGGAAGTCTCTTGTTTGGTTACAGAACTGGAATGCATGATGTTTTTATGGTGTATAGTCACAGTGTGCAATGCCATTAACCAATTTATCTTCCTAGAGGAGGAAGATTTGCTGCACTTTGTGATTAAAGGATAGTGTTATGAAGTAATTTTTCCTTTGATCCAAATAAGATTCATAAAACAAATATCAATATTTCTATATGTATAGAAGTATTTTGGTAATTTAATACAATTTAAAATCTGCTTGAACATTCATCTCTTATGGATACTGAAAATAGATATAGAGAAAAACATAACTTACTCTATATTGTATATTCAACTATATTCAATATTATTAAATACTTGAGAAATCTGGAAACATGGAATATACAAGTTATTCATCAGTTTAGTTCATTAACATCTTAATCACTTACTTAAACAGCTAGAGTACAAAATGGCAATGGTTCTGTACAAAATAAAAATATTCAAATTTTCTGAGTAGGTGACCTCTCATATAAATCTCAACATTTATCTATGATCCAGCTTGGTAGCATCTCATACAGACTACTGTTACCCAGTGATTTCTACAACACTATCAAACACATTCTTTTAAAAGAGCCACTATCACTGCTAGTTTTTGTTTATTTTTTATAATCAATGCAAATCCAGCTAGTCAGGTATTTTTTGAGCCTAGTTACAGATTCACAGATCTACATTCATAGAAATATTTTGTGGGAGAAAATTCCTGTACATTACAAAAAAGTGAGAATTTATAGAAGTGAAAATTTAAACTAGGATAATCAGAGAGTAAAGGTCAAAAATCATAGATTATTACTGTAGTTTAATTCAAAGCACACATTAAAAGTTGATTTCTAACTGCTTTTTAAGTAGAAAATCAAAATATGTTTATTTTTTCCTTTCTTTTTTAATTAAAAGCTTTTAGCTCAAGTCTATGTAGAATTATATTCTGGGATTTTTCTTTTAAGGGAAAAAAGATAATAATTAAGTATCATTTTTTAAGTGATAATAAAATATGGATCTGATTGTTAGGGAAATAAGGAAAAAACCTGAGTACCCCCGAGGTGATGTCTACCAGTCATACAAGAGAAAGAGAGCAGGAGATGCTGACTTCTCTGCAAATTTGAGATCTGAATCCATAGCACTTCCAAAAGCTAGTTCATTATTGCCTGAAACAAGTGTTTTTCTCTGTTTCTGGAAAATATGGTCTATGCAGAGAGGATAAATCTTTGCTAATGGACTGTAGTTTGCTGTCATGGTATGTAAGTTATTTCTCCCAATAATAACTCATTCTTCAATACTTGATGCATGTTTTAGGAGCTGAGAGTAATGAAGTAAATATAAGAAAAAGGCTTCACAGCTCTTGAGCAACCAGCAGCTATCATCTCTGGCTCTAGAAGATGCATGCTGGATACTCTAAGTGCAGAGAAGATGGTGAGAAAGATTGGGATGCAGATGGGAGTGGAGCTTTTGAGGTGGGAGTTTTGGGAGAGAGGTACAGGGATTTACTGCTCTGAGGGCACTAAGCAGAACTAACATCAGGGGCAAGCAGCTAGTAGAGATTGAATTGGCAAGTATTATCTGTCCAATAGAGCTAAACATTGACTTCAAGCTTAAAAAATTTCAATAGTTGAAAAAGACAGAAGAATTAAAATGAATATATATGTTTGAAGAAAATCCCTTCTGTTTGTGACTCTGAGTTCAGGTATTTGACCTTGCAAGCCATTGCAAGTATGTTTTTTTAACAACCAGCCAACAAACTAACACCCATAGTATTTTCTTCATCCATGGTTGAGAGGCAAATCCCATGCACTTGAGCAAAAAGAATGTGCTCTGAGAAGTTTTGAAAATACTGGACTATGATTGCAGAATTGTGAGTTTTGCAGTTATTCTTGACTTTACAGTTTGCTGTTTTGGAGCTTTTCAAGTCTTCCTGGGCTTAATTTTCTCCGAACTACCCTCTGCTCTCTTCTTAAGTGTTTAATTTTGCAGTGCCAGGTAGGTTCTTCTGACAGCCATATACCCCTGTGGGCTTTGACTTGATGCTTCAACTCTGGCATGTAGCACTGTGGATTTTTCAAACTTCACAAATGTGAGGTAGGAAGAATTGATAAAAATTTTGACTAGTTTTGGTCGGTCTGCTCATTTTCTTCTAAATTTCTAAATTCTTTTGTTCATTTGGGATGAACAAAAGAATTTGCTTATTTAATTGCTCATTTCCAAAAATATTGAGCAAATATCATCCAGGCTTTAGGATCAAATGATCAGTTCTTAAAATAATTTTCAGATATATTAAAAAAGATATTGGTGAATATTGGCAACTTACTTTGGCAAGGGAATGTCAATGGCAAACAGAGACGTTAATAAACTGATTACAGAAAATAAAGTCAGTGCCATGGAACCACTTAGCTGGAAATGAAGGAAGAAGGATCATCACTGATGGTACTTGGAGGCATTATTTTCCAGGTAATCTAACCTTAAATTTATTTATTTTATCAGTGTTTAGGCTATCAATCATATACATTTTTCATTTCACTGTAGGTATTAGGACAATTTGTTTCTCAGTAGTAATAAAAATTAAAATGTATATTTAATTAACACAGAGCCACAGGGAATAGGCAGCATAATCTGATCTGTGAATCAATGGATTACAACAGTTCTAGATGCTATGCACTTAGAACCAAGAAAAATACTTGTAATTTGCAATTATCCCCTTGGAAGCACTTGTACTTTTGCAATCAAACCCCATGTGGCTGATTTTAAGGACAAATACATGCATGTCAAACCAAGCCCTTCAAAGATTCTTCAGAGAGAATTGGAAGGACAAAAGTAAGCAAAAATAACTGAAGAAGTAAGAAAGAAAAAAATTAAAAAGCAATCTCTCACCATCAGTAGACCAATACCCAGCCAGGTCCCATGCAAAAAAGTACTTTGGGAGAACTCCATCCCTAGCTGTATTGCCAAGTGTGATATTAGATGCTTTGGAATGCTGCTTTGGTCGGTTCAGGTGAGCTGTCCTGGCTTTGTCCCCTCCCAGCCTCTTGCCCTCTGCCAGCCTTCTGGCTGGGGTGCGGTGAGAAGCAAAGGAGGCCTTGACACTGTGACAACTCTGTTCAGCATCAGCAAAAATGTGGGTGTGTTATCAACACTGTGTTAGTCAAAAACCTAAAACAAAGCACCCTACGGGCTGCTATGAAGATAATTAACTCCATCCCAGCCAAACTCAGGAAATGACTGAACAAGCATGTTCGGTTTTGCTTCTAAGCTTTTGAGTGCTTTGCTTTCCAGCTAGAAAAATTGAAAAAATCTGTGGGTTTCCCAGTTTTTGTTGGCAGCATCCAACAGTGGGAAAGAATGGTCTAATCTAAGACTACTATATAGCAAATTTAAGAAGACATGAATATTTTGAAATTTCGATTTGAAACTTCTATTTTGTTAAGCCTTTTAAAGGATATAAGTTGACATAAATGTAAGATAACTTCAAAAAAGGCTAAATGTAAAAGTCTGAGATGGAATTTAAACCAAGCAATTTTTTTTTAAATTTAGTATAATTTGCTCAAAATAGTTAATCTTACAGACGTCAAATCTGAATTTTGCAAAGTGTACAATAAAGTATCACTTGAAGCCCAAACGACAATTTTTGTTTATATGCAACTGAATAGTGGAGCAAGACTTTAAGGGATATTATTTGAAGGTTTCTCTAATGCTGGATGCAGTTATTTCCTGCAATAGCATGCATAAGGGATAACATGTGTGTAGCTGTCTGATTAGAGCCCTTCCTGATTACAGTTGTCTGTTTGCTAAAGCCATCTACAAGGCACAATCAACAAGCAATTGTACAGTGGATCATGAGACCTTTGAGCTGAACTGTTCAGAACGGAGAATTGGCTTCAAACATGTTTAGACCTCATTTATTTAAATATCTTTCTTTTGCTTCTGAAGATCCATAAATTCAAAATTTTCAGGTTATCAGGTTGTGTTTTTTTTTTCTTCTGAGGAATCTTCAGAAGCAGATTCTTTCTGCTTCTGGAACAGCCTGCAGAAATGAGGATTGGAGCAAGGAACTTATTTTAGGCTTTTGTGATCAGCTGATGAATCCATACTCCTTGTTTGATTTGAATCAGTGGTCTGGTTATACATTTATGAATTATTTCTGCAGTATATTGCCTGCATATATTTTTCTCTAACATTAACAATATGGCATTCCACATGTGGTCTTAAATTATTTCACTTCATTAGCTTGCTGATTTGAAATTGAGTAGAGATGTACCTCTATTGCCCCACATCTAATGAAAAGTTATTTCATCAAGCTAAGAGAAAATAGGATCTGACTTTAGGCTCTTGCAAGTTTTGAAAACAGTCTTTTAATTTAAGGGGGAAAAATTTGGAATGCAAGCTAATGCAAACTAATCCTTTAAACTACCCCTTATTAATGAGAACTTCTAGAGCTCTACATTACTGGAGAAATCAGTACCATATTAAAAAACACATTAGGCTTGAGGAAATCTGCATCAAAGATTAAAATCTTTCTGGAAAATGAATGCGTAAAATTTTGGTCTAAGGATATTATTTTATTAAAAATTAGCATGAGAAAAATGTATATACAATTTTGGATAAATGCCTCATGGGTAAATACCAATGGAAAAATACCTCAAACGCAGGCAAACTGAAACTTGTGTCATGTATTTTGGAGACAGACTTCAACAGAAGGAAAAGTGTTTATAAGAAGTATCTTAAATGTCGTCAAAGGTTTTCAAAGGGGGGTATGTATAGACTTCAATGCAGGAAAAGCTAAAAATAAATGAATATTCAAGTTACCAAATCAATTTAGAATACAGCTTACTACACCTGAAAAAGGCAAAGAAATAGTTTGCACTCCCCTAAAGCAAATGTTTAATTTTCCTATCTGTATTGCTGCCTTTCTGGAAAACAGAATAAATGACTCTTCTTTCCCAGTAAACCGGTGCCAGATGTAAAAGACAAAGTGTCACACTTCATTGTTTCCATGGCATGAGCAGCATTTCAACTAAGTTGTCACTGTTCATTCTGAACAGGCCTTTCTACAGGTCTGACTCATTACAGATTTGAATTGAATTATAAAGACACTGAGGCCAGTGGTTAACATAAATCAATATGAAAGCTGGAAAACCTGTTTTTCTCAGAAGTGGTCACTAACAATGACAAGCTAATAATTTAAGGCAATGTTATTTAAATCAAATTTACATGATATATTTATATATATAAAACAACTTAATCCTGTGCGGTTTTGTTTTATTTTTTTTTGCTGTGGAGTGATATGCTTCTGCTTGTATCATTTCTAAAGAAATTTCTGCTACTGAGTGGGTATGGAAAGCTATAATTTGTGAACACATTTTGCAACGTACTATTCATGGGGAAAATCACTGCATGGAATACTTAATTTTTGATTGTTTGGGGGAAAAGAGCTATAAGAAAGAGTGACTATAAAAGACCAAGGATGTTTTACGAAGGCTGTTTGTTTCAAAATGCAGTTAACAGTAAATAAACCACAGTAACAATTTAACAGTATTCTGTAATAAGAGAATAAATATTTATGTTGTTGTTCAGTAGCAATGTGGTAATAAAGGGAAGCTGGTAAAGAATAAGAGATAAGCACATTGGTGTGTAAATGCAAAAGTAATTATGAATGTGTGAGAGAACAGCTCAGAAAGCTCTTGCTGTAGGGTTACTGGCTCATGTGCATTTATCTCCCACATGTTAGATACATCCACTCGGAGAAGAGCCAATAAGTAAGAGGCTTGAAGGACAGTCTTTGATTCATCTTATCTGAGCTCTGTAATGAGGATGAAGAAAAAGGACAGATTCCAAGGGCTTTCCAGCCTACTTGCTTTGAATCAGTCTCTACATGTGCCTTTCTTTTTTACTATAGTGGGAATTATCATACTAATTTCAACAGTCTGACTCTTCAGCAGTAGGACAAATTTTGTGTATGTGTACATGTCTGAATACCCTGTAAATCTTTAGTGGGCAAATTCTTTATAGATATTTTCAGCATACCTCCAAAAGGTAAGCAAGAAAATTATTTTCAGAAGTGTAAGACTAATTGTATTTTTAATCTATGAATATGTATTGGCTTAATGAAAATTCATTTCTATTTTAGGGAGTAAATTCTGTTTAGCTATATCAGCGAGTCGCTACTTCTGTGTCACCTGTTTGCTGTTAATTATTTGAGCAGTCATTGCCAAACGTCAATGCCTTGGTTTTCTGAAGTGTGTGAAAAGTAAAAAATCCAGACAAAATATATATTTTGTTTTTTTTTTTTTTGTTAAGTGGATACAGGTTGGTGTTGCTGAAAGTGACTAATACCTCTTTGTATTCTTTGTATTGTTTTGTCTATCATCTTCAGCAGGGCTGCTGAAATAAGATTTTAATTTTTCTCTAAATGAGAAACAGTTAATGAGTTTCACCTGCAGAAAGTCACTGAGGATTATGCAAGAGTATTTAGGAATGTTGGATATGTATGTTTAACAAGGAGCAGCAGGGAAATCTGACCTCTTTTGAATAGCACTTTCAGCATGCAATTAATCTCATTTTCAGGAAGATTGTAAAGGCTGCTTACAATAACAAACTTAGAAGTGACATCCATCCTAAAGAAAATTAATTGTAGGTGAAATTGAATCAAACTCAGTGAATGGATTTCAGCTGCCGTAATGTAGGTGCTGTGAGATATATTTCCTCCAGCCACAGTTACAAAAGCACTTGCAACTCCAGTGAGTCCTTTGCCATATCTGCCAACCTCTACAATTTGCACCCTAAGACAATTTTAGGAAGTCAGAAAAGGCAGTAGATGCCTGTTTTCAGGCAACCGAATCTTGCTTTGCATCTCTCTAAAATTCCTCTTTGCAAAATTCCTCAGCATTAAAATTTTAACTATGACTGCAAATAAACTTGAATTGCTGGGCTGATGAGCCCAAGAATAAAAACCAAGCCAAACATAAAAGACAATTTAAAAAAAATCAATGAAACCAGTGCAACATAACTGACCCCTAGGCTCACAATTGTCTCTGAGGTTTTACTTGTGTTCTATGACCAACTGTTGCACGAGAGTTTAATACTCCAAAAGCTGATTGGTTTTGGTCTGAAGTACTACCCAAAAGTTACACTGTAAGTAAAAGCTAGTAATGAGGTGTTTGTTAACATCAATAATCTGTTGCTTTGTTCAAATATAAAAATTATTTGAAGTTTTGAAATATTTTAAAAGGATTGGGGGCAAAAAGGATGCTTCAAAACAGCAAAACTCATGGTAATATAAAGACCAATATGGAAAAAAAAAACAAAGAAGGTCAATCATGTTGCTCTTTGATATAGAAGAAATGTGTTAGGGGCCTAGAAATGGAAAAAATATAGCAGTGTTTTGACCACCAAATTATTAAATATAATTTTCTCTGACCTTTCTATTCCATTAATTTTAATAATGTATTTCAGCTGTACTGTGTGTCACTAAAGGTAAATTTATTAAGACCTTTCTCTGTCAGCTGTGCTTGAGAAATACTAAATGTTTTATACAAACTATATAACTAGTGAGCAAATACATCTTTTCACAATAAACATGAAATGGAGAAAATTTAAATACCAGATTCAGAGAGATCCTCTCTCAGCATAAAAACCACCTGTATTGCATGAAGCTGCCTCATGCAAATATCACAAGTTCACACCATCAGAAATAAGAAAAATTCCCCAGCTCCAGAAAGAAGACATATATATCTTGTAATGCTACTGGATTTTAAGCCACCTCAGGTGATGGCAACTTATAGCCACAGTCTGCAGCACTGAAATCTTCTTGTTTGTTTTCCCCAATTCATATCTCTGCAAAAAAAGTGACAATTAACGCTGAATACTTTAACACTTGCATCATGTAAGGCCCTCTAGTTCTTGTGAGTGAGGAAACAGTGAATAAGAAAATGGAGCCTACCATCTGCATGACATATATGTTTTTACAGAATTCTACCTTCAAGCTGTCTCTTTACCAGGTTGAATTATCCTTTCCTGGTCACTCATTATGTGAAATTTATTGTACAGTTTGTTGCCATCCTCTTTACTTTTTCCAGATCTATTACATAACTTTTGAAATGAGCAGGATTTGGTTCAAGGCTCAGATACATACAGGTGCCAAGTACCCAAACTCTCCTTTTAGTCAAAGGAAGGTAGCAGACAAAACGGGCAAACTGATAAGCTGAGAAGGTCTGATTAAAATTGAGATCTATTTGCATTTCAGAGACTCTCATGTGGACAAGCCATGAGACCTGGGAAAGACGCATTCCTTTTCTGTGCCAGAGACTGGGAGGGATAGCTTCAACCAGGTCAGGTAGCGGATATGTGAGCATAAGTATTGACTGTGCTCAGGTCGGCTGTTCTGCCAGATCAAATGGGTGCAATGGGAACTGGTCCTCCTGGCACACCTATTGGCTTCTGCACCTACTGCCTTCCATGACTCTTGGCTTCTGCACATTACTGTCTAAATATTGAACTTCAGTCGTTCCCTCCCTGCCCTGACCAAAATCCCTCCCCAGTGGAGGGGATTTAAACTGCTTGCAGTGTGCAAGATATTGTCATGAGACTAAAGCTTCCTCCTTATACACTATTACAGAGTTTATCTGTCAGTTTAGTGCTGTAACCCTTTCTCCCCTGTTTAATTGCTGATACTTAGACTAGCTTCCTTATGGAAATAGTTGGAGTGATTCTGTCAGTACTCCACCTCCTTTCTAAGTATGCTTCCTTGCTTGAATATCTGAAAACAGAGGTTGTGAAGGTAAGAGTTGTGAAAAGAGTTATGAAAAAGGCGGGTAGATATTCATATCTATATGCTCACATGCCTAAACCAGAATGATTGTCAGTGAAGATACTGTTTTTTGCTAGGTACTAATAAATCCAGTTGTAAGACTGGAAAGATTCATTGAAAACACATTTCTTTATTTATGAAAAAAATTATTATTAGTCATATAAATAATTAATAATTAATTAAATAATAATTAATAACTTTTTTTTCCTTTTAAAAAACTTCTGTTCTCTGTGGAGGTGTTTGGAGAAAGGAAAAAAAAGGTCTCAGCGTGGGGAGATGCTGATTGTACTGAATGAAAACGATTTCTGTTTGAACCATGTAAATTGGAAAAAAACCATGGCCAGTGAGATTAATTCAGTTGATTGGAGCATGGTGCTAATTAGGCCAAGGTTGTGGCTTCTTGTATAAATCACCTCGTATAGGCCATTCACTTACAAGTTGGACTCAATGATCATTGTGGGTCCTTTCAACTCAAAATATTCTGTGTAATTCTCTAAAGCATTTTAGTTTTTTTTTAAGGATGTCATTGTCAAAAAAGAAAAACAAATGGATGGTTATGGATTATTGTATTCTGGTTAAAGATGTATCAGTTTGGCCATGCACTAGAAAAATATATAGAAGAGGGAATACAAAGCAAGAGCTTTTTTGTAGAAGATAACAGTTAATATTTAATCCAAATACTGGGTTCAGATAAGGTAAGGTGCATAACTCTTGCTTTCTGCCAAAACAACTTTTCATTTTTCTCAAGTGGTTTCTAATTCAGTAATTAGGACGTAATTATCAAATTAACGAACAACATTTTAGAGTATAATTATCATATTAGCTAATAACTTCTTAACATCTAGACTCTTAATAAAACAAAATGTCTGCACCTAATTGAAGATCAATCTAAACTCAAACTCTGGATACCTCCAGTGCTGAATTTCCACATATAGATGGAAACAGAGTGAAAGTATATACTGTGGAAGAATCATTTGCACATTTCATTTCAGTCATTAGGAACGTAAACACCTTCTCTCTCATGGAAAAGATTAATTGGGTAATTATTAAGAAATACAAATGACAGTCAAATTCATTGCAAATTAGAGAGAAGTGTAAGGTATTCAGTATCTCTGTGCTTCAGATCAAATGTTTTTACCTTCTGCTTGTGTATGACACTTTCCCCCAGACCCTCCAATAATAATACTGCAGGCTGTGAATTAAACACTCTTGGTTTATCACTGGAGACGTGGATCAGTATCTGTGATACACAGCATACTGAAACAGACCCTCTTGTGCCTCATCAAACATTTTTGTTTCTTTACTTCAGGGGCTCCCTGGGATCTGTTCTTCACAGGAGTGTGCCATAAATTATTAGTTTCTGAAGCACTCAAATTTCATATACATTGGCATACTCTTTATTGATATTTATCACATTAATTAAATTAGTTGAGAAACGTTAATCTGTGGCAAAATTTGTGCGTTTGATGTTAAGATTTAGAAGAGAATTTAAATTTATATTTCTTTTATTTATGGAATTGATGTAGTAAATTTCCTTCAATTTTTTGGAGAGCCATATCTAAATTTCTTATGCTAGGCTTGTTTGCATTAGTCATATTAATATTTTATTTATCTTGGGTTGCATTACAAAGAATGTAAGCTTCATTATTGTTGTAAATTATGAAACAGGCAAGTTCAAGAAATCTGAACCAGCCTATTTTTAAAACATTTAAATTAAATCTGCTCAATTTAGCAGCAGAAGCACCTGATATCTCTGCTTTTGAAAACAGACTTGTTTTCAACTTTCTCTTTTGTCAACACTAACACCTTACAATAACACTGAAGATCCATCTTTTTCTTACTTCTTGGCATTTTTATCATTAGCACCTAATATGATTTTTTTTGCTCATACTACTTGCTTGTTTCTGCATTCAAAGTATATCCTCTCCCCCTGCCCCCTCCCCCCCTCTATTTTTCTTTCCATGGCTGAAGAATCAAAAAGGTAATCACTGAGAGAATACAAGAATACCCATTTTCTACAGTCCAAGTTAACACATCAGGGGCAGAAATAGTGAAGATTTTTCTAAATAACATTCAGTAACCCACACTGGTCTTCTGAAAATTGCTTCTAAGTATCTAGAGCCTCAAGCTCATGGTAGCAAAACCACATTTTAACCAGGGTAGTAGTACTGTTGACAAAAGTGATTTTGATGAGACTGATGATAAGATGAAAAGATAATGACTCAATTTTTAAGCAATTCTTTAATGTAAACATTTTTGCAAACTGAATATTTGAGTACTGAAGTGAAACATTAGTAATTTTAACAGTGTTTCTCACATTTAAAAGTCATCCATCAGTCTGATTTTGAAGGGCTTTCTTTTGTTCTTGTTTGTTTTTTTTTTTTGAATCTTTGAAGACTATTATAAATTTTCCTGGTATTTCACAGCATTTCTATACCAGTGATTTCAAATGGTTCAATTGTAATACAATCAGAAAACGTCTTGGAAAGAAGCAAAAATGTCTTAGGCGATACTGAAGAAAATCTGTTTCAGCGGCTTTAAGGGCAGAATGGAAAAAATAAACAGTTCCAGTTAATGCATTGCAATACAGCAGCAGCAGAAAGTAGCAATGAATTACTGTTAAGTAAGGGAAACATGATGCAGCAAACTACAAATTGGAAAGTATTTTCCTAAAAAATAAAAATAATGGAAAAAAAACTCTCACTTTATACAAGTACTGAAAAAAGGGGTTGTTCACATTTAAAGTTCATACCACTCATAGAATTATGTTGGTCCTCTGCATCTATTACACAGATGTATGTATGTGCATGTATATATAGTCTAGGTATGTCTTTTGTTTTTTTTCTCTCTCCTTGATTAGATTAGATAATAAGAATTGCTTCAGGTTACTGGAAGATTCTATGCATGGAAATCTTGAGAGAAGGAAGAAAAAGATGAAAATGAAGTTTTTCAATTTGCTTAAATCACTCAAATATCTACAAACTCCTGATCATTTAAATATTAAACATTAAAAGAAAAGAAAGTAATCCTAAAGCTGATGATAACCATTTAAACATTTAATTTCTGAAGAAGATTCTGGACAGGGATCAATTACTCAAATTTCACTTTAGTGATGGTCACAGCATCTGGCAGGCCTTAGGTTGGGCATTTTCTTTTAGTTGTTTATCCATTTGCAAGATTCAAATTTTAGTCTTTTGTGACTGCAAGTGAACTTTTTATTGGATTTCTTTAATGTCCAAAGTCAAGGCAATGAGTATTCTTAAGGTTTAGTTTAAGAAGTAAATGGATTTTTTTTATGGCGTCTTCCAATTCTAAGCTTTTGTGCATAGTTTTAAGAAAGTGTTTTTTCCTTGATATTTTTGGAAAGAGGAATTTATTTATTTTAAGGTTTTAGACAGGCTTAAGGATGAGAATTCAGGTTTTGTTTTTTTTCCTATTGAAAAAAATTGCATATCTTGTGATTCTCATTTGGTGGATCCTGCTGTCTTTGGTGTGCTGCTTTTAAATTACCTACTTGGTCTTAGCAGGGTGAGTGAAATTATCTGGATAACTGGGATTTGACCCTGAAGGTACTTCTGGCTAGCACATGCTGATATTTGATGTTAAAGATGCATTAGAAATTACCTAACCAGAAAGGGCAAGCAGAAGGTGACCTGACCATATGACACCAGTCTGTTGAGGTGCACTGGTATTGTGGCAGGAATCAAAGAATTAAGTAAAAAAGCAAGTTGGAAGCTACAGGCTGGGACTGTTGATTACTCAGGAAGAAAACCCGAGTCCTCGCCCTGAATTTCTCTCCCATTTAAGCATTTTCTGCAAGAAATTGATTGGATAAGAAGCAAATAATCTAGAAATTTTGTGCTGGCTCCTCTTTTATAACTAGCAGAGTCATACAGAAATATAAGATAATTTCGAGGTTGCTCTTGCTTTTTGGATCTTGAAAACTGAATATTCCTACGTGGTTGCCTACCTTCAGTCAAAATTAAAAATTACATTATGTGTAAGTGTGCTGTCTGCTGGTTAGGACATCATTCTGAACACTGTGTATAATGCCATAATTGTTTTCTGCTTTATAGGCCAATGCTTTGACAAATTTTCTTGAAAAAAAGAATAATCACGTAATCACAAGCAGTATATTTTCTTGAAGTTGTCTTTCCATGTAAGCTGCACATCTAGCTTTTACTAATTGTCTTCAGATTTCTTTGAAGTTTAAGTCCTTTTCTGTTTCATCTTTAGATGTAGAGAGATGCAAGCATGAGCTTCTTATATTTCAGTATAAGAAGTATAATCTCTACTTGCTTGGATGTCTTTAGCTCCTGGAAAACCTTTCTGTTTTCCAGAAATTTTGAAATGATTTCTGGTAACTGTTGAACCATGGTCCCTGTGAATTTCTTACAAAAATTAGATATGAAACTTTTCTAAGCTCTGCTTGAAAGATTGTGGAAAAAATTGACTTTCTTTCCTGACTCTTATTTACCTTATTAAAGCAAAACTGAAAAAAACCCCTCAAACACACAAAACATGAAAACCCAAACCAAAACAAAAAATTCTCACATTTTTCTACAGCTTTTGCATATGGACGTATTAGTAGCATATGCTACAATATTGTAGGAGTCAAGTTCAAAATGCGTTTAATTTTTTAATGTGAACTTATTTTTTATAAGTGAGTCACTTTTATTTTAAAAGCAAGTGAAAACCTGGATGCAATTTCCTTCATTTTCTGTGTATGGTTTGGCTTCTCAAGTGGGATTCCAGACACAAATTAACATTAAAGGAGACAAATAGCATGCAGCATAATGGAAAATAAAAATCCTGGCCTAGGTGCAATATTATTAGCATTTTTCTATGGTCTTTATGATGAGGTTAGAGAGCTGGTTGTATCAGTGTTCTAATACATTTTATGACTCTTTCTAGAATGAAATTAAATGGTTTATGATTTGTCTATCTTTAGACTTATAAGTAGGGAAGTTAGAAGATGGTAACTGTCCAGTAAGTAGCCTATAAACAGATGTAAAACTTTTATGAGGACCAGTGTAAGAATATTTCTGTAAAATTTAGGCATTTAAGTTTGCATATTATCTTCTTTAAAGAAGTTTTGGAGAAAAAAAAGTTTTCTTCATGAATATTGAGACGCTTTTCATCTGGATATTGACTGTCTCTAGAAAAAAAACAAGGGAAAGAAACAAACGTTGTTTTAAGACAGTACAAAACATTTTATTACCCAATGTAAGGCAAAGCACGTTTTAGCAAAATCTCCTGAGGCCATTTTGTAGCTAGACTTAATTTATTACTTTGTTTCCTTTTGTTACTGTGAATCATGAGAGGCTAATTATTATGTGAGTGTGATAATTGCATTGATATTATCAAGTGTATTCTGTAATACATTGCTTAGCATGTCAGAGAAAGCTAATGTACATCCCTTGAAGTGGGAAGAAATCTTATGGATAGTACATTTTAGCGCTGTAGATGAATGTGTTCAGGTACTGCTATTTTATCTGTCATCCTTACTTGTGCTCTATTGATATTCTGACTGAAAGGAGTAATATTCGTAGAGATGCTATCAAAAGCAGTATTTTATATGTATAGTGCTTATTTCAGCCTAGTAATATTTTTAAACTGTATTTCATCTATTAATTTTCAAAGCATATTTATGCTGATGAAAGGGAAGATTCTGATGTGTGTTATTTGTCACATCTGACTTGAAGATGTTAGAATCCATCCAGTTACATTTAAAACAACTTTGAAGATTCTTATCAGTTGTATGCACTTAGCTTTTAAAATCTTTTTCATCAGTTTTATAAGGTAATGAAAATTTTGTTCAAATGAAATCCACAGTTACTATTTCCTCATAATTTCCTTATTATTTCCCTACATTTAAGAAAGACCAACCAAACTCTTTCTCTTTTGATATTTGATTTGAACATTAACAATATGAACATAACATTGACTGATTATTTAGCCTGTTCCTTATTGTGTGATCTGAAAACATACGGTTTTATTTGTCTTAAATCATAGGTTAATTAAAATCCTTTTTAGGATTTGAACACACCTAAATGTTGTCAGTTTCATGCAACTACACTAAAATGTCAATCAAAGTATGACTTAGATGCTGAAGCTAATAGTTCTATGCATTTTATACAGCAAAATTTGCAGGATCCTGTGATCCATGATACACTGATTCCATGAATGCCTTTAACAGAAATTATATCTTATTTCAAAACATAATTCCAATAATTGTGCCTGTATTGCAATGTTGAGATGTTTTGGGAAGAAATATTTGTTTTTAAGAAAATCATCTTGTTCAATATTGTGCAGGAAATCAGTAGCAATGAAAGTAAACCCCTGAACTTCCAGATCCTGCTTCCTTCCTCGCAACCATATGTGCACTCAGAATGGATAAAGGTTTCTGCTGAAGTGTGCTATCTTTTTCTGCAGTGCTGTATCCACATAAAACCAGCTTCAAAGTCAAATAACCAGCATTTTCTTTGTCAAGTAATCCCTTTTAACTTTTTCCTGTTGTGAGATCAGAAAGCTTTCAATATAATTTTGAAAAGAAGTAATAAAAATGTGGTATTGTTCAGATTCACACAACTGTATTCGAAATCTGTAATTCCATAAACTACATTACTTTATGGAAAACGTTGTAAAGGAGAAAATTTTTCATTCATTTTTAACATCTTGTTTGAAAGCGATTCAATTTCTTAAATCCTGTTCCAGACAGAAATAAGTGGCTAAGATGTCATTTTGTTCTGTATTTGTAGGAAGCGCAAGTCTAAGCTGTCAACCTTTAAGGAGTTCTTTGAACCACCTCTGTAGCTTTCAAATCCATAACAGAACCTGAAAGAGGATTATCAGTACAGTGCATAGCACACTTGATTAGGACTAAAATGCCTTCAGCCAGCAGCCTCTATCAGTCCCTGTGGCTCAGCACCTACTGTGCCTCCTCCTCCTTGCGGTACCTTACGTGCCATGTCAGTGATACCGGGTTTTTGGGATGAGCCTCTTCAGTGCCTTCTGGCTATACCTCTGCTGGAGAAGTGTAGTCCATTCACACTCCCAAAAAGCCATCATCCCCATCTCTGTAAATGTCTGTAGTGTAATACCATCCTCTGAAGTCTCGATAATGTGCTTTTCACTTATTATCTCCTCCATGTGGAACCTCCTTGCACAATCATTGGGTCCAATTACCAAATTGCCAATTTCAAAATTGGAACATGTCAGATAAAAGCATATGTTTTAATGGTATAATACCTGGCAGAATTACTTGCATTCTGTCTTGAAACACTTTTTAGAAAAGTTGTTTATCACGGATACCAGTTACTCCTTCCTCCCAAACTTTGCAGCTAATTGAACAAAGCCTGTCTGAAAGTTCTTGTTTTCGAACATGAAATAATCAATCAAAAAAAGAGATTGAGATTTGTCACATCAGGATTAGATCTGGACAGCATAATTATCTTGGATTCAAAGTATTGACCAGAGGTGAGGAAAAAGAAAAAAACTTTAATTCCTAGAGAACTTCATATGAATTTAGTAGTAAAATTTAAATATATTTGTATGCTTTCAAAGTAAAATGGTGGGAAGAAATGTTACTGGGCTTTAAAATAAATTTTTCTCCAGACTCTCAGTCCCATTTTTAATGTTACTTAAGAAAGAGGCTTACATTGCTGTATTTAAAGAGTTACTGTATCATTTAAAAAATAGTGTTCATGTCACCTGTGACTGATGCTAGTTTTTATAATATATTAATAAAGACCTTCATAACTGTCAGTAAATTTGTGGAGATTGGTGCATGTGGATAATATGGCTAATTTAAAAAAATGTTTAGCTGTTAAAAACTAGTGTGTATATGTGCAAGACCTCTATCCATTTGGTTTGATATTAGAAAAAACCTTAAATTTATATCTTCAAACAAGGAAATCACAATTATAATTAAGATTAATGTTACTGTTTCCACAACTTTGCTAATGTGAAAAATGTTATATGTGAACGATTTTTGAATTTTTATGTCCTGGTTTCACATTGAAAAACCATGGAAATTTTAATTCTGTATATAGTTCATACATTTGCTATACCATTAGAATCAGTTATTTTAGGGTAAGTAATTTCAAGTAGTCTGCAAGCTTAATTTTGACTGATTTGATAGACTATGATCTGAGGTAATGTGGGCTTCTGTTATATGTTTAAGGGTTTAATTTTTCAGAGGGCACAGACTGCAAAATAGCCTGTAGCTGTAATTAGATGGCATTAATTTCTCATGAAACAAATAGGTGACTGTGACTGTACCAGAAACAAAGGAGAAATTCTTTAATTTAATATTAGGCAGATTTGCTATTAGCTTGTTTGGAGTCCTACTTGGGTACTTTTGAAGCTTGCTTGAATGAGGAGTTTTCCAAGTGGGTAACAGTAGCTCAGGTTTCATAGTATGCTGCTATTTCAAAAGTTCTCTACATGTAAGAGAAGGAGAGATTTCCTAATAACTCATTCTGGAACTTCTAGTTATCTAGTGATTTGTGCAGTTAGGCAGTTTTGTTCTTTATGCTGGGTTTTGTCAGGTGTTACATGGCGATGATAATACAAAACACGAGATGGTAATCTTCAAAGGGGACTCCGTTGTGGAATGGAAATGGTAAATTGAACCATTCAGTTAACCTATTATTTGTGAAATTTGGTACTTGAGAGTAGGAAAATTTTGTGAGGGGGATAATTTTTGCCAAAATGTGTAGCAAGCTGACTTTTTTTAATCCCCTCTGGATTTTTTATTTAAGAAAAATATTTGAAAACTGGGGAAAGCAAGATGATTTGTAAACAATTACAAATTGTAATTGTTTACAAACAACCTTACAGGTTTTTTGATGGAAAATGCAGAGTTTTTCATTTGAACAATTTCAGGACAAATTTTTTTTGGACTTGTATAATTATAAACTACTTTAGATTTTCTTTTTCCTTAGAAAATAGTAAGGACATCTACACTATATCCTTTTTGGTAAAATATTACTATCCTTTTTTTTTTCCAATGATGTGTGTTTCTGAAGAAACAGTTATACCATCAGTATTACATTGATGATTGATTTTTTCCTATTTGTTATGGTAAAATAACTTGGTCATATAAAGGTTTTTTCAATAGAGACAATTGATGAAAAATCCTAATGGATCAACATTAATAGGAAATTTGAATTATCCCAGATGTCACTTCAAAGGTGCAGTATTTAAAGAATATTTTTAATTGCTCTGGCTTGGATTGGGATGTCTGAAATATTCCTCATCACTATGATTCTTCAGGTGTTGATCACTCTGAAAAATCTAGAGAACTTAATCTAAGTGGTTACTGTGACAGTAAAAACTGGGAGTGCTCAGCTATACAGCTATCACCTACTGTACACAGCCTGTAAAACTTCATGGGCTACAGATTGAGCTGAGATACGTGATCCCATATTCCTGGTGTCAGTCATAGGGCAGAGAAAAATTGCCTTATCATTAACACTGTAAATGAAGAAGCCGGGTACGAGACTGCTGAAGCAAGTTAAGAATAACATACACACTTTTTTTTACTGCTTTTAAGTTTTCTCTTTCTGTTTTGAGGTAGTAGTGAAATTTCAGGCTATTCTTCCAGGATGTGGTGCTGGTTGCATCTGAAAACTAATGTTTCTTCCTACCATGGGTAGTCTATAAACTCTGTTAAAAAACCCCCAAATCCTAACACCTGCATTTTTCAAGCTGTTCGACAGAGATATTCATTGGTTTGGCTGCTTGGCCACATATGAATGGCAAGATTTATGACTCTTCTGTCTGCTTATCTAAAGGCTTGCTGTGCATTCCTCAATTTGATTATTAATAAGGCTATCCTGAATACAAAGTAAAGCAGCAGTAAAGAAAAGCCTGCTTGGGAGGGAACAAGATGACACAGTATGCTATGACAGCTTCTGGATAGCACTATCCCTTCATAATTGAGTATATCTGAACTGGAAACCCAATTCTTTTATTTTCCTTTCCATTTTATAAAAAAAATGCAATGTAATTAATGGATTGTCTCCCAGTATTAAGCCAGTGGATTTGCATGACATAGTCTTTAAAATACTCAAAGTATTTTTATTTTTTTACTATTATTTACATATGCAGTAACAAATATAGGAACACAATAGTAAATTGAAAGTTACCTAATAGGTTTCTATTTCTTATGCAGCAAAGGAAAAGCACCATTTAAAAATTTTTGATCTTGTCAATGCTTGAACTCATTTGTGTGTCTTTGCTGAGCATCCTGGAAACATCTAGTGCATAGACTTCCAAGCAAACTTGCAAGGTTTCTCCATCTGGAGAATGAGGATCTGTTTTTTTAATATATTCTGATATTCTGTCTGAGCTCCTAGTCTTAGCGATTGAGTTCAATTTAAACTAAATATTTGTTCAATTAAACAATGGTGTTTCCCCATGTACTGTATCAGCTTGGCCAAAGCTGTAACCACTGCTGAGGAACCTGGCATTTTCAGTCATCTTGCGTATTAGTAGGACGTGGAGCACTTTTGAGAACCAGTTGATTTGAGTGTCTTAATGTGAAGGTTACAATGACCTTATACCTGCCAGCATCCAAAATATTTTACTATGTATTTTACTAAACTGAAATGAAAGGAACCTAGTGGCTTTCTGACAACCTACAGCTTAGCAAAAGCTAGGAATCTTCAAATATATGGTCTACTTTATATTCCTCTAGGGTTCTTACTTTTAATTTCAGTGTCTACCTAGTGCAAAATGTGAAAATATTCAGGAGCAGAAAATAAGTTTTCCTTCCTCCTAGCAAAATATCTTAATCATAGAACAACAGAAACACATTATTCTACTTTTTCTTAGGAGTGGAATTATACCCTGAAACAGACAGACCATATGATGCCAAGTTTGGGGTTTTTTTTTATCACAGGGATAGAGAATAAGTCAGTGAGTGAGGGAAGAAATCACTGAATGGTGGATGTGGGCAATTACACATCATGGCCACTCACAGGAGATGTCATCTTCATAAAGTTGTCTTACTATATGATGGACTGACACTAATATTAGGAGTTACCTCGATAGGCAAGGTCAAAATAAAATTTCTCTCTCTGTCTCTCCTTTTTTTTTTTTATGCTGAGAGTAGTGGCTGAATCTTCGACAGAGAATTCCCTGTCTCAATGATTTAGAAGTCAGCATAGTGAAAAATGCAAAAATAAAGAAGGAAGGTTGTACTGAGCTTCAGACACACGGAAATTAGAGAAGAAATCTTCCAATGTAAAAACTTCAGAAGAACCAAGAAACTGTAATGTTCATCTCTTTTAATTAATCCATTTAGCTTAGTATATAATTAGGATTTCGTAGTTGTTTGTGTGATACTGGTTTATTCAAATATATTTTAATAACTGCCCTCCAGATGCCTTAGGAAAGCTTATGAAATCTATCTCAATTTTCATTTTGTTCATGGAAATGTCTTCTTATTATCTCTGAATATCTATACTTATAATTTAACTAATTTTTAGATTTATGCAGCAATTTAAAAGTATTTTGACCAAATCAAAATACTATCCTCCTATATGTCACCATTTGAATTGCAAGGTTTAGATTCTGTAAGTCTTAGCACCACAAAAGCTTGTCTATTAGAAAGTTTCCCTGAACAGAGCACTCCATTAACTTCAAAAGCAGTAGGTTGCCTTTCATGTTCATATTCCATTATTGTGCAAATAAACATGGTCTTTTTTGGGGTTTTAAAGTGTACTAGGCTTATATATTTACTGAATACTATCTAAGTTTCTTTGGCTTTAGCTCCTACAGTTTTGCTAATATTGGTTACTGATTGTACACATATATGCATATGTATATATTCTATGCTCAATCAATTTGGATTTCCCTAGATATTTAAATTTTTCTTAAGAGTCTGCCTTTCCCATTATTGCCTCTGTTCCAATTTGAAATGACTAATGCTTAAATAATTATTAGTCACATCTTATCTCAGTGGCTAGGGCTTGTGCTTTTGAAGTAATATTATATGACCATCTGCTCCTATGGCTCTTGCCAGAAATTAAAAGGCTGATCTGCAGGAAAAAAAGGTTAACACCTCAATTTTGTAGTGAGAAATGGGTTGCAAGAGGAAGAAGACTTGCAAAACCAAAAAGCCTTTTGTATTTAATACCATCAGTAAATAGTCAATACACATCTTTTTGCTTTACCAACACTTTATCTGCTTGGTTACTCACAAGACTGCTTACAAACTGACTGCGGTTTTTGAAGTTTAGTTTGATCCAGTCACTGGATATTTAGATTCGGAGAACTTCTTAATGGGAAAGTAGGAGTGTTGAATAGAGTTTTTTTAGACAATACAAGTCCAGCGAGCAGCACTACTTTGGAAATGAATGTAAGGAAAGAGTGAATGAGTGACATTTCTTTCAGAGGCACAATTCCTGACTTGTAATTAGTGATCCTGTGATGATGGCCATTGTCTGTCCATTAATATTGACAGGTCTCTGTTAGAATGAGGGCTGAGGGGACCATTAGGGTACTGATCATTTTTCTGAGGCATTGCGTATTACCTCACTAAGGACACGCCTTCAAATGACTTTTATTGTCTCAGTATCCTTGGCCTTTCCAGATCCAAGGATAAATTATCTTACCCCAAAGTAAATAAAGTGAATACATTTACTTTCTGTGGACAATGATATCTCACTAATGAAAAAAGCTGATGCACACTTTCTCACAAGCATATTTGCTTCATTTAAGATGAAGGTTGGCTCAAAAGTGTTCTAGAGATTGTTTATTATTTGGAGCATGTCCTACTCTGGTAGCATGTCTTGTTTGGAGATGTTTTCATTGCAGGATAGAGGTTATGCAGGGTGTAGTTTCTTGGATTCCAGTATTTACTGAGAATGAAGTTAGCATCTACATGCAGTTCAGGGCAAAAGAGCAAAATATGAACTTTTTGCTCAACATATTTATCAGTTCAATCATATCATACTAAAATATCTCTACATTTTAATTTCTGGAGGCAATTTGAGGCATCCCAGTTCTATGCTCCTTTGTATGTTGTATTTTCAGTGAACTGTCAAGTTCATTATTAATGTATTATAAGTAGAAAGCAGGAATCCATGAGTCTGTCTTCCACCTGCCACACACACATAGGTTGTGGAAGATCTGGAAGGGAAAAATGTATTCATTTCAAGTTTAACTATATAAAATAATAACACTAGTGATAGTAGCTATATAATAATTAAATACACTTCATCCCTCTCCTGTTTTGCTTCTAAAGTGTGTAGTTAATATATGATGCTACACTTTTTTTTTTAATTCACAATACCAAAATGAGTATTGAATGGGAAAAAGGGACAGGTTTTCCTTAAGGTAAGTTCTAATTGTTATTGGTTTATTTATTGCTTGGCTCAAAGCTCATCAAAATCATGAGTTGCACTGTATCAGGTTTATGAAATTAAATACTTCAGGCTGATGAATGTTTTCTAAAAGGATGATTAAAGATGTTATTTTATGCCCTTTTTACTTACTACTGTGGTTTTTTTTTTTTTTGTTTTTTTGTTTTTTTTTTCTTTTTTCTTTGTCCCTCTACCAGGAGGCATTTTTGAGTGTGTGGAATCTGGTCCAATGGGAGCAGAAGAATTAGCCTTCAGATTTGCTGTGAACACAATCAACAGAAACAGAACTCTTCTGCCAAACACCACATTAACATACGACACACAAAAGATAAATCTCTATGACAGTTTTGAAGCATCCAAAAAAGGTAACCTTCTGCATATTTAGTCTTTTTAACGAAGGAATAAGGGTCACTTAATTTACTTGCCTAAAAAAATGTCTATCTGATGAAGCCATATGCAATGAGACTGACACTATTGCCACTGACAGTAAAGAGCTGCTTTATTAAAGATTGTGATGATAAGTGCTTGACAATAACATTGCCACCTTTGCTCCCACTAACCCTATCTAAATGCTATTCCCTTAAATATTTAAAATCTGAAATAAATTTTGCTGCACATTGTGACTAGGATGTTTCAGATACCTGCTCCTTTGGAGTGAGAAATCTCACTATCTCCAAAATTTATCCAGCAAAATGCCAAGTTCCCCCAAATTCTACTGATCTTGGGATTCAATTTTAAACAATCAATCACTTCAAGTACATTTTCACAAATGCCTTTAAATAGTTAATCATGGACTTTAAAAGGCAAGTAGCAGTTTTAATTTTATGCATCTTATACCTGCATGGCATAAAATTAAGCATAAATATTAAGTCTGTGCTTAAGACTGTCACTAACAGATACATGTCTTGGCTGGAGTTAAGCTCTTTTCTCCTAAAAAAAATTTACGTGTTTACAGAAGAATTAAGAGTAAAAATTAATTTGGAAAATTTTCCCTAAATTTTAAAATCTTTGATTCTCAAAAAAAATTTCCACATTTTCAGATTGCTTTACATTTAAGTCAGGGACAACAGGTACAAGGTTCTGCATCATTGCTGTATCCTAGAAAGTGGAAACACCAAAAAGTTCAATAAGTATTTAGGTAAGAAAGTACAAAGCCTCATGTCAAAACTCAGTAAGACTGAAATTTACACTTTATTACGTGCTCTTTAAAAACATTTTTTTCATAAATTGAAGAGCTAATTTCATAGAATGCTATATGTAACAAGACAATAAGAAGGGTGAAAGAATTGGAGGCCAGCCTGTGTTTCTTATGGCAGGTTTCTAGCCCAAGTCTGCTGAGTGATCTGCTCCCAATTTATCTCTCCCAAGCATTAAAGACAAAAAGCTTTATACAAGAGGGATTTTTGGTGTTATAGTGGGCTAAGAAGAGTGAAAACAGTTGATACATTAGAAATTATGCATAAGGGAAATCTCCTGTGTCATGATTTATGTACATGAAGCACATCTTAAAAGTGGAATTTAATGCTAATTAAATGTTCAATTTAGAACAGAGAGGAAATTTTTACTGCTTTTACTATAACAGATTAGCAGAGTTAATCTTGCTAACCTGTTTTATCTGTTTATTTGACAAATAAATAAGTCAAATATAGAATCTTGTTGGGCATGAAAATAGAGTATCCTTATTTGTACAGAAATACACAGTGTTTCGCCATTGAAAAACAATTATGAAAAATTATCATGAAAATTGGTAATTTTTCATGTTTGAAAAATTATAGACTGAATATTTATATCTAGCAAGATGGTTTCTTTGCAGAGTAGTATGTATGGTAGGAGAAAGAGGGAAAAACACACTTTTAATAGGGCATCTTTGAGTTGTTATTCTAGTGTTTTGGATGATGGATTAAAGCAGGTTTTCAGAGAGAGACTACTCTTTCCTTTCCATCTCAGCCAATATTCAAAAGTGCTGAATCTTAATTCTGTTTCTTTCATTCTTCTTTCCTTCTCACCTTCCAAATTCAGCTGCTTCCTGACTCCTGCATATGCTGACCTGTGAAATCTAATGGGACATTTCCTCCCCATTCCTGAGGGATGATGTAGACAGCAGAGAAATTTCTCCTGAGATCTCTAATTCTTTAATTCTTTCCTGAGAAAAGGCAACTACTTTTAGCCCTTACCCGGGGTTTGCTAGCCAGAATATTATATTGTTAATTCTTGTTAGCCTGTAATAGCTGAAATTAGAATGGCAAAATGCTATTGATTAGACATATTGAATAGATTGCATATATTCCTTTTTCCCACTTGCATCTTGGATGAGAATGCAACACTTTATTTGTAACTGCTTAGGCTATATCAAAATCTGTGTAATCTTCTAGTACTAACAGCTTTTTGCATCATCAATTCACAGTACAGACAACTGCATTTGTGCTCACAGGTGCTTTATTTCAGAATGAAAGGCTAAAGGTTAACACAAAATGGTTCATTTTAGTATGATGGATCCAAAGCAGAATTTTAACAATGAAGTTTAAGCATTTGACTCACTTTTGTGGTTCATTATCATGTCCATTAGTGAGGAGGCAGGCACTGCATCAAAAATAGCCTGTTTAGACCTCTTATTAACACATACTTTTGAGGCTGAATATAGATGAAATATTAACGACTTTTTAAAGGTACTACATGAATAAACAACCTGAAGGCAAGATGATATTTCCAAGCTACTGTTTCAGAGAAGAATAATGTAAATGCAACAAAGTATCCCTCAATGTTCTAGGAAAATTGGTATGCATCCGATAGAGCCAGTGCCATATTAAATCACGTGTGAAAGCATTGCATTATTCAAATCTCAGAAAGAGGGGGAAAAAAAAGTCCATTGAAAAGCCATCTGGTAGCTATTGCTGTTGTTAGTGATCCCATTTACTGACATTTGCATAAAGCTTGTTGATTACTCTTAGGAAGGGCAATATTAGCATAAATGTTTTTTTATTGAGCTAGTCATTTAGGCAACACACCGAATAGCAATGAAGATCCTGGGTGTCTGACAAGTTTGTTTAAGCCACCGGTGTTCTGCAGCAGCAAAAAGGTGTGCCAGCATAGTTTCTGGAATGCACTCGAAAGACTTAGCAATATTTTCATCAAGTTGAAAAGAGCATGCACAACAATTAATTTTGAATTAATTTTGATGAGAAAAGCAATGCAACACGATGTGTTTCTACTGCTTCTTTCCTCAGCTGTCAGGAACATTGATGGTAGAGTAACAGAACTAATCAAACACCGTATAAATAGTCATGTCTAGTTTGGTTTTCATTACTTCTCTCTACCAAATGAGCTTTTTTTCCTAGAAGACAGAGTCTGCTTTTTAGAGCTGCATACACAGGTTATGCCTGTGGTAGTGAATGAGATAGCAGGAGGGCATTGGCCAAAACTCCGGTCTTCAGTATTGACTATTTTTTCCTGCCTTCTTTTTGGTATGTCCTAACAAATATTCAACAAGATGCTAGTGGAGTATGCTGTGAGAGATGATACAGACCAGAGACTGCTAATGAACAGTACAGGTAGGGCCACCCTGTATCAGAAAACAAGAAGCTGAGCCACTTGAATATAGCAGTATCATGTCAGTGACTCTCAGGGCCAGTTTTATACACTCATACAAGTATAGCAAAACTGAGCATTTCCAGTTTTTAAGAAAGAACACAATTTTTTTTACCCTGAGAGACAGAAATTTAATTTTAGGGAAAATATGGGTCCTTAAGTTGTACTAGCCGACATGCCTATTTCAGATACAGAAATTCAAATGTCCATTTTAATGAAATTAACTCCATACCGTGAGGTACTTCACATGTAAAATTTCTGAGTAATTAGGACCTCAGTAGAAATAGTGTTGATTGATTGCAGAAGAAGTTATCACTTAAACAACCTAGATTAGGATACTGTCCTATTTGACCCTTTTCCAAATGTAAGATGCAGCTAAGCACAAACTTGTTTTATTCATCAATACTTTTAAAAAGACACACAATTGCTGGCCTTTGTCACTTCCACTGACACAGGAAAGTTTAGTAAATGTAGCTGAGAACTATTTCGATGTTAAGAGTCAATACTCATCGATTTGTAGTGAAAGCTTGGAAGCATATTCTGAAGTTGAAATGTGTAAGTGAAAGTGTTACACAAGACAGTAAGACAGTCATATTCATGGAGTGCCTTTTGTTTAATATGAATTGTACAATACCTTCTGGCACACTGCCTTTTTTCCTCTCATCATTGACAGACTTCTGTCTCCTCTTCAGCCTGCGATCAGCTGTCCCTTGGGGTGGCAGCCATCTTCGGCCCATCCCACAGCTCCTCCGCTAACGCTGTGCAATCCATCTGCAACGCTCTGGGAGTTCCGCACATCCAGACCCGCTGGAAACATCAGGTGTCAGACAACAAGGACTCCTTCTATGTCAGCCTCTATCCGGATTTCTCTTCACTCAGCCGTGCCATCCTCGACCTTGTGCAGTTCTTCAAGTGGAAAACAGTTACCGTTGTTTACGATGACAGCACTGGTAAGGCCAAAGCGTCAGATTATGTGCAGACCTATTCACATACACAAAGAGAGGGAGGAAGGGTGTCACCACTCATATTTCATAATTTAAGAAATCTTTAATAGTTTGCAAGAATTTTCCTAGTGAGGCAGTGTATAACAAATAATGTGGACTTATTAACATACGTATTCTCATAAGTATGCTTCAGTTGCTGAATTCTGTGTGTTTGAGCTCACAGCTGTCAATAAATTGGTCACACTCTGTCTGTGTTTTCTGCAGTGTCTTAACAGTTGCTAACAGCTATGTATTTTGATTTTACTTAAAACTTAAACTTGGAAGAAAAATATGGCAACTTGAAAGATACACTAGTGTGCCCAGTGAAGTAGAAAGCTTAAATTCTGGTGCTGCTCCTGGTGTTAATTGAGTTTGAAAACAGATGCCGTATTTGTTTGGAATTTTAGTATCTGTTTTTTCAGACAGAAGTGAAGAAGGAGCCCTGGTTTCAGCTCCTAGCGATTGGGCCAAAAGGAAGTTTGGAGGCTTGTTTTGCAGATGAATTACAAGAGTTAAAATGGAGCTTCTGCCTTTCCAGCCGAAATATACTGGGTTATTACCTTTCCCTTAGTCACCCTAAAATTTGTTTTGCCTTTCAGTTTCACCTTGACAGTGGTACCTTTGAAAAATACTGTAAAACTTACATTTCATTTGAGGTCTAATGGTGGTTAGAAATAAGACCATAGTTAAGAGGGAAATACCACTGTAATGGAAAGTACAAGGAAGGTGCTTGGCCAAAGAAGCCAAGCCAATATTTAATCTTATTGGAAATTTTACTAACTTCTTCTATGCTGGTTGATCTGTCATTGTCAGGAAGAGAGCACAGTGAGCCTCAAATTCTTCTCATGGTTCATTGAACCGGAAGGCTGTTGATGTGCTCATTACATGATGCTACTCTCTATCCAAATCTGAAATCAAAAAAGATAAGATCAAGAAACAATGTGAGGCTGCCTGTAGGGAAGACTAACTGTGCTAGATAAACAGCAGTTACTACAGCAGGACAGAACAGCTGCTTGCTGCTCAAGCTCAGATAAGATGCATGTATAGCTACCAAAAGGCGAGGAGGGAGTAGAGAAGACTGTGCATAAAAGTCTTTATAACTGATATTTTTCTTTATGCCTTTTAAAAAAAATGCGAGGCAGTGACACTTAGAGGCTACCTCACTACAAGTTAGTTGGCTGATGTTACCGAAAGTTTTAGGTAATCAAACTTTTGATTTAAGCTCTAAAATCAAACTTAAGCTTTATAGACCTAAGGCAAGCAATACATAGCTTGGGGGTTTTTTCTCTCTCTTTTTTTTTTTTCTAAATTTTTTAGTGTTATTGTTCTCAAATAGGAAAGGAAGCTAAATCCTCAAATTTTAACTATATGGTGATAGAAAGAAGTGAGTTGTGGTGACAGAGTTGTTGATATAGGTTTGTGTAAATTGGCAGTATCTCACTTTGATTAAAATAATTTGGAGCTTAACTATTTTTTAAAGAACAGGTTACCTCTTAAAATAGTCAATTCAGTTAGAAAATTCATGTGTTTTAATACTCTGAAACTGCTTTGATCAATAATTTCAAGTAATTCTCTTCTGTCAAAAAAAAAGTTAACCGAAAAAATGCTTCATGTTTAATGATCTCTCCATATCCAGAGATATGTTGTTGGCAGCCTTGATAGACCTGGTCTCAATAAAGCATGTTTTGAAGCCAGGACATAAATAGAAATGGAATGAAAATGAAAAAGAAGGTTTTCTTGTATATATTGTGATCTACTTGTTCTAATTGTTATTATTGCTGATATTTAAGAGAGAAAAAACCCCAAACATAAACTCTTTTAGGACAATTTTTAAAATAAATTTCACAATGAATCAGTAGATTGAATTATTTAATCTATTTCAAAAGCATAAAGAATTATTCCAGGATATAATATCTTTAAAATGATATTCCTTTCTGGAGTGGCCAGGCCCTTCATATTAATACTGGTTGTTCCCATGGATAATATCATCTACAGCACCTTTTTTGTTTTTACCTTGAAATCAATTTCTGTCTGAAGAGGCAGAAAAAAATTAATAGCTTTTAAAAAGGTTATCCTCTCTCTCTTTTTTTTTTTTTTGTGGTGTTTTCTGCAAAATGAATTTAAATTCTGCTTTTTAAAGACTTCTCTTTGATTAGCAGCACCTCCCATGGATAATCCCAGGACTTCAAAAGCAAATGACACTGCTAGGAAGTCCACAGCATCCCTTGCCTTTGAAGTACATACAGGAACAACTCTGAGCTGTGAGAAACTATCAGTCTTGAAGAAGCAGATTTTATGTCTGCTAGAGTTCAAGTGCAAACTGGTGGATTTTGAGGCAGGGGGAGAGGAACCTTTTGAAAGGAAGCAGTTGCTTGACCTTGGGTTCTCTTCTGTCATAGGTTAAGACAAATATTCAGTTGTGAGTCTAGGACTGGAGCTGAATATATTGATTCAAGTAAGATTTAGAAATTGTGCTGTATGACTTGTACCATTTAAGACTTAATTTCAAATCATTAAAATGAAGGCAATGAAGACAAAATATTTATCACTGTTTGTTTTGTCCATTTGATCAGTGATTCCTTAATGCAAGATGGATATAATTCTCAATTCCTTTCTCCTTTGTTTCTCTTTTAATCACGCACATTTTGCACTCCTTCACTGAATGGTTGTTGAAGATGATGATATATGCCTTTTTTAATGCTGATTTTAGAGCTATGAATTTCCTTTATCTGAATGGACAATTCCCCAAAGGGCATCCTGGTCAAGACAATAGTGTGTTGGTATAGCAGCTACAGTGATAATTTAATTGCTAAAACTAATATTTTTTGGGAGATTCATATTTGCTTTATGTATTTTTACTATTATTGTAAACATGGGTATAAAGGGAGTTGATACTTTCATTATAGAGAGGAAGAAAAGGTATTAAGCATGCATAAGCTAGGTCTGGATACTTCTCCAATAAATTATGAGGGCTTTCCCATATGTCAAGGTCCTCCAAGATTGCAGGTTAACTCAGAGGGAAAGCATGATTTCATGTATCTATTTAACTATTTATATTTCTAAAAATGTGTTTATTTCCTTAAATGTTAGGGCTCAGCTTTATGAATTTTCTAAGGAATTGTTAAAGTTTTGTAATAATAAAGGAGGGATTCATCTCCTCAGTGTGGGATATATCTTCTAGAGTAAAAACAAATGGTAAGAGCTGTGTGGTTATTTGGCACTTTGCAGCCAGTAAAAGCCCATGTTAACTCTAGTGTCACTCCCAGGGGTGTGCCAGAGACCAGTACTCCAAGTGCGCAGTTCAGCTGCCCCTGGACAGCACCATTGTGTCCAACTCTATTCAATCCCCCATGTTTCTTACCATATATGAAGGAAAGCAATTTATTTGACTGATCCATATAAGTGTAGATGCAGTCTTCTGTACTGTTTTTTGTGCTTTTCCATCCACAGAGTAGCTGCCTTCAAACAATTAATATGAGGTGTCCCTGCCTCTGAGGGCGGGATTGTAGCTAGACGATGTTTAAGGTTCCTTCCAAGCCAAACTATTTTATGATTCTGTGAGATATATGAAATTGATACTTGTATTTGGTCTGAATCTAATTTGATTTGAGATTGGGTGGTATGAAGGTGGTAAAGGGGAAGTCAGTGCTTGTTTGGGGCCCAGTTCGAAATAAGAGAGAAAATTTGGGATCCCAGTCGCCCTCAATATAAGAGATTACTACTGAGAACAGCTATTAGTTTGTTGTCTCCTTCATTGAAGCATTCTCCCTGTATTCTCAGAGAAGGAATAGCTGTATATTTAGTCCTAATTTGAGAAAAGGCATAACTTGTTTTTTATGCACTATGGTAGCAACTAGACCCTGGCCCATGTTTTATGATGCAGAAGTGGCTAAGTCAGAGAAGATGGATCTATGCAGTCCAGCTACTGCTCCTCATGTCAGACTGAGCCTCAGAATACTGGTTTGTTCTGTGCTGGTCAGACCTGCCTTGTGTTCAGGAGTTTGTGATGAGGGGTGCAGGATAGCTTGCCATAGGAGAAAATAGAGGTTGTGCCATGCTGGAATAGGTACAGGGAAGCTTCTAGAGGGATACAATCAATAACGGTGGAGTGAGCAAAGGTCAGGGTGGGTACAGTGTAATAGAGAAGACTCAAGACTGTACAAATAAGATGAAGTAGATGAATAAACTGGAAAGGTTAATTCTACCTTGACTCAGGAAGAAGAGATGCAGTTTTTTACAGTGGGAGTATGGTAAAAATAAAATAAAAACGAACATGGACTGAACAAAGGTTTTAATATTATAATAAAGCCTCTGCCCTGGTAGTATTTTATGGAGTAGGTATTGTGGCACTAAGTAGATGAGCTTTTTCTTTCAGGGAATTAGAAATGTGTGAGTCCTTTTTTTGTGGATCTCTGTTTCCATAGTCCTGCACTCACTTTCATTATTTTAATTTTTTTTTTGCATTAAATAATAACTACTTTCTGCTTCCTTCTATGATTTAATTTCCTTTTTTTTCTATTGCTCAAGACTTTTTTTTTTTAATATTGGCCAGCTGTTGTACAGGCAAAAAAAATGTAATGGGGCTCTAAAACATTTTTCCTGCTAAAAAAGGTAAGTATTGCTTCCTTTGATCATTTTATATGGAAAAGCATATTCCTTTTAAGTAGGATTTCGGGTTAAAAAACAAATACAAAACCAAACAAAACCCAGCAATCCCCCCTCCCCCTCCCAAAAAAAAGAAAACCCAAATCCAAAAATCCTCCTAGCAGAATGCAATAAGAGGCTGGTTACTTTTTTTTTTTCTCCCTAAAAGTAATTTATGGTCTCTTTGTTAATTAAATTCCACTAAACTCTCCCTGGATGCTAATTAAGTCCTTTCAGATTTACAGATTTGCTACAGTCAATTGTCTTTAAGAAAGAAAATTGGAAAAATGACAATATGTTTGTCAGCTGCATATCCTAATGGATTTAATTGGTCTCAAAACAGTAACTTAATTTCAAGAACATATTCTAACCTCTGTGCTAAAGAAAACAGACTAGACAAACTGTAAATAAGTTTGTGAATTTCAGACAATTTCAAAAATGGAAAAAAATGAGTGGTTAGATGACAAGCTTTTAAATTATAGTGGCACTTGTATAGATATCAATATATTGATACTTTTATATATCAACAGAACAAGTTGATATAAACAGGGTTCTGGATCTTTTTTCTTAATTAACTTTTGTTTTGGTCTTGAGTGAATGAATATAAACACCAAAAATCTGTTACATCTATGAATAGAAGCCAAAGTAAATGCTGAAAAATTATTTCAGAAATAAAAATGTTTTGTGTCAGTCTTTAGTACTGAATCCTGTGCTTTACTGAAATGAAGGAAGCTGAAAGATGTCATTTTGTTGATATATTCACTCTAGTATGTAGGTCGCATTGATTTATAATAAAATTAAAATTTCTTTCTTGGGACCAGTATTAAAATTCCCATTGTCTAATTCCCACTGTATTTGGTTTTATTTTGGCCTCACCTAGATTTTGTGTGCAGTTCTGGCCCCCACAATTTAAAAAAAAATTATTAAGGTGCTTGAATGTGTCCTGAGTAGGTCAACAAAACTGTTGAAAGGGCTGGAAGGCATGATGTTCTATGAGAACTGTGCACTTTTGTAGTTTGGAGAAAAAGAGGTTGAAGGGTGGCTTCACGGCTTTCTGCAGCCCCCTGAGGGGAGGGAAGCAGAGAGAGAGAGAGAGAGAGATGTTAATCTCTCCTTCCTGATAGCCAGTGACAGAACATGTGGGAACGGCTCAAAGCTTCATCAGGGGAGGTTCAGACTTGAAATTAGGAAATATGTATTTATTTATTTATTTATTAAGAGATTGGTCAAACACTAAGCCTGTCTGTGCTTAAGAGGCATTTAGACAACAACTTCAACTTGTTTTAACTTGTTCAGCCCTGAAATGGTCAGGTATTTGGACAAGATGATGGTTGTATTTCCCTTCCAACTGAATTATTCTATTCTAATTTTCTAAATAAGAAATATTATCTTATTTTCAGATATCTTTCATCCTGTAGTTTGTCGTGGTTGGGGTTTTTTGTTTTACTGTATACTATGATTGCTGAAGGACAGCCACTTCTGCAGTTAATATAATTTTAAACTAAAGGGAATTAAATATCTTGTGGGTGACATGTATGTGGGATGATGCCAGGTGGGCAATATTGCTAAAAGATTAAGAAAAAAAAAGCTTCTAAGTGATTCAAAGTAAATTTTGGCTAGGGACAAAATTTGTCTTTAAGGAGAATATACATAGTGCCCAATAAAGATGAGAAAAAGTGTTTCAGATACTTGAGAGAACTGGCAACTGAGAAGACAAAGAAAATGAGTTGGTGTGAAAAGGCCTGGTTGTCTCTGCTTCTAGATAAATGAATTAAGCAACATCTCAATTTACTTGAAAAGTTTTCTCCTTTATAAACACATCTATATAACAGTGGTGTATTCTGAGAGAGAAGGCTTGAGAGTTGAGAGTGCTGTATTTGAGGGTTTGAAACTGCATTTAACCCCAATTTAGAAGACAATACCTAAATTTTGGTGATCTATGACAGAAACTTATAAACTGACATGGCTGACATAAAGAAGAATATATTTCAGTTTTGAAGTTTTGATATTTTTGAAAAGCAAAGTTTGTTCAAGAATGGATGACAGGCAGAAATATAATGAAATTTTTTAAAGATAATCTGGGCTGCTCAGTCCACAGTACAGTAGGAGACATCTGCTGGGACCAGATGAAAGAAAGCACAAAGGAGTATTATTATTGTGATTTGCATTGCTGCAGACCAAGATTCAAAACAATCACTAAGCCATTAAAATTAAGCAGACAAGGCTTTTGCTTCCCATCCTTCTAGAATCATCTAAGAAAATTAACCACAGGCAGTGTTTTAATACCAACAAATATCTCAAACCAGCTGTTCATTGGGAAAGGAAGTATAGAAGGACACAGCTGCTAAAACAGTCTTAAAAAGAGGTTATAATATATATTGACTTTTCTAATACTGAAAATACTTCTGGTATTTCTGATACTGACTCAGTGCTTGGGAATGAAGAATAATGGTTTATAATTAGGAAAGTGCAAAGCAGCAAAATGTACTAAACAGAATTCAGGAAAGTGGTGATATTTTTAGGGTTGTCCAGTGTAGGGCCAGGAGCTGGACTTCAATGATCCTTGTGGGTCCCTTCCAAGAGACTATTCTATGATGATTAAGTGAATATGGTTAAAACTGTAATTTCTCCCAACAGAATTAGTTGGATTCTAAAATGAAGAGTAAATAATACTGAACTTGGTTAAAAAGAAGCAACAGTTATCAACGAATCTAAGTTTTCAAATCATTGGAGCAAGAGACTTCTGAAAAACTTTAAAATGAGGTGATCTTCAGTTAATAATTACCTTTGAGAACATATGGATGGTAGACAAAGTTTGAGAAGTTTGGGCAAGGTAGGCAAGCTCAGGTTCATCCCAACTTTGATATTTGTCCAGATTTTGAAGTACAATTATCCTGGTTCCATATGTTTAATTAACATCTAAATCATCCACCTATTCCAAGCAACTTCCTTCCTAATTTGGAACCTGCTTAAAATTGGGTAGAATAAAGTGAAGCTGTTAGTTAGGTTTTGATTTGTTGGTTTTGGTTTGTTTTTGTTATTGTTGGCTTGGAGTATTTTGTTTTGCTTTGTTTTGTTTGGGTTTTTGTGGTTTTTTTGTTTGGGTATTTTTTCTTCCTTCTTTTCTTTTCTTTTCTTTTCTTTTCTTTTCTTTTCTTTTCTTTTCTTTTCTTTTCTTTTCTTTTCTTTTCTTTTCTTTTCTTTTCTTTTCTTTTCTTTTCTTTTCTTTTCTTTTCTTTTCTTTTCTTTTCTTTTCACCAGTTAACTGAATTTCTATTCCTGGGAAAAAGAACCCTGTTTACTTGTAAGCACTAAACAAGTCTCAAAGTGTTAAGTTTGCTGAAACTGTGAGGTTTCCTTTATCAAGAGCAAATAATGTAAAATTTCCATCTTTTCCAGGTCAATGTGCCTTGTGGGGAAGGAAAAAAAAGCAGTTGATGTGGTACATATCGAGTTAAGAAAGCCAAACTGTTCAAGCTGACATTCATATATGCAAATTAGAACCATAGGTACTTTATGCAAGTGTCAAATGGATGCAAACAAAGAGTAATAAATGTAAATAGATTGGTTGCAGCTTACTGAAAAAATCAGCTTGCAAGTTTAATTTTCTGCTGTGAAGAGCAAATAAATTACATATGCAGGGGGCAATCTCAGAAGTTACAATACTCTAGAAAATATAATTTTTATTAAAGTATTTTAATAGTTCTCTCTCAAGAATAAGACTTGGTCACATTGTGGGTATGACAACAATGGCATTACGAGAAAGAAAACATAGCATTGAATTCAGGTGTCTGATCTGAAATTCCATGTGCAAGAAATTCCTAGGTAATTAAAATTTCATCTGCATAAAAGAAACCTGTCACAGGTTTCTTTTAAAAAAACTGCTCATTGCAGCATATCTCAAGAAAGATGAGGGTTCTCAACATCAGAGGTTAATAAAAATATGACCTGGGAGGAGACGACTCTTAGAGTGTTACTTTTCTGTCGGGGAAGTGGACAAAAAAGTCTTGCAAAAGGAAACAAACAAACTTTCCTTTATGTTAACGAATGGCTAGACACATGTTTAAAACTGTAGCAGAAAGGATTCTGCTAGGAACATTTAGGTTAGAACAAAATAAGAGATGTCCTTGGAAGGCTGTTGAAAATCCACCTCATGAGTTTGGTTGTATGTTGGTGTTTTTTCTGGGTTTTATTTTTTCAGTTATCATTAATTTTTATTCTTCAATTTTTTTCAACATCAAAATTTTCATACTGATCTTCCTAGACAGACCAGAAAAAGAAAAGACAGGTAAGGGTAACCTTCAAAGGTCTCTATCAGGACTATTAACCACCGCTGGTGCTGACTAATGTCTCTATCAAATGTGCAGAAATATTAAATTATAAATGAATATTAAGTTACTTCACTGCCATTGATACTGATTTCTCAAACTGGATTTATATTTACATTATATATAGATGAAAACTGCATCTGTGTGTGCTATGTATATATGTAATGGTTTGACTTGTGCAGTTTTAGCTAGCATTTATTCTGGTTCTATGAAGCAGATGTAGAATTCAGAGTACTGGTTGTTTATGAAGGCCTAGGTGGGTACCTTTTCTGCAAATAAATGAATTTGTGTATAAATCATATCAAAGATAGCAATTGAGGGGCATAGCTTAGCGCAGAATGTTGAATGGAACTAATTAATTCCTAATTCGTGCAGTATCAATTAATAGTTATTCTGTGTTGCTTTATTGGAGTGAATGAAATGATTATTTAAAGGAGGGTTATATTTGCCAATGTGAACTAAGCAGACTTGAAGTTTCCCATGCATATAAGCTGGGATGACATGTAGTTCTGTTTCAGATCTTTTCAGTCACCAGTTCAGAGAGGTTACAGCATTTGCAAAGCTTTTATTGAAAATTTTTATTGAAGAAAATAGACTTTTAAGCCTTTTTTAATAAATTCAAATTTGGTAAAATTATAATAATTAGTAGCAATGATAATTTGGACAATGAAGAAACTATTGTAATCCTGAATGATTATATATTCCATAATGTCTTTTGAATACAGAGTGTCACAAGTGCTGTGCACAGTAGTTTCAAGTGAAGATTCAATCAGTAGTTATGTGCTAAACCTAACTGTGGTATTTGGATGTAGCTGGTTGGTGTATTCCTTTACTAAGACAGCTATTGCACATTTATTCTGTAAAGTCCAGAAATATTTTTCTATCGTTATATGAATATATTAGTAGTATGGAGGACATTGTGAAGCTAAAATTTCACTTTCAAACACTTTTAGTCTTTGTACAGATGCTTGCAATTACTTTAGCTAGTTGTCTGAAGAAAAAGTGTTAAATTCTGTTATTCTTTTGTGGTAAATGGGGCTGTAATTGTTCTTTGAGAATAATTCTATGCAGATTTTAATTAATTTTTTGAAAAGCAAAGTAAATGTTAACAAGCTAACAAAATGCATGATTCTAGCCCATCTTTCAGAAAAACATGTTACTACAGCTCTCACCCATATTTTGGCCAGTAATTGGATTTGGACTTAGTGCAATAAGACTCAGTATTACAAAAACAAATCTATGGATTTAAAAGAAATAAGTTTTAAAAGTACATAAGGTGCTTTATAGTAGTTTTCTATAAGCCTAAGGAACAGAGGTAGAAGTAATAGTTCCATAAGTTGTAACAATGAACATATTCCAAATAATGCCTTAAATCGTTTTGCTTTTGTGGGTTTCAATAAACTTAAGAATTTAAATCATACAGAAAATTGCTTAGGGAACTTCTAATCAAAAGAATTGTTTCTTTCATGAAGACTGGCAATTTTTTTATTATGTCCACATACAGAAATATGTGATAGAGAAACTAAGTGAAAAATGAAAAGAGGAAAACTGAGACAAGATCAGTTTCAGTCTTGTATGGGGCATACATTATTTAAGATTTATCCAAACTGAAGTACAGTTTTCCTCTTATTTCAGTATTACATATTTTATCCTCTGGTTGGTAGAACACTGTGAAATATACTTGTGATGTCAGTCCCTTTGTGAATTGCTCTGCATCACTCTCAGTTCAAATATTATTGTCTTAATTCAGTTCAGCTTCAATTACAGAGTTTCCTTCTCTCTTGCGCTCTTACCAATTTCTTTTTTTTAAGCAAAAATGAAAATGCTTTTGTTTCCAAGAGTAAATGGTCTGAGCTGGTGGAAATTCCATCTGAGGATGTTCATTTGTGAGTCTTTTCAAGCTAAGTCCATTTTGGAATTGCTAACTTGTTCTATTGCTTCTTTTATCATTGATTCTGACATCTTTGACAAAATCTTTTATCCTTTGACAATAGTATAGCTCTTCTTTTTCACTCTTCACCCTCATTAAACTGCACTGCTCATACATCATCCACTTGAGAGATCATATTTCATACAATTATGATAATTAATTTGAAATGCCCAGGACTGTTAATTCTTATTGCTGTCACCATCATAATACTGAATTAATGATAAAACTTTATGAAAATGTTCAAAAAAGCACGTTTAGAAAACAGGATAACAACATTTCAAATCAGGCATATCATAATAGAGCATTTGACACATATAAATGTCAAACATAGCTGGAGACTAGAAAAAGATGGCAAATCTAATATATCAATAAGCCATAATGTTGTCTTAATTTTCAACATTTCCTTCAATTATGTTATTTTTTCTTATATTTTCATACATTAGATGCAAAGACGAGGAAAGGATGGATAGGAATGTGAGTTTTTTATTTTTATTTTTTTTTCTAGCTGCTGTATGCTGCATCTGATAAGTACTCAGGTGGCATGAAAAAGGTTTTCTTCATCTTGGTATGGTGATCATCAAGATCAAAACTGTTCCATCAGCTGAAGGTCTTTTCTGAACTTTAGTAGCACATTGATTCTCTCTTGTGGAGCTGTGTGGGATGGGGTAGAGGGCTTTTTTCACTGCAGTACTGCAAAGCATTTATTAGAAAAGAATTGTTACTGGAAATAAGCTGAATTGGGATTGGCTATTTGCAACTATAAAAGATGTTTGCACCCATGCTCTGATGTGCTTGCTTAGCATATTTAAGGAAAACAATAAAGCTGATTATTGCCTTGCTCTTCAGTTACAGCTGGTTATGCTGAAACAGCAGTACAATGGATTTAACATTCTGATGCTTAGACCCAAGATGCAGAAAAATTAAGTGATATGCACAGTATCAGAATAGAAATCTTGACTGTCTGTGGAGTTACACCTGGAGCCATGGTTTTCTTGTTCAGTGATTTTTTTTAACCCTAAAGCTAGCCTGTTCTATGTATGCTATTTTAATAATTGCAAGTTCAATATTAGTCATGAATATAATTTTAAGCACTTCTCCATTCCTGTACTAAGTAATTGCTTAAAAATTAGTAATTTTTTTAGTCTAAAAGAAAGGGGGATTGAGATTTTAGTTAGAGGTGGTTTTTTTTTTATGGCCTAGTTTAGACACTTATAAATTTTTTCACAACAATGAGATTTGTATTTCCAATGCATATACATACCTGCACAGATGTGCATATTTAAAAATATAGTTCTGCCTTTTTTTTTGTTTTGTTTTGTTTTGTTTTGTTTTGTTTTTTGTTTAGAAGGGAGAAGATACTGAGAATTGGAGCAGGCTGCCCGGGGAGGTGGTAGAATCACCATTCCTGGAAGTTTTCAAAGAAATTTCTTGGCACTTAGTTCTATGCTTGAGTTGGCACGGTGGTCTTTGGTCAAAGGTTGGGATCTACAATCTTGGATAATCTTTCTATGATTCTGTTCTACTACACAGTCTAGGAAAAAAAAGTTATAAGAAAACTACCTAGCCTGAAATGTTTTCTCTGATTACTGGCATGGTTACCATCCATATTACTATCCAAGAGATAGTTTTTGAAAATATTTTCAGTAGGAAATAATACAATTTTTGTTTGCCCTCTCATACTCAGGGTGACTAATACTTTTAGTTAGTGATATGCTCAAAAGAACGATGTTACCTAAACCCCCCACCCTTTCCTTTAACTCTCCTCAATAATCCCAGCTTGATGATCAAATGATTTTTTCCCTAAAGCGTAAACTGCTGCAGTGTAAATTCTTTAAATGTGCTTGTATAGCCAAAAGGCCACACATGGACAATGTGGAACTTGGAATGAATTCCTTAAGATGTGATTGAACATATCTATATATTCTAGAGTTGTTCTGATTTATAAACAGTGGTGTCTCTGAGGAAGAGTTTGGCAAGTAGTCACACTGTATGGTTTGATGAGGAGATAGGGACATAGGTATAGGTATTTGGACATTGTGCTCACTTTATACATCTGCACTTTTTCCCCCAGAAGGAAATTATGTCATACAGATACACCTCCAGAATTCATTTGGGCATATACTACTGTTATCATGGATGAATCTTGTGTATTGACTTGCCCTCATGAATCTAATTTTTAAATTTTCAGCTAAAGACATTTGAAACACAACAGCTATACTTTTGACAAAGGGCTTGTTAAATAAAATTTTCATTGGCAAAAATTCTTTTGAAGTCACTTACCAGACACATTTCCTTCTTTCCAATAGAGTACTATTGTTTCCTTTGGAGAAATCACGTTTAACAGCAAAATCAGTCAACATAATACTAGATATCCTTAAACCCCTCTTCATGTCACTGCCACTAATCATAGCACATTTTAAATATTGCAAATTGCAAAAGGTCTCAGACTCTAATGCATTAGTATTGTAAAATATATATACGCATACACATGTACTATTCTGATTGCTCTCCAATCCTTTAACTACAAGATTGAAGAATCCTGCTAAAGTGTTGGACTCTAAAGCTACTAACAAGAAGCTGCATTGATTATGCTCACAGTGAAAAGACACTTTTTTTTTTGGACTACATATCTTAAAACTTTTCCCATTAAAGACACCATTGCTACTGTATTTAAATGGGATTAATATAACTGGTGATAATTTTAAGGATGCTTTACACTGCTGGAATTGAGTGAAATGATGTTAACGTAGTACAAAAAGCTTAATATGAATAAATATGAAAGGTTCATCAAGCTGTCTTTTTCCTTTCTCTCTATTTCCTCTGTGCTTTTCTTAATGGTGTTGCTGTATTAGATACAACAGCACAAAGAACACAGAACAGCCCACTGTTCGAGAACTCCTACTAGCTAGTGCAATTGCTTTTTAATCCTTTCGCTAGAGGTTTTTTTTTTTTTAATTGAAGATGATAAAACTAGACTTTAGAGTTCATGGGTAATCTCTGCAAGTCATTTTACAGCAATTAAATGCTCCAGTTGATGTGAAACATTCTATCAGTGCCAATAAACCAGCATTCTCCTCCCTTCTACCCATACCCCTTTGAAAGCCCAATACACAATGATACTTTTCTGAGACATAACCAAAAAAACTGGGCAGGGGATAGTCAGGGAAGGAGAAGAGTACAGAGAAGTGTGAGAAGAAACAACTTGCTATAAATAGAAAGACCGTTTTCTAGTGGTTCTGCAAAACAGTATATTATTAATTTTGAAATTTTTGATGTGGTTAGGATGAGTAGCTTTTAAAAGAGCAGTAGTGTTTTCTTACAGAAAAAGGTTGATGTGTTCAGCCTATTGCAAAGTGCATTTGCTTGCATTCTTCCTGTGCAGCACAAAGGCAGCATTAATGGAAATGATAAATAGTTTGATGAGCAGGCCAGGTGGCATAGCAATGGCCTGCAAGACTGCTGAGCTGGAGACAGGTTTTAAAACAAACTTGGGGTTCTTGCTTCCTGGACTGGTTGAAGTTGAACATGTCGAGGAGGTAATGTGATTGATCTCTTTGGAGGAAGATGCCAGCTGGAGAGCTCACAAGCTGCTCCTTCAGGATTCTCCTTAACGATGAATTGATGGCAGCTTCTGAAAAGAATTACTCACACCGCACTCTTCCCAGCCATTCAGAGGTAGGGCTCTATCACACTGGCTGCTAAAAGAAGGAATTGAGAGTTTGAAGGGACAGGAAAAAGGTGTCCCTGGTGAAAGAAAATGCAGGAAGTACATTTCCAAAATGCAGCTACTATTTCTGTACTGTTGTAAAATAGATTTTTTTTAAGGGCTTATAAACACAAATGGTTTTATTCTGTTTGCTTTGGGGTTTTTAAATTTTTTTGTTTGTTTTGGTTTTCTTTTCATTACACTAGGATTTTGTAAATCCTGGTGAAATACGAGGTCACCTCTTCATCTGAGGCCTGCAATTCATATTATATTTTAAATCAATTATTTTAAAATTATTCTAGACAAGTGTTCAATTAAAAATATTCTAGATCTCCTCAAAATCACGGTGAAGAAAGAACTTGTTTTGTTCTTAGCTTCATAGTCCTTGTAGTTCTTGAATTATATTCCTCCCTTAATTGGAGGTTCTGATACCCCTTTTTCTGATAAGCTACATATGTGTATATATGTGTTTGAAACTGTCCCTTACTGATTCAGAAACTTTTATGTCTCAGTACATGACAGCTTGTTACTTTTATCCTGCAAAACTAGCTTGTTATGATATTTTCTTTAAGACAACAGCAATGAAACTTACTTTGGTATTATCAGTAGCTCAAGAATCATCCAAATGGAGAAAGTGAAAAAATAGAACATGCGGGACCTTGTTCTTTTGGTTTATATCTTTCCAGTGCTTAATTTTTAATTTGGTTACAAATAATGACCCACTGTTCAATATTTAGTCTAGAAAAGGTTTTGTTCTTGTATGATGGTGGTTTTGTTTGTTTGTTTGTTTTTAGATAAATTATTCTGTTCTTCTTCAGGAAATTATATTGGTGGGTTTTACTTTTCAGTAAAACTAATTTATTCTTTGCACGCTACATCCAAAATGGTAGATACAGTGTAGAAGGAAACCTCTAGCCTTTAATTAGTATTTAAAAGAGCCAGCTTTTGAAGTGTGATCCAGAACTGGAATCAGTTCCCAGTGATCTCAGCTCCCACTAATGCCTGAGTGGGGAAATCCTGCTTCTCAATATTTTACTAGAGAAATAAAAAGTACCAGATTAAGGTATGCTCTGCACTGATATTTTTTTGTTCTGTGAGGTGTTTCTCTGCAGCAAGGAGCTGTAGGGTAACTGTGGCAGTCGTACTTCCACCCATGACACGCCTTCACAGTAGCACCCCACACCATGCACTCTCCACAGAGTTGCATGTTGTCACTCCCTTGTAAGTGAGGAGGTTTTGCTTTCCAAAATCATCCTGTTGAGAGCCCAGCAAGCTGGAAGCTGTTGAACATATGTCAGTAAAGAATTTATTCCTTATAGTGGGTGGCCAAGTGGACCACTGAAGTGAGTCATTTAGTAGACTGGAACATGTTTTGTTCCCTGCCATAATCCATCTCAACTTTACAACTTTGCTGGTGGCTGGAAACATGGTAAAATGTATATGTTAAAATCTTAAAAATGGAAGTATGTACTCACTGTAACTATTACTAAAATTAAATATTCTGCTACATGCAGAAGCTACGAAAAATATTACACATTAAAAGTTTAAGGTTGCTTTTTATTTTGCATTGATGAGAGCATAAAAACATAGCTTTGAAAACCCTGGAATTTGCTTGCGTCTCAGATTTAATTTATCTTAAAATATATTTTGAGAAATCTTGCTGGTTGCTATTTGTAACTGACAGTTATTGAAGGCGTAAATACTTCTTCGTGTGCTTGCCTGCACATCTGTACTGCCCCAGCTCTGAGGTCCAGTCAGTGCATTGAAGAGATTTGCATTAACAGATTTTTCCCCCACATTCTCATGCTCAGGTTTCTTTGGTAGCTTTCTACCTTTTGTACTGCCTTCCAATGCAGTACAAAACTTTGCTTATTGCTCATCACTTCTGTATCAGATAGACAGGTAATCCAGAAGGATTACCTTGTAATTCCCCTTGTCAGCCTTTAATTGCTCTAGTTCCTGCATCTGTAAATCTCCAATTTCAAATTTTGGTGTGACTTTTTTGTTTCTCTGAGGTAGTCCAATCATGAATTTATGAAGATTACAAAAATTTTTTTTAATTCTTGAACAGCCCAGTTAGGACCTTTAAAGACTTATGTTCTTGGGTAATGCTCTGGAACAGAACAAACTTGGTAGTTTTGAAATTCTTGGGTTTCACCCACTGCTGTTTCTTGAGGTTATCTTGGTTAGAGCATAGAGCTAATAGCACCAAGGTTGTGGGTTCAACCCCTGTATGGGCCATTCAGTTAAGAGCTGGGTTTGATGGTCTTTGCAGGTTCCTTCCAACTCAGAATATTCTGTGATTCTCAAACTAATTAAACTATATGCTTAATTTATTAGGGTATTGGAAAAAATTTACTTCAAAAACTTCTGTAGGCAAAACACTTCTTGCCATTCTGTAACAAATCTTGGACCTACAGTAAAAGACCAAAACTGTATTGTATTGGTGCAAGCAATGGAGATAGATCAAGTGACCTGTAAATTTGTATTTTCTTACATTTGTTTACCAAAATTTTGTAATCTAAACTTGCTGCAGAAAAAAGCAATATCTCTTTCCCCCTCTTTCTATCCCGTTTCAAAGTTCCTTGACAGCTTAACTGTCCATCCCATCTCCAAAGGTGTAACAAAGGTGATTGGTGTAACACCTGAAAACATGCTTAAAACATGCATGTTAGGGATTCTGCCCTTTCGAGTAAAGAATGCTTTGAAAGAACAGTTTGCAGTCAAGAAAGAACAGCCATTTTTCCCTTTAACGTTTGCTATATTAAAAATACTCAGTACTTGTACAGAAAACTTGAACATCATGAATCACTGTAATGTTTCATACAATCAAATTAATTTTCAAGTCACTTCCAAAAACATAGTAAGTCTTGTTCTGGAGTTTTTTTAATTCCAAAGCTGGCAGAGTAGTATAAAGCTACTTCTGTTTCTTGCTGTTCTTGAAAAGTGGTTCAGTATGGAAATATGAGAACAGATTTATGTGAGAGTATTCTACAGTGCTGAAATGATTCACAACTTTGTATGTAAACTTGATTTATTATTTGGGAGACTGTCTAGTCTGATTAAAAACTATTAGTCTGGGCTATGACTTTAATTGAATTAGAGTAATATGTTCTTCGAAGAGGAATGTCATAGTTGCATGATAATGCTAGAGGAAGATTTGTCTGTCTTAAAGTAATCCTTAATGAGGCTGCTTACTCTCCATTAATATTAAGGGAAAAGAGACTCGTGCTAAAGTGCTGGGAGTACAGATTCTTCTTAATTTTTCTTTTTAATAACGTTTTTGTGTATCAGTTCCTACCAACTGAGAAAGGAAAAAAAATCTAGAAACTCTGAATGCTTATAGTATGTTCTCCTGCTAGCAGTTCAGGTTCTTGTTTTGATAATTTTCTTTTTTCCCGACTCCTCTTTTCTTTTAGGTCTCATTAGATTACAAGAGCTCATCAAGGCTCCATCACGATACAACCTAAGACTAAAAATCCGTCAGTTACCGGCTGACACAAAAGATGCAAAGCCATTGCTAAAGGAGATGAAAAGAGGCAAAGAATTCCATGTAATCTTTGACTGTAGCCATGAAATGGCAGCAGGAATCTTGAAACAGGTAATCCTCATTCTGCTTTAGCTGTCTTAATCTTTTTCATCCCTAATAAATAAAAGTATTATCCAGACCTAATGGTATTTAACAAGCAAGGAAATTGCATGTCAGTTTTACTGAGGCCTTACTGAAAATCAACCAAGGATTTCAGAGGCAATTTTATTGGTGACACAAAAGGTAGGTACTTTAATTACGCTTTTATAATGAAAGAGTTTAAATAATTTATGTTCAGGAGGAACATGAAGACATATTAGTCTTTCAACTATGAAGAACCAGTACTTTGGAGAATTGATGCTTTAAGCATGGTTTTAAATGCTTTCTTAATGTTATTTTATATTTTATGTATGTATTTATTTATTTGTATATTTGTTTTTATCTGAGACCTCTACTAGGATGTGTATTCCTAATCAGATAGTGATATCTGAATAGCATGTTACCAACAGACCACATTAATGTCTTCCATTGAAAGGACAGAATTGATGTCTTAGAGCCATATCCTCTTTGCACTAATAATGGATCTGCAAAACGCCCAAGTACATTTGGGTTGATGATTTGAAATTATTGTGTGCAAGTGAGATGAGTAGGTGAGATACAGCAGAATTCCAAATATTTAACTGGCTCAGAGACCATCCTCCCCATAGTTTTTTAATTAAGCTATGACTTCCAATAAAGAGGATAGGAAGAATACGTAAACTGAAACAGTATTCTACACTTTTAATGCATAGCCTTTAGTGGCTTTAATTCATGATTATATTATGTTTGCTAGAAAACTGCAGGGTCTAAATTGAAAACAAAATATATTTAAGAGTTGCAAATATGCGTCTCATTAGAGGTACTTACAGGTATTATTGCTGGTATATTTAAAATTGCTAGTAAGCCTACATTTATAATATAATTTCTTTATTGTTCAATGATTGAAAAATGTTTATTAGTTCCTAGTGATTTTAATCCTCTGTGTGTGTTTTTTTCTAAACATAAGCCAGCCTAGTTATTCTAATTGTTTAGACCAAATCATTGAACGTACGTTTAATTATTTTAAATATTTAAAATCTAAACAATGCAGATGGGAAATGTGTTGATGGCAATATTAAGCTGCAATACTAACAATAACTCCATTGAGATACATTACTTATACAGTATCTAGAAGTTTTTAGGTGAAAAAACCCTTTTATTCCACAGTATACAACATTGTGAAAAATGTATGAATAGAGGGAAATGGGAGCACAATTAAAAACATTATATCTTTAATCATGTCCCAGGACCCAAGAGTCAGCATTAAGGCTCTTTAAATCAAATTGTGAGCTGTTTCATCAAAACACACTGCTCATCCTAAAGATTACAGAGGGAAGATACAGAAAAAAATCATTCATTAGTGTTTAGATCTTTATACAGATTCTGTAGATTTTTACTTTTCCATTCAGGTCGTTTACTGCAATGCTTTAAATATGCCCAAAATTTGTAGTTTTGAAGATGAATGTGAGCATTTGCTGTTGAAATTGACACAAGATGTGTTGAGAATATATTTATAATTTAATGTTAATATTCAAAATATAGTGTTTATGAGTGATTATTGAAGAAAAATCTTTATATCTCCATTTCTGAATTATTCACTGGTCAGTTTTTTTTCCTGTTAATGGAGGGGTGAATCTTGGGAGACATGACAAGGAGTTTGAGTTTGAGAGGATGATTGGAAAGATTAACAGTGAAACTGGTGGAAGACAACACAAGTTGAAAATAAAGAAGAGAAAGTACCTTGAGAACCTAGTGAAACATCAACTACATTTTGCTGGCCAAAAATATGTAATGAAAAGTAAAAAGGAAAATTCCATCAATCAAACAAACATACTTAAATTAAGCGAATCTCGTTATCTACATCACCAGGCAACCAGGGAAGCCATACATAATTTAAAAGGTTAGGGAAGCACTGTAATAATGAGAACAGAGAAATTACAATGTTTGAAGAGGAAAAAGAAGAGAGATCTTTAGAGAGGTGAGAAGGTGAAAGAAGGAAGGCTTGGAAAAGAGACAGCATCATTGCAATAGCAGAGTAAGGAACACGCATAGGATGTTGTGTAGGGATCCTTTGGAGTATGAAAGACTTGATTAGAAGCAGTTGTGATACAGGTGACTGCAAATGTGTTACATATATAGAGGAAGATACTTTGGTATTATTAAAAAAACCCCAACTTCTTATAAAAGCTAAGAATGTTTGTATTTGTAGCGTTCCTAATAAAGTTGTAATATTTCTTATGGGAATGTGATTTTCCTGTGTTTGAGAATTTAATTGCTCCTGAAACACTAGACTCTAGTTCTAAGTACTGTTGTGGAATTGTAAGTACCCAACTGTAGGCATTCTTTGGAAAAGTGGTGTGGTTTTTTTCAAAATCCTGTTTAAAATATTATAAAATCTGATTTACAACTGGTATTTGAATTAGTTTTAGGGGTTTTTTTTCTTTGGAAAGATCATATAGACTATTAATTTCATCATTTTTCGGACAATGTCACAAGTTAAAAGGCTCTCACAGCCTTCAGAATGCTGACAATTCTTTTTAATACAAATTCTGGTATTGTTACAGTAGTATAATTGTGGCCTTCAGTGTATTTAAGAAGCCCATCTGGTAGCAACTTGGCAAAGAATTCCTTTGATAGTTCCTGGAAAGGAAGAAAATACTAAGGCAACTTTTGTGCAGAGCAAGAGAAAATGCCCTTAATGAATAAACATGATGAAATGTAGTTTTTTATCTACAAATATTTTTTAATGCAGTTGAGAGGAAAGCATGAACTCTTAAAATGCACAGTTTATCAAAAACTACTTCATGTTCCATAGATAGCAAGAGCGATGAAGGTACTTGAGAGATACCTGAATTTATAAAGGGATTCTGTGAATATTTGTTCATTTTTGTTTAAGTAGTACCTCTCATGCTGTTCAAAATGTGACTCGAGAGAATTTTCTTCCGTGGCTGTAAAAATGTGCACATGTATAATATAAGCTTGGGTCCTTCTTTTAAATGCATGGTATTCTTCATCATAATAGAAAAAAATCCTATTAGGTAATTCATTTTAAAGGAAGGGTTCAATAATGAATGAAAATATTGTCAACTCAAATTATGTGTTGTAACTTAATGTATCCATTAGTATGTAAAAATACAAGCCTCTTTCACATTTACTGCACTAAACAGTCTAATAATATTCTTTATATCAGAAGATCTGGTTCATAAATTCCTTTAATAGTCAGTAATCTTCTCTAACTGCTAAGAAATGACTTGCTTGACCTAATTTTAGCACAATTCCAACCATATAGTCTCATCTTAGTAGTGTTCTTTTGCAGTGTTTCATTTGCCATGTGAGTGTGATAAAAATGTATTATGTGGCCTCAGAAACATTAATCTTTTGTTTATTTTTTTCAAGGCTTTAGCTATGGGGATGATGACAGAATACTATCACTATATCTTTACCACACTGGTAAGTGGCTTGTGAAAACATAGTGATGACATCCAACAAAGATGTTACTTTCCTAATTATATTATTTAACAAAGTGGAAGAGGTCTCTCTGGAATGGGGTGTGAGTGCAAGATGTTTTCTTTGCTGAGTTTTCTTACTTTCAGTGAAAAATAGTCAGGATGGTTTAATTATTATTCAACAGCATGCCCTGGAAACTGATAGACCTGAAAAAAGCATCTGGCTGTAGCACTGCAACTTTTTAACTATCAAAGAGGGTAAAATGTAGAATTCATAATTCATTGTTTATTTTATGCATTTTGTCCTTTTTGTCTTTTAACTGTTTGCATGTGAAGATTAAGACATTTTAAAATTTACCCATATTTTTAATCCAACATTTTACAAGGTAGTTCTTCTCTGTCATATGATTCATGAATAATTTGGTGTGAATCTGAGCAGCATTTTATTTAACAATTCATATGAGCTTTTTAGGTTCATGAATTATGCAATATTCTTTGGTGTCCACTGTAAATGTAACTTAGAAGGAATTTGATAATTCTTGGATCTATCATTGGAAATAAGTGAACATTTAAAATGTCAATGCTCTTAAAAACAAACATGTATGTGAATATCTTTTTCTAGGCTCACTACAGCCTAACTAAGAAGCAGTTTAAAAGTTGGTAAAATATTATTCTTGAGCCTACAGAGTCTCCAGAGTTGTTCACATTTCTCTGTCTTGAATTTGCATTCAATTTTGTCTAATTAGATTGCAGTTCATTCTGTTTTTTAAAAGAAAAGCATGAGACGAACATGAGACAGATGTGCCTTGGCAAAACCATGCTTGAAATGATCCGTGTTTAAAGTCACATACATGTTTAAGTTCTTATGAAAATGAATCCTTTGTGGTAGGGTAGGAGTCCACCTCAGAATCACAAAACAGAAGTTCATGTAAAGTATTAGCATGAAATAGTTAGTTGGATAGAAAGCAAAATAATTTGTGACGTTCAAAGGCACACCCTGCACAAACACCTATCTTATTTTAGAAGGGTAAATTGTTCTATCTCTTATAGATTTACGATTTCATGCAATATAATTTCCCTCACTAAATAGATTTCCCTCCATAAAAATGGGTTATAGATATTTTGAAGGTTTTTTCTTATTTTTAAATTTTTTATTTTTCTCTTGATGGAAATTGTTTCTTTGAGGCCATTGGCACTGAATGTCCTTTAGCATTGAATTTTCACTCTTAAGGCTCTGTTTAAAATCAGAATTTTCAGTCATTCTTATTTACTTATTAAAACATTATATTTTCTATGGAGACAAGAGTATTATATTGACTTGGAACTATCAAGAGATAATTTACTGTGCACAAACATATCACAGATTTTAATTTTGCAATGTAGCTCTGAAACCAGCATCAGAATTTAGTTGTTTTTATATATTAATTGCTTCTTACTTGACATGGTGAAAGTCTTGTCAAATAAATTTTCCAGCCACAGTGTTTACAACGGTCTTCTGTGTAATCTCCTCTTGATTGATTCAGGATGTAATGCACTGGCTCATTAATACATTGGCTTGTGTGCATTTGTAATAAATGCATAATAATATTGTGTATATTTATTACATTCCAGTGTAAACATGAATGTGTTTGGACTAAAAAATTGCATTCAACGTTCTGACTTCTTGCACAGTAAAAACTGAGAGAATTTTTTAAAGAGAAAGATGTAACATAGTTCTAGTTATGTCCAACATTTCCTTTGTAATAAAATGTTTTATTTCTTTGCAAGGAGGATGTGAGTTACGTTATTTTAAATGAATTTTGAAACCTTCAAATCTTGGGTATTGTGTATGGGAAAGTAAATCATATTAATAGCTAAAGAATTAAAAATGGGTAGTGATTGATAACTGGTTGATATTTTTATGGGCTTTGTGATGTTAACAATGGGTATTTTATTTGGGTTTTCTGTAGTACAATATTTAATCTCCTTCAGCTCTAGCCAGTAAACAAAATGGATTCAGGCAAGTGTTACACCTAAAGCTACCTGACAACAAAAATGAAATTAAAAATTACATGAATGTATACCTATGGATTATAGGGAAAATTTCTATGTCCAATAAATTAAAATTATGTTATAGGGAAATAATATATTATGTATAATTTTGATTACATCTTTGTTTTCTCCTGTTCAAAACTTGATCTTAGATCTGAGTTTCCTGAAGTCAAGTACTGTTTCTACGTTGCTTAGGATTTGATCAAAGCACCAGGATACTCTTGAATTTACTTTCTTTAGCTAAATTTTGAATTGTTTTACTTTTTATTAATTATATTTCCCCCTCTGTGTATTTGAGGGCTAACTGTACACATACATATACAGATATACTGAAAACATATAAATTGTCAAAAGTTATTCTTGCAAAGATGAATTCATAATCAAAGAAATGTCCATATTTGGACGTATGTTGATGATAGTGAAAAAATGCTTTTGACTAAATTTAAATCCATGTACATTTCTCCTGTCCCTGCTCACCACCACCCACACTCACTGCCTACTCCCGTCCACTGATTTACATTTAATATTAACATTTTTAAGTTCATTGAGAATGAAAGCTCAAGGAAACTCTTGTCCAGTTTATTTTATTATTTGATGTTTTCTTGATTTCCAGGAATTTCAAGAACTAGCAATTAATAATAATACCTAGAAATGGAAAGTAATACTTAAGCTTACCGTAGTATTTTTACCTACTTAGTAGTAGATACAGTTCTGTAATTGGACTAACATTTCCTGGAAGTCTGTTCTTCCCCTGAGTATCACATTGCTCCCACCATAAGGGCAGCCAGGTTGCTTGCTCACAGACACAGGCCCCCAGACAAGCAGAACACGTTTCCTAGCATAAATAGCGCCGAAAAATTACCATGCTCTCGTCTGGAGAGACGGTCTGATGATTGAAATAGCAACTGCAGTGCATTACAGAATTTATACAGTGATAATTTTTTCAGGACCTGTTTGCCTTGGATGTGGAACCCTATCGGTACAGTGGTGTTAATATGACTGGATTCAGAATTCTGAACACAGAAAATACCCAGGTGTCATCCATCATTGAGAAGTGGTCTATGGAGCGCTTGCAAGCACCACCGAAGCCCGATTCAGGTTTGCTGGATGGATTTATGACGGTATGAATACCAGTATTTGGTTCTTTTTTCATATGTTTGTGAAGCTAAAAAAAAAATAACTTTTTGTTATTAAAAGTCTTTAGAGGTATCTAACCAAATATTATTGTAAACATAAGTCAGAGAGTAACTGTGATGTTTCTGTTAATATTTTGCAGATTGAATGAATACATGATTATATTAACTTCCTTTCAAAATTACATGTACTGTATTTTCTTTAAATTATAATGTCATATTCTAAATGTCAAATTCACCTAGTTTCCCTGATTTGCTGGTCAAAATTTTTTATGAGGCAAAAATCAAACTAATGAAAATTGTCTCTTTCTCTACATTTTGTGTGTTATTCATTTAAAATTCATTCATTAATGATGTGTATTTTCTAACATTTACATAAATCTTGGTTTTAAATATTTTGTTAATATTATGAACAGGACCTCATTACTATCTTTTCTACTTTCTGTGCTTTCAGATTAATCTGATTAATTAATCTGGTTGTTTATTTTAATTTTTTTCCTTTCGTTGCCACTAGTCTTTGGCCTCACTTCAGTTCATAAAAAGCACAACCATATTCCTGCAAACAAACTTTCATTGCTAGGTTTTGGTGAGTTTCTCCTCATTACTTGAAATTCAGTCTGGAATTATAATGTCAGGAAAGGGTCTATTTTAAAAGACCTCCTACATTTGGTCTGCTTTTGTCTTCAAATTGTTAGAAGATTTTCCACTTTGACCCCTTAACAATTTAGGTAGTTGAGTTTTGTTTGGCTTTGTTTTTTGGTTTTTTTAGGGATTTTTTTTTGTTGTTGTTGGGTGTTTTTTTGTTTGTTTGTTTCAGGATTTTTGTCTTCCATTTGAAAAATAGAAAATTCTATTTCTTGAAGACAGGTATCTTAGTAATTTATGAGATGCCTTGATTGTATTAATTATTCCACATAACACAGCCAATCAACAATTTTTTTTAAATAAGATTTAATGATCTTATAGATATTAGGTACTAAATTACAATCAAAATTTTAATAAGTTAGTTTAATTTTTTTTAGAAAATTACCCTTTTTAGGGGAAAATACTTTTTAATGTACTTAGTGGATCTAATATCTTGAACATGATAATTTGAAACATTTTAAATTGAATTTGTTTACTAATTTCCTTGCACTACACTTTACAGATTGCATCACATGGTAGTTTAAAAGATATATTTTTCATTTCTCTAAATAATTTCAAACAAGCAGATGAACCCCCCAAAATCTGAAAATTGTTTGGAGCCTGCATCTGGTTTATATATAGCTGCTACCTATTACTATAAGTCGTTGTTTCATGCTTCCTTTTCTGCATTAATACTTTCAATTCTTTTTTTTTTTACCTCTTTGAATTCAAAATTTGCATCACTTCTTCTCATTCATTGCAGTTGTATATTTTATGTCCTGATCAAAGATGTAACTGATCTCAGACCTTTGGATATTTACCAAGATCAGTAGTGATAGTTATTTTATGAGAACATAGGGCCATGGTGAAAAAGAATGGAATAATAAATATTGGAATAGAGTTCTGTGGGCCAGTTGCATGTTTTTCATCTTGTGCGCTGCTGTAAGGAAAGTGCTTTTCTCAGAAAACCTTCTGATGTGAGGCAGAACCCTATAATCGCTATTATAGGGCTCTGTCAGAATAATACTTTACATCATTACTTTGCCTCAGGATAGAAAAGTATAAAAAAGTGCATGAAAAACATAGTGACTTCTCTTCTGGACCCTTAGGAGCCCTCCATGCTCCAAGTAGAACCAAGTGTTCGTTCAGACTGTGATGGATATTTTGTGGCCATTGTTTTTGTTGATTAAGCATTAACAAAAACTCCAGTGCTTTGATTACCGGGGTTTCAAATACCTGAGAGAAGCAGACAGTATTTAAATTATATTTAAAGGACTAATAATCTTGGCAAGAATCATGAAATTACAAAGTGTTTTTTGATCTGGCCCTTAGATATAGAAAAGCCATCCACAGCGTGTCCATTTGGATGGTGTGAAGGAAAGTCAAATCATGATGTCATTGCACAATGTTCTTTCTGTGCTTAGAATAAAATAAGCCATTTTATTGACTTTTTATCAGGGAAGTTGTAAAATCAGTTAAGTGTGTAGAATTTAACTTTCATGTCACTGTTGTTCATGTATATTTAAAGTCAGAAATGGACTTGGAAATCAAAGACTCTTCACAGATATTGGTGCTATGGAGTACCCTAATTGATGTGGGCTAGGCTGGGCTGGGCTGAAATGTGTTTTATTTTCATTGGTTGATAATGGCTACAGCTTAATCAGAAAAAATTAGCAAGAAGACTGCTTAATGGGAATAGCTAAATGCTATGTAGTCAGGTTTAAAACATCTAAAACTCATCCCAAATAAAAATCAGAAGTTTGTATAAAGCATTTAGAGACCTCAGTGAAGACTAACTTTTTTCTGGTGATGTTAAAACAGACAGTTTTGAATTGCAAAGTTTTTAACCTCAGGTGATGTTTGTGTAATGTACTTCTACCCCAAACTTTTTCACCATGTTGACTTTGCCCTTATGACAGTATAGAACTATCAATGTATTTCTGACATTACTTTTCCTTATTTATGATTCATAGAGTTCCCAGTATTAATTGATGTTTCAAGGTCTTTTCTGTAGGCTTGTATAACTATCTCACTAGTATATAGTTTTCCTCATAATTATTTTACCTTTTAGTATCCTAATGGAATACAAAGCTGGTGTAAAATTCCATCTCATCTTCTTGGAATGTTCCAAGTCAAATTTGGAAGTGTGAATCCTATTTAGTTCAATTATAATAGTTTTTCCTTTGTTTCTAGGCTGTTCCTCAGCACAGCTCTGAAAAAGGTGATGGCTTAGCATACCTGAGGGGAAAAGGGATCAAAATCAAATTTTCAATCACATTTCACCCTCCTCTTAGGATTTCTTAAGTATTTGTTTGAATGGACTTTGGAAAAAAAAATAAACTAGTTAATCAATGCTACCATACTGAACAATTCTAGTAATAAATGTTTATTTATCAGTACAGCAAAGAAAATAAATTCATTCTATGATTTAGGAGAGTAACTACAGTACAATTGGCTTTGTTTTTTCCATGGCTCCACAAAATCCATAGAAATATTGAAAATTGCTTGCCATATTGTTTCAGACTATTCACACGTTCTTTGCACAGTCGTCTTGAAAGTTGTTCTTGTGTAAATGTTTATAAAAATTATTTCTTTTAAAGACTAAACTAATTTCTATTAAAGAAAAATGTGAATATACTTTTAATATGATGCATAGAAGTCCTGTGGAAGTCTCCTTGGTCTACTCTGAAGACATTTTTCTATCATCGTTCACATACTAATAGACCTAATTTGTGCATTTGATGGTTCTTTCGTATTTCTTAATGTCTGAGGATAATCAAATTGATACTTGTCCTCATAATGCAGAAATAATAATCAAAATGTGTTACTATTCAAGTATATTTGTATCCTTTTATCTGTCACACACTTGTGCAGATGTGCATATGCACGTGGTATAGCTTACTAAGCTACTTAGATAGTTATATTTATTTCTTAAATTTGTGATCTCCTTTTTATTTCAAGTATTCTCAGCAGTCTTGTATTTACTTTGACCATTGCTTTTGTATCACCACACTCCTACTAACCAGAAATAAAGAAAATATAGTGCTTATAGAAGTAAATATCACATGAAACTGGGACATGTCACAGCCGTTATTTCTTATTATAAAATTACAGGAATTTATACGGTAATAATAATTTTGTCAGAGGTAATAAACTTTAGAAAATTGCAGAAGAAAAGAAGAGTCAAAAATCAAACTTGCAATATCTTATCTTTCTTGCTAGCGGAATTAACTGTTTCTAACATTTCAGTATCTACTTATCATTGTCTTCTTGTTTCTTCTTGTTACGTGGATGGAAAAGGCCAAAGGAAACAAAAAATGCATTTTTGTCCATTTTAAATCCAAATCTGTGGGTTTTTTTCAGACAGAGAAAACTTTTTAATTAATTCTCACTTGATCCTGCACTTCCTGACTTAATTCAGCAATACATGTAACTGAGTTTTTTAAAATTTGACTTATATATTTCTGAGTAAAATCCAGAATGGCTACTCAGCCAAAATGAAATGGGCAAATATTGATTCATTAAAGCATTTCCCTGTTTCTCACCACGTATTCTTACTTGTTAGCAGTTCACAAAGCCCTTTTAGAAAGTTAGACTTCGGACAGGGTGGGTTGTTAGCATTTGAACCTTGTTTTATCCTGGTATTAAACAGCTTATAACTAGATTGAAGCTCTTCAAACAATTCTCTGATATGTGATATATTCATTACTGTTATTTTCCACCAACTTTATACTGAATTCTGAAATTTGGAAGCGATTGGTACTTAGCAACTACTTGAACAGAATGGCTTGGCATTAATAAAAACACACTATTTTTTTAACCAGATTATGATTTCTTCTGGAAAAATGAACTTATAAGTTAGTAAAAACCCCAAATGTGCCGTAATGAAATAAAAATATTTAATTAGTGTAACTTCAGGGGTTTTTTTTCTTAAAAAGTTTAGATTTGAAGGGGTTCGTCCTTATTTTAGCCTGGAGTAAAAAGAATTTTGAACTTTCATGCAAAATGGAAAAATGATACTTAATTATTATGACAATATTTTTATTAAATTCTAACAATATTGGCATCTGTACTGTATAAGAAGGAAAATATTCTGGAAAGCAAAGGGGCAACATACTATTTTAAAGAAACTTTACTTTGGTATACTTCACGTATCAAGTCTCTGCAAGTATTACACAGAAAGAAGAAAAAACCCATAAAACCCTGAGCATAAATACACATCCACATTTATATATGACAACCATGATTCACACCAAGCAAAATAGAGCATAAATAAAGTGTTATGAGTTCAGAATCCTTTTACTACTCAACTATTAATCTTCACAGTTTTCTGTGCCTCAAGTCAAAATTTAGCATGCATAATTAAGATGACCTAACAAGCCCTGCTGCTTAATTAACATAAAGTTTTCCTTACTAATTGCTTTTGCCTATCTTCCAATTTAGCTCTCTGCTTTTTTCTTATATAGAAAAGTGTTCTTTTTTCTTCTATTCTTCTATTACTTCTATTCTTTAATGTCCAATTTAGTAGCTATATATGGGAGGTGCAGAGAAGCACTGTGGTACTTCTTGAATGTGAGAGCCAAGGTGAATATTTAGGTGTTTACCCCAGAAAAATCACAGTTTGAAGCTGATACATTTTGTTTGTAATGCTCTGCCTGGTAGAATGGAGCATTATTTAGTTGAGCATTTTTTCTTTTCACTCCTAATTATTTTTACCTTTTTTTTTTGTTAGCTTCTCAGTAAATTAAAATGATAGTTGAAAAAAATATCTGAAATTTAGAATGATATTAAATACTATTGCAAAATTGTAGAGATTTTTTTCCATATGCAGAATGGATTTATGGCTCATTTCTCTGCATGGGGTTTTCATTTCCTTCAAAAAAGGGAAGATGAAATTTTATTAATAAAGTTTTGAAATTTTAAAGCTGGTGTATAGACTTCCTCACATAAGGAAAATAGATTCAATGGTATTTTCTTTAAGTATGTAACTGCAAAGAAGATGCAAAGATCATGAGGAGAGACTCTAATACCTCGATAAACTGTCCTTAAATGAAGGAATGTACAAATGCATTTACTCACAGAGCTGCCTAGGAAACTCATTTTGAATCTAGCCATTTTAAGAGATACAGTAAAGATCCTGAATTTATGATTCCTTTGGTATTTGAGAATGGAAATGAAAAAGAGAATAATGTTGGATTGATAAGTGTGTAGATATTTTTCGCTAATTAGCTCTCCATATTTGAACACCTAAAGACTGGGAGGATAAATTTATATAGCATATTCTTTGTTCTCTTTTTCCCCTGATTGCAAGAAAGTTTCCATTAAGCAACCTCTCTATGTCTAAAACTCATGATTGTTTTGTAAAATCTAATTTATTATTTCCAAGGTCAAGCCAAAGAATTACTAAGAAAAATATATGGCCCAACCGTGATTATAAATGGACAATAATGGTGTATTTTCAGTTCAATAAATCAATGTGCTTAGAAACCCTAAAATCTTGCTAGGAATTAGACCAATGCACGGAGACCATATCAAATGGCCACCTGTAATCAGGTGAAAGAGCACATTAATCAAGAGATTTCTCTGGCTTATTTTGGCAGAGGATTTTGAATCACTAGCTTGGTTAAGCTACTGATGTTGGAAAGGTTACCTTTCATGTTTTTCATGAAAGAAATAAACTCGCATGTCAGATAATTGGACACAAAAACCTCCAAACAAAAACCCAATCCAACCATCCAAAACAAAATGAACCCCAACCCCTCATATCCCAGTAATTTTAATCTATCTGTCACTAATGAATTTTAATCAAGGTTTAGGTAAACAGCACAAGCCAAAAAAAAGCATGACTTAAAAATAGGTGAAGTTGTGATAAGCGTAGTTATGAGAATTTAACCAAATAGAGTTAAAATGATGCTGTTAATTACTGACTCAAGAAATCAGGGAGCTGCAAAACTGGAAATATACTCTATTAGCATCATTATTATTTTTTAAATTTAGTTCAATATATTTTTTTAACCTAATATTTTTCTACATTAATTTCATAGTTTCTGATCTGTGGTGTCCAAAAATCCATTTTTTTGCATGCATCGTAAAGGAAAAAAAAAATTATGGTGTAGTTCAGGGTTTTCTTTCTGGAGCTTGTCTGACTTTATTTATCCTTGATGTCAGTATTTTCAGTGACAGTACAAACTCTTGACTAGCTTGATACAAATTAGTAATTTAGTTTTCCTAATGGTAAAAGGATAATTGTGAAACTCCGATCTCTTATTTGTACATGACAATATGGAACTAACAGTTATATTTGGAATAACTACTTAAATAATAATTTAATAGCTGCTATCAGGCACTGTGACGGGACAGGAGAATCTGATGCAAAGAAGATGCTCTTAAGGTTCCTGAGGGTGAAAAGATCAATAAAAATAAAAATAAATACTTGTTACAGAAATACAGTTTTGGATTTTGATTTAGAGCTTCAAAGAGTATGTCTTCTTATGTAGACAGCTTTATAATTATCCCTTTAGCTAAAAGAATTTTCTGGATTTGCTGATGAGATGTGTTTAGTAACAGTGTAGCAGCAAATATGTACTTCAAAGGAAATACTAAACAATTACTCATTACTGCATTACAAGCTAAGAATCTCCCCTGGGCACAGTTAATTTTGTGAGTTTAAGGGCTATGCAGGATTTAATGCTGTAAGATGTTTTAGAAATGTTTTGTCAGCTATTTTGGGAATTAATTGCATTATTAAATATTTGAGCACTGTATACAGTAACTTTTAGAATTTTAAGAGACAGGATAGATCAGAAACCTATCATCCTATCCCAAAGGAAAGCTATGTCCCAGTGCTGTATAGCATTTAGCAGAAATTGCAGTTTCTCTTCTATGGCAGCTTTCATTGAATTCTTCCAGATGTGGTTTGAGGATGTATGTACATATTTATAAATATACTAAGATTAGCATTGATTTATATCACACTTTCATGTTAGCAATCTGCATGCTGCTACGTCTTTACGAAGCAATAGAGGGAACTTGGTGGAACAGCAAGTGGGGAAATGGCAGAGCTTGTGCAATCTGCAGGATCTCCTACACAGTTTAGAAGAGTAGCTGAAGCATAGGTTGTTTTTTGAGACAGGAACTTGAGTGCCTTTTCTCAGGAAATATGCTCGTGTCTGCACTGTGTGAAATTTAGTGTTAGGACTGCAATTAAGAAACTGTAATCTGTCTAAGATTATCTCTAAAGAAGGGCAATGAAACTGGTGAAGGGTCTGGAGCACAAGTTTTATGAGGAGTGTGTGAAGGAGCTGGAGTTTAGCCTGAAAGCAAAGAGGCTCGGGGGAGGCCTTATTGCTCTCTACAGCTGCCTGGAAGGAGGTTGTAGCCAGGTGGGTGTTGGTCTCTTCTGCCAAGTAACAAGCGACAGAAGAAGAGGAAATGGCTTCAAGTCATCCCAGGGAAGGTTTAGATCGTATATTAGGAAAAATTTCTTCCCAGAAAGGGTGATCAAGCAATGGAACAGCCTACTTAGAGAAGTGGTGGAGACACCATCCCTGGAGGCATTTAAAAGTCTTGTAAATGTGGCAGTTAGGGACATGGTTTAGTGGTGGAATTGGCATTGCTAGATTAATGACCGGATGATGTTAAAGGTCTTTTCCAACCAAAGCAATTCCATGATACTATGAAGGCATTTTTCTTAGTATATGCATTCTGAAATTAATTTTAATGATTTATGTATATACTATGTTTATTGTAAATTTTCAGGAAAAATGAACCAGAAAAGATTTCTTTAATTCCCTTTCTTTGCTGTTATTTTTAGAACTTGCCTTGAGGAGCAGCATAACTAGAACTGATAATCAGTGGACTTATCTGCAGGAATTAATAACTCTAAGAATCATTATGGCTACCATTGTAGGATGTGGAATGGTGACAGTGTAGGTATGCTAGGTTAAGCAGCAATGTAAATAACATAATTTGTGGAGAAATGGGACCATCAATTTAGCCTTTACTGTGTGCTTATCAACTTCACAGTGGCACTGCCTGTTAGGACTGGCAATGTACCACACTTGATAGTGACAGAAGTATGTTCTGGGTACAACCCTTGTCCTTTGGAAACCAGTGTATGGGTAATTTGCCTAACCTTTAGCCTGCTGCATGCATTCCAGGCTCAGATAGGGTAAGCAGATGAAGAGCTACCACTTTTAAATTTTTATTTAATTTTAAAGTGGAATATTAAACACTACATACTGCAATGGAGCAGAAAGAGTGAAAATCATACGTAAATATTTGTCTCTGAATATTCAGGTGGTTATTTTGGATGTTGTTTTGCGGGCTGGAACAGTCTTCATTCATTATATGCTTCTCATATATTAAAAAAAAGAATATGCTATTTCTGTCTGTTACTAATTAATACGTGTTAATTACTAGACTAGTTGACATAAATGGTAGAAATAAACAAGCTTCTGGGGATCCCATGTTCTCTGCTGAAAACCTGTAAGTGTATCTGCTTGAAGTTTTGCCTTTTTCTTTTTCTTTCCCATTTCTAGATATTTATAGATTTATCTCTGATAAGAGATATTACTTCCTCTAATTTTTGCTTATCTCCTTAGTCACAGTGCACTTTCTGCTTTTAAAGGGGTTCATATAGTACATATTGACTTCATGGCGACTTTCATGAAAACCAGCTAAGCTGTTGTTTCTTAAATTGATTTTCCTAAAGGGTAACATTATTTCCTGTCCAGAACATCAGGACTCCATTCTAGAGCTGTAAAGATTCACAGGATATTTTTCTTGGCCTCCACCCTTCTGATCTCTCAGAAGATCAAGGTCTCCTAAAAGTCTGAATTCATGTCTACCCACCTTTGGTGAATGTTTTGTCTCTTCTTCATATTTCAAGTTATGCTATATGCTTGACATTGTCAAGCCTTAAGTAGAATTGTAGCAGTAAATATACTTTCCACTTAAGGAGTCTAGAAGGAATACAATTGCCACAAGGAGACCTACAGAGCTGTTAAACAGTGCCTAGGAAAATTCAAGTATCCACCAAAATCTGCGTCAGAATACCTTTATGTCAGGCTGGAAACAAAATTAATATCCTTTCATTTATGTACTTTCTCTGTGAATGTGAGGCCTCTACTTTTCCAAGTCACATTCAGCTTAGGAGATAGGTTAGAAACATGTACTGGATGCACTAAAGAGAATTAAGTGTCATGATGTTGTGAAACAGAGATTTCAGATTTAATACTCCCACTTTCTAAGGCCTGAGTATATGTATAAAATTTCAATACCAGTGATAATGCTGTAACCTAATTCAGATGATGACAATCTCTGTAATGTCCTGGAAATAAACACTAAAATTTCAGAATTTCCTTGTTTTGATTCTGTAGTATAATTTGTTCAAACCTTTTGATGAAATGCTACTGGGAAGGCATTATTTTGTGAAGTATATTCTGTGCATGAGGTTTCTACATATATTGCTTATAAAAACAAAATCTCATTTTATCTGTTTGTCTTATGTAGCAATGGATGTGTTAACCATTCTGTCTGTTTATTGAGCTGTTGATTGAGGCCTCAGTTCAACAAAATGTTCACTGTGTTTTCTTGCTGAAAAAGCAATGCAAAGCTTGTCAAGTAGTTCTGCTGAAGTCAAGTGGACTACTTTGACACTTAACATGACGTGTATAATTTGTTTAAAAGGGACTTCAAAGGTCACTCATAAAGAATGTTTTATGTAAGTTACTTTGTTGCACCTCTCTCATATTTTGAGGGAAGAAAGAGGATTTCAAGGTATTTCTTATTGCAAGGGGCAATTTTTTTTCAGTGTCTTTATGGTAGCAGATATAGTTCAGAAAAAACATTTTTCAAATTATGGATGCCTGATGACATGATTGTTCTCAGTGTTGTCTACACAAAAGAAACAGCATTAGACTTTAGATAGCTTTAGACTATTTTGGATTTCTTCATCTTCTATTTGCTTAAAATTCAGGATGGTTATTCTAATGCAGTTCCAAAGTTTGATTAAGACTGTAGGTAGAATTCAAATAAAAATAACTCTCTATTTAAAGGAATAATCTTACCTGCAAGATTACTGAAAATAAGGTTTTTTTTTTTCACTTGTTAATCTTCAAATGATAATTTAAAAATCCCAAATTTTTTTTGCTATGGTGCTCATTATTTCTGTTATAGTCCTTTGGGTCCTTCACACAGTGGGATTCATCTTACCATGAGTGCTGGAAGTAGGTCTTCTTGAGTGGACAGTTTTGCAGTAGTGTACATCTAGAATTGAAGTCAGAGAACATCAACTTTGCAGCTGGAGCACTGCTGGCTAGTTATTTCATAAAGTTGATAGAATAATTTAGAAGGTGATGTCCACAATGTTTCCTGACTGGTCTATTCCAAACTCCTTTGAGAAAATTGGAAACCTATTGGCCCATGTTGAATTTTGTACAATCACAGAACAGCCCAGGTTTGAAGGCACCTCAAAATACCTTGTCTAACTTTTCATGGGAAAGGGAGCTAATGTGCAGTCTGTCCAATTATGTCTTGAAAATCTTCAGTGGTGAGAACTTCATCATATCCCTGGGGAGATTGTTCTCATGATCGTTCTTGCTGTAAACAAATTCTTTCTCAAGATGAAACCTCTTCCAGTGTACGTTCTACCCATATTCCTTTGTCCTCCTCATGTGGGTCTTTGCCAAGAAAAAGTCTTTGTCCTCTTGGTAGCTACCCCTTTAGTACTGAAACATTATGATGAGGTCCCTCCTAAGCCTTCCCTTCTCCAGGGAGAAAAGACCTTCAGTCTTTCCTCAGAGCACAGGTTTCCAGTCCTATGATGATTTTTGTGGTGATCCTTTGGATCACCGGTGTGCTTGAGTCTTTTTTAAACTTTGGGTCATGGGGATCATAACGGGACAGAGTACTTCAGGTGCAGCCTGACAGATGTTGAGTAGAGTGGGATGATCACATCTCTAGCTCTGTGAGTAATGATCCTGTGGATGTAGCCCAGGATCCATTTTTCCTCTGATAATGCAACATCTTGTGGCTGGCTCATCTTCAGCTACTTGTCCACAAGGATCTCCAAGTCCCTTTCAGCAAGGCTGCTCCCCATTCATGAAGATTCTAACCAGTACTGGCTTCTTTGATCATGTCATCTTTGCACTATTTCTTAAATTGCATGGTAAACTGAGTTGGGTAAATTTGTTTTCAACATCTAGTTTAATATAGAAACTTAAACGCTGACATTCTACTTTGTGTTCAAAGACCACTGTCATTCATGTAAGGTTCTCAGCCTAAGGTTTGTTGCATAATCGTGAATTGGAAAACTAAATATTCATGGAAAGAGACATTTCTGTCTTGGGTGAAAGATTTATAGCAATGTCTAGGAGCAATTAGAAAGACTTCTTTTTTTTGGCACAGTTAGGTTGTCATATCATTGTCCAAAGCAAAGATGTGCTTAATGATTTTGATTAGCTTAGATTTGCCAGAGTTTTGAAATTAACTAGGAAAATAATAAGGCAAACTTATTATTTTTATATTGAATATTCTTCTTTTAATGTTTGTACAAGTAGAGTTCTCTGCCTTAATTTGCTGGGTTTAGTCTTGGTGCAATATTCTAGATGAAAATAAATGAAGTTTATCTTAGGTTGCATCAGAGAGTGTTGTCTCTGTGTTTCTTTTAGCAATGGAACATGCTTAGATTTTTTTGACTTTACTGTTCCACATTTGGCCTATTCATTTACTAAATATATGTTTTGAATAAAGATCGTTTAGAGACAGACACCAGCAATGTTAGAAAATTGCTTTGAAACAATTTAAATGTGAAGATCTTGAAAGACATTCTCTTTAGCTGAAAAGTCCTAAGGGCTCAAGTGCAGCTGTGTCATATAAAGCAAACTTTCATTTGATTTATTTATAAATTGGAAAATAAGGGGCTTTACAGGTAGCTTTGTGAAGCTGAACATAAAGCTCAAGTAAAGAAAAACACTTTATTTAGTTAGGAAAAAAAATTTATTGACATTTATAAGAACATTTTGAAATTAATATAAAAAGAAGTAAATTATGAATACAATTTGTCTGGAGAAAGAGGAAAAAGTGAGAACTGCATTATTTTCTGTGTGTTCATTTAACAAAATCAGCTGTGTTAGGTTTAAAATAGAATTATTTGTTAATTATATAGACATTACTCTGAGCTTGATAAAATCAGATTATCATTTTGGGTTCATTCCTAAAAATAAAAGATCAACAGAACTCAGATGGGATATACTTGGAAATATACAAGTGAAAGATGAATATAGTTAAACTGTAAAGTGTGGAATGCCATAATAAAGTGTATGTATACTGAAGTTTAGTTTGAGCATTAAAAAAAATCATGAAGAACATACTGGTAGAAAATCAGTGAGTTATATACATATATGTGTGTGTGTGTGTGTTTGTGTTGGGTTTTCTTTATCTTGTGGATACCGGCACATGTTCCTTTTACATTTGGTCAGAAAATAGTTGTCAAGCATTGGAACAGGCCTCTGAGGGAAGTGGTTGAATCACCATACCTGGAGGTATTTAAAAATGTAAATCTGGTGTTAAGGGACATAGTTTAGTGGTGGACTTGGCAGCACTACATTAATGGCTGGACTTGTTGTTGTTAAAGATCTTTTCTGAGTTAAATGGTTGTATGTTCTGCACTGAATTGATTCAATGCTGTTGGATAGAATCTGAATGTCAGCGACCTGTATTGATTTTCAAGTATGATCAAGGGAGAAAATCCATCAGCAGAGCAGTGGGAGATAAAGCACCATCAGGAGAGACCTTTTACTCTCTGAACACTAGGTATCATATTTGTTAGAGAAAAATATTGAAGGTGTTTTTCTAGGAATATAAATTAGCAGTAACCAAGATTGTCAGAACTGAGGGGCTGGAGCACTTGTGCAATGAGGAGAGGTTGAGGGAACAAGTCTGAGGAAAGGAAGGCCTCTTAAGGACCTAACAGCATCCCCCTAACATCTACAGGGAGATTATCAAGAAGACAGAGAAAAGCTATTCCCAGCAACACAGGGCATAAGCATGAGAGCAAAGGCATAAACTGAAAGAAGAGAGATTTTGACTGGATCTAAGGAAAAATGTTTTCATTGTAAGAAAAGTAAAGCAGTGGAAAGGCTTGCTCAGAGAGGTTATTACAGTCTCCATCCATGCAGGTTTTCAAAATCCGATAAAGTTCTGAACAAGTTCTGTGTCCATTCCTAGAGGGGACACTGAAAACAACGTAAAAGTGCAAGGTGTCGGATTAGGGAAGTCCTGTGGTCTCTTCATCTTGAATTGCCTTATGATCTCTATTTTATACTCAACAACTGTGGCTGTCCTCTGAGAGGTTAATCTCCAGTATCTCTGAAGAGCACTGTTAGATCTGAGGGAACCTCTTCATAAGGAACAGCAGTTAAGAGTCATGAAATTGAAAACTCTCCTCATATTAATGAAGAATTGTAGCTTGATCACATAGACACAGTATGGTTTGTAAACCAGAGTACCAGTGCTTAATTTTCTTCTAGAAATTACCCTCCAATTTTGGGAGAAGTATCTGCATTGCTTCCTGCAGGTTTTATTCATTTTAATCTTAAGGAGTGCATGAATTTTTCAAATCCCAACAAAACCTCATCTAATATAATGTGGTCTCAAATACAATTTTTAAGTTTACACAATCACAGAAGGTATGTTAGAATATATCAGTCAAGATACTATCAGACTAATGCAAAAACCTAAATACTTAGTGAACCCATTCAGTAAAAGAGACAATACAGTGATAATTGTATTTCTCCTAGAAGCCCCTAAAACACGCTTTTGCTACATGTTTATAAGGTATGTTGGTGACCATTACAGCTGTCAATTGACACAGACATGATTATGCCCCAAACAAATAAATTTTAAAAATGCTGAGAATTTAAAAGGGTCCAGCATTTAAAATTATGAGCACACCATTAAAAGAAACAATGAGAAACCAAATAATTCCAGGTTCTGGTCAGAGCATGACTGGTTTGCTGTGTTTTAGTGTAAGGAGAATCATGAATTCAGCTTGTCTATGCTGCACAGACATAGCTGTAGTGGTCAATGCACCTGCCTCTTTTTGCAGCTGTTCAATTGGCAACCTTCCAGAAAGCTTGGTGGCAAATCATGTAGAACCTTTCCAGGAATGACTAGTGGTCTGCTAAGTTTTCCAGCAGTGACTTGGCATATTCAGACATATTCTTTCATGGTGGTGGCCGTGTCTTAGGCTTCATTTGTTTCTGTTTGCAGATAAACTGCCCAGAGAGCAAGTTTAATATCCTTTGCCTGTGCTTCAGAGTGAACTGTACATACATACCTCCTAATGAAGAAGATGCCTAAACAGTATGTGTGGAATTTGCCTCTCCTAACTTAATCCATGTAAAATTCAAATGTCTAGTAATTGCTTATATTACCTTTTCAGTCAGTACAGGAAGAACAGAGAATTTTTTCCTAAAAAAGCTGCATAGACTATATTGCTGAACAGGAGACTATGAGGAGCCTAGATGATTGACTGGCCATTTTAAATGGCTGAACTTTGAAGAAATTATTCCTTTCTGATGTATGTGAGTTTTGCACATACAGATCTCTCCACTGTTTTTATTTTATTGTTCTTTGACATTTGAAATTGTGCTTACAGTTCTAATCTGCCTTCCCTGCAGCTGTAAGAAGATACTATTTAATATGGACTCTATCTTGAATCAGTTATTACATGCACACCAAGGTGGTGATGTATTTTGATAAAATAACTAAAAATGCACTAAGAATACAGTAGAATCTGTAAGTAAATAGCATTGCTTGTTTTGTGCCTAAAGCACAAGAACATTGCTGCTTTTAAGGCTGGTCACAGAATGTCAGTTGTCAGAACTGTCTCAACCTATCCAAAAGTGTGTTTTCATTGTTGTGAACTCTTGCAGATTTTACCCCCCTGAAGGAACTTCTTAACAATTCATCTGTTTTGATACGGCTCAGGTAGCAAATTTAACAACCATATCAAGTGCTATATCACTCTACACTACTTTATTCCTGATGACATTTAGTGAAGACTGTCACTCCTTACCTGTTCAGATCAACCTGAGCATATTTTGCAGAGGCTTGATGAAATTATCTCCATGTTGCATTCTGTCAACCTGAACAGTTTAGTTCTTGATAGAGATGGAAAGAGGGAGGAAGTAGGTTTGAATTCTTAAAATAGATATAGCAGTGCTGTATGTCAGAAAAGTAGACAAATCTCCAGAACTCTGGGGTTGATAAGTCCGTAATTGTGTAGAGTACTAAACATGTTTATGAAATTCCTTAGCATTTTCAGATCAGAGGGGCTGCTCTGTAAAAGCTAGTAAACTGAATCTTCATGGGTCAATTTATTGTGATGCTGGTGTTTCAATATATATTTTAATTGTCTGGACAACAACAAGAATACAAGCTTTGGTTATTTTTTTATTTTTACCAAGCAAACCTACAACAAACCCAAACCAAATAAAACCAAAAACAAACAAAGGACAAAACCATATATATTCTAGCACTAGTCTATTAACTTCATGTGGCCTGGAGGTCTCTAGCTAGCAAGATAATATATTTGTGTCCATCTCTTTGTGATTTAGTCCATTCAAGTAGTGGCCTGTGGGAAGGCAAACACGGGGGAAATTTTTTTTTCTGAGTAAGTGTGAGCCATTAAATATGTAAAGATTAGATATGAGACCTTCAGCAGCCAGTAATGGAACAGCATTAAGTTTTCTGAGTTCACTAGGTAGTTGAAGGTACTAATGGAGGCACCATGCTGGGAAAACATACGTTTTCTTTGGAATATCTTATGAAGAGGTGATTACACATTATGATATGAATAGATTTGCTAAATGCGTTGGCATTTTCGACGGAAAATTAAGGCCCCCTCTACCATACAATAGCTCACTGGAGGAATGTATTAGTGGTGAAGTAAAATTTGAAAACAGATTCTTTCCTATTTAATAGTCCATTGACTTTCCTCCTAGAGCTGTTTTCCCCAACCTGACTACTGTAGTCTTTATTTTCATTCCCTAATCAAGCTCATGCTGTTTTAATCTGACTTGGGAAGATTATTGTATAATTGCATTATACATACAATTGTTTTATTCAGTTTGGTCATCTGTAAATCCCACCTTGCCCTCTGTAAAAGTTTCACTATCTTCTGGTATCCATTTGTGTCTCCAAATGTTTAATATTCCCTGGATAGTTCTATTATGTGACTCTACAAGAAGGGTATTCATAATATTCATAATATTCATATTATTAATATTTCTTTTTGTTTTGTGATTGATTATTGAGCTTTTAGAAGGATAAACACATTAATGGTGCTTCTGAAACTGCATAAGATTATTAATGTTTATGGTGTAAGGTGAGCTGATACACTATTTTCAAAAATGAAAAATAAAATCTGATTAAGATGTGCTTTTCTTTGTAATGCTAACTTTCTCACTCTTCTGCAGATATTTCTGACCAGAAAAATAACTTTCCTATTTTTCTATCAACTACAATAGCAAAAGCTCTCATTTCCTAGAAAGCCCTATTCTGCAAAAAAATTTCAATCTATCAGTCCATAAAAGATGCTTGGAGTAAAAGGCATAAATAATCTCCATGTATCAAATAATACAAAAAAGTAGACGTTGTCCACCATGAGTGGAATAGATACTCTCTGTCTACTGTGCATGCTAAATTTTCTGCCCCAGTTTCTTTATAAAACCTACCCATGAATCACTAACTGATATTTTATTGTAAAATCAGATTTCCCTTGGTTTACAATGTAGGAAAAACTGTGATTAAGACTCTGTAGTTTTCAGAAGTATGGATGGTAAGAAAGGGATTGTATCTAGAGTAACATAATAAGTAGATAACAAGACTTTAGTAAACATAAATCTATAGAATGGTCAAATGGTTTGTGTTGGCAGGGACCTTCAAGCCTCATTTAGTCCAACCCTGCTGCCATAGGCAGAGACATCTTTCACTAGAGCAGGTTGCTCAAAGCACCATCTAACTTGCCCTTGAACACTTCCAGTGGTGAGGCATCCAGAACATCCCTAGGCAACCATTCCAGTGTCTGAACAACTTCATCGTAAATAAATTCTTCCTTATATCCAGTCTAAATAATGGTCTTTAAAATTGATGTGAGAAACCTCCTTTCTAAACACATTCAGGTATTCTAAATTCTAAAGTCTAATCACGTTATGTTATATATGTACATAATAGGTCATATGTAAGGATTTGAATGGAAACAATTATCAAGTGCGAGGTACTTTCAGAAACGTGTGATGTGTACCCCTTTTTAGTCCATACAGTTTTAATTCTGGTACCTGGGCATACCTTTTGGTGCCTGCAGAACTGTAAACTGGACAAGAAGTAAAGAGCGGTGCACAACTCTCTTTTTGACTGCAAATTTCTCACTAGAGAAAAAGTACTTTGGAGCATAGAACTGTACCATAGAAGTTGATAGAGTATAATCTGCATAAGTTCTTCTTGATTTTCAGTGCTTCATTTGGGATGCTTCTCCATCTTGAGATTGCAAACCCACTAAAATATTTATCTCCTTTAATACCTATATATTATTTTTGTTCCATGCCCTCTCTTTAATATGTTTCTCATGCCAGTACTTAGATCTAGTTTTAGATTATACCTACTTCAAAAAAATGCAACTTTTAAATACTCAGAGTAGGTTTTTGAACAATATCATTTGTCTCTTTGACAGTGTAGATTCAATGATTTCTTGTAGCAGTAAAGGTAGTAGAGATTAACAGTTTCCACAAAGAAAAATACTCAGTAGATAAGAGACTTTTTACTGGAAGTAAATCTTCAGTTACATTATTGTTGCCTTTATGAACAATCTTTTAGTTGTGGTGAAAGCTAGTGATACTTTGGAGAAATGGAAATAATTTGGGAATACCTGATTGGTAGATAAACTATTTATATGTTTATCTGATAAGTATAAACAATGTTCTGAGAAGTAAATTAATTTGTACTTAAAGAGCATGAAGCAACAATCATTCATGGAACTTTAATGGGTATCAATCCACCACCCATTAGTATGGATTAGGGATGCAGAAATCAAATTTATATTTTCATGATGGCTTGATGAAAATTTTGAAAAATCTCCAAATAAAGATTTAATTAGAGTGAATTTACTATTTCAGCTTCTTTCTTTAAAAAAAAAAAGTGTTCTTTTTGTTGGGATTGATAATTTGGTTTCTCTTAGACATCATGATTTTTTAATTTGATTTTTTAAAATAAGATTATGCTCATGAAATGGAGATCTGTTCTCTTCTACACGTGGTCTTTCAGAAAATGGCTAGAATAGAGGTGGATTTAAGTTCTGAGCATTCACTTAGTATGAAATGAGCATCATATACTTAATCAAGGAATTTAAGATAAAAGCACTGTGGTATATCCTAGGTACTCTTCCTCTTTGGAGAGCTGAATTTCATCAGGTTTTTGGATTTAAATGCTTATGTTACTAATAATTGCTTGGGTTTTTCTTCAAATTCTTGTTTTCTACAAAGAAGAGGGAAAAGTTTACAAAGGCAGATGTTTCTCATGAGATAAAGAGAATATAAAGGAATAAAGCAGACTGAGAGTTAACTTTGCACTTCCTCCTGGTGGAGTGGCAGTAAGAAATGTCAGAATTCTGTTGTAGGCATTTCCTGTAATGCATTGCTCTCTTAGCAATATTACTTTGACTGCAGCAGTAAATATACCTGTGGCAATTAATGGATCACCAGAGATGATCTGAGTTTTCGCCAGGCTGACTAATCATTGAAATAAGATTCTAATCATTCCCTTTCATTTGAATGAGCAAAAACTGCCACAGCAAATCCGTATCTTGATAGTAATAATAGGAATAAAATCCTAAACAATTTCAACTGAAAAAAGTCTGAGAAAGGTTTGTTTTCTTAAGCATTAAAATACATTCTCACTGAGGAATTATTTTCTTCTCATTTGGAATATTTTAGATAAAATAAAAGTGTCCTATATGAAAAATACTTGGAAATGCATATGAAAGTGTTTTAATCATCTTGAGGAAGATGCTTTCTGTATATTAAAATACCAACAGAAATGGTCCTTACATATTTGTCCATCCTAAAGCTGAAAACACAGCCTGTATTTTATAAATGTTTATTATACTGAAAGCTAATTCTGTTTTATGACTATATTGAGCTTACATAATTCTTGGTGGAAGTTCAGACAGAGAATTGTCTGTAGTGGTAGAAACACTGAGCAGTGTGTATTTGTCACTATATATATTCACAGCTTGAATTTTGCATGAACTGAACTTTCTTTGCCCTACAGCAAGTTTTAGATTTTATGAACCATGGTACTTCAAGTAATACGTAAATGTGCTTCAAATTCCAAAAATAACATAGAAAATGATTGTATTTCTTATGTTCTGCTAAGACCATTATGAGCTGGCTCTGAAATAGTACAGTGGCTGTACTTGTTTTGCTGCCAGCAGCGTGACCCTGGCTGCTTGATTGATTTTACTTTGTTTCATTATAACAACAGTATAAATAGAACCTTGAGCATTAACTGTAAGAAAAGCTTGTTTCTTATGGATTTGTGTCTTTTAAGTGTGTGAGGCAGTAACAGCCGTCAGTGAATTTTTACAACAGAGTTAGGACATCTCTCCTGTGAAGTCAAGACTGATGAGTCAGCCATTGCCTCAGTTACTCTGCCACACTTTTCTTATTTGCCTCTTTTCATCTAGGACTTTCATACGTGTGAAATCTTTCTCCTAATATCACATCTGGAAGAAAGTGGAGCCCCCCCCCCCAGACCAACATGCCCCTCCACTGCTGTTGGTCTTTCTCTTTTCAATCCAACCCTTGATGGCTGATCACATAAGAACTAATGACGAGTGTTTATCCATGTTTTCTTCTATTTGCTTTTTTTTTTTTTTTTTTTTTGTTTTTAATTAGTTATGTTCCATCTCCTCCAAGAGAAGATGTTTGACCCATGCGGGAAGTCATGACTCACTTCTCTCACCTGAGCTGAGGCTCTCAAAGGTTCTCTCTGGCCCCTGATTCATACACTCACAGAATCAGAGTTTGGGTTAGAAAACACCTTAAAGACCATGCCATTCCAACACTCTATGGACAGGGACAANTATTTAGGTTTTTTCCACCAAAGAAACCGAATGAGTAAAATTACTAACAGTAAATAAACTGAAATGTTAAGTCTTAGAAGAATAGATGCACATTATGATTGCCTCAATTAAGAATTTTTTCTAGTGTTTTCAATACTTTTCTACATAGTAAGATCTGTTCTAGTCTCTTCTGACTTGAAGATATAATTTTTATTTTGTTGTGCATTTCCTAAACAGATGTTTAGTCTTAGTATTGCTTTATACCTTCACTCAGTCTTGTAAATGACCTAATACCTACTCAGAGATGGTAAATATAATTATCATATACTGACTATAGTTTTTGTCCTTAGCAAATATGCTACTGATATGTAACTGATAGTAGAGTACTATGTAACTGACAGTAAGAGGACACCTCATAGCAGCCATCCAATTCTTCATGGGGGCTTATGAGGAAGCCATACAAAGACTTCATCAGGAACTGTACTGATAGGACAAACAGTAATAGGCTTAAACTGAAAGAGGGGAAATTTATGTTACACATAGAGGAGAAATTCTTTACTGGTGGTGAGGTTGGTGAGGTGCTGGAACAGGTTGCCCAGAGAAGTTGTGGATGTTCTATCCACAGCAGTGTTTAAGGCTAGGTTGGATGGGGCTTTAAGAAACCTGGTCTAATGAGAAATGTCTCTGATAGTTCTGCCAGAAATGTCCTCCAAACAGAGGTGTTGGAACTAGATTATCTTGAATGTCCTTTCCAACCCAAACCATTCTGTGATCCTCTAGATGTGCCGTAATCACTCACCTATGATACAGATATTGAGGAATAATATTTTTTTACAGGCTATTAATCACTAGAAGTACACTTTTAAGATTTTAAAAAAGTTATAAATGAGAGTTAAATACCATTTCTCTGCATAAAAGTAAATTCTATACCTTCTGTTACTGTTTACTGCTTAATTTATAATGTTTCATATAGTAGTAAATGGTCGGAAGGGCATTCTTTCCTTGAAAATTTGCAGTTTATATATTAATGAAAATAGCACCCAGTTACCACCCAGAACCAGAACATGCAANTTTTTTTTTTTGGTCTGCTTTAAATAGTGATGGCAAATATTTTTATGTTATATATAAAGCCACTAAAAATTTCTTTCCAACTGTCTACATTGATAGATATTTCTTGAACATTTCTATTACAGTTGGAAGAGAGAAGTGGGGTAGGAGTGTGGAGAGAGATTGATTATTTAGATATTAAATGTTTATACNCACTTTTAAGATTTTAAAAAAGTTATAAATGAGAGTTAAATACCATTTCTCTGCATAAAAGTAAATTCTATACCTTCTGTTACTGTTTACTGCTTAATTTATAATGTTTCATATAGTAGTAAATGGTCGGAAGGGCATTCTTTCCTTGAAAATTTGCAGTTTATATATTAATGAAAATAGCACCCAGTTACCACCCAGAACCAGAACATGCAAAATTTAATTAGTAAATTTTTTTCACTTGATTTATGGGGCTGTCACCCTAGGACAGGGGTTTACTGTTTAATCCCCATTGGTTATGAAACTGTTTTCTTCCATACCCATAACATGTGCTATCCAGCTTCCTTCCTTGCTATGAACTTGTAACCCCCTTCAGTATGTGATTGATGAATATGAAATTGAATCACAGAACACAAAAAAGTGGCATAGAGATGGCTATGCAGACATGATTTATAGGTGTAGTCTCAAAAATCTGTCTGAAACTGGAGTTATCAGAAACTAACTTTGAATAGGACTTGACTGCTTTCTGGTGTGCCATGATTTGAAGAAAGCTGCCTTTGCAAGATCAGATTTTTTATGTTCAGAGAGGATGTATAACCTCTCAATCATTTGATCACCAAACTAGTGACTTCGTCCTAAAGAACCTGACAGTAGCTGAAAACAGAGAGATAAAGGCTGGAAAATTGTAAAAATATTACTAATTTTGACATATACCTATTTTAAGACCAAAAATGTTCAACAAGAAACATTTGGAACACAAAAATTATTTATTTATAGGAATTCATCTATATGTTAAAGGTGTATTAGGATTTGGGTCCATTTTTTGTGAAATTAAGTTGAATGTATATTTTAAGTTTTTACTCTGTAATTCTGAGGGACATACTTTTAAAAATCGGAATTGATATTTGACAGAATAACTTGAACAAACAAGCTTAAAGACTTGTGGATTTCTGGAGAGTGGTAAAAATTATTGAGACCTGAGAAAGCTAGAACTGCATGTTAGCTTAAGTTTCTAAGCTTTTTTTTTTTCTAAATTCAGTTCTGTATTACTTGGGTTACTGCATCATAAAACATGACTCATGGCTATGTATAAGGTCCAGATATGTACTTGGTTCTTTAGGCACAAGTCTGTCAGTGTCAACAAGACTTGAATTTTAATGATATTTTCTTTGTAGACATTTATAAACCACCCTGTGATTGTTTTTCATTTTTGCTATAGGCTGTGAAACTTAACCCGTATTTAATTTTCCAAAGACTTTTAAAATTATTTTTGCCTCAGCCATAAATAATATATTATTCAAATATAATTTTACCTGGAAGAGATGGGAAGCAAGAAGAAGAAAAGAGTGATTGGCTGCTGCTTTTATGAGAGTAGAGATAGGTTTTTACTTGGATTATGTATTATTCATGTGTGGAATTCTCATTTGTTTAGTTCATTATAGAAATTAAATTAGAAATTACTAATAGAAGTCAGCTATCCTCTATAGACACAACCCCCCTGAAGACAGTGCACAAAGCTGTTATTTAAATCTATGAATAATTATGTCTAAGTGTAGAGTGGATATCTAACAGAATCATGGAATGAAGGCATTTTTTAATAGGTTGGTAGGTTTTTCTTCACAGATTGAGCTTTGAAAAATTAAGTAGGTAGCTGAAGCGCTGCACTGAATGTCCTTTTCAAAAGGCTAAAATTTTAATTTCGTGGATTCCAATGGAATATCTTTCAATCTAGCATAAAACATTATTTGCCTTGTTTTAGCAAAGGATATTTTAACCCCCTTTGTTGGTCCAGAGTTCTGTATGATTAAATGATTTCTCTATTTACCTTTTTCAGTGCATTTTTAGATATCTATCTGATGCAGATGTAGATACACTTCAAAGGCTAATACTGTTCAGAGAACAGCAAATATTTTCTTCTAATGTCTAAAAATATAAATATGTTTAAAAAATACATTAGCATATAATCAGAAAAGTTTATCTACTAATGTGAACATTGTTAACAGGACAGTTGAATCTTGAGTGTCTGGCTGGGATTGTTTTATTAAGAATTTCAGTAAAAAACCAAAAATAATTGTTATCCAAATTTGGAATAACATTTTTCCTTCTGATAGATGAAAAGTATTCTTAATTAATGCTAGGAAAGTAGAAATCTTTTACAGACAAAACTGCAATCGGGCATTAGTCTTTTAATATTTCTCCTATGTCCCATTCTGATTAGGTTTAATGAATGCTGGGAGGAAGAAAGGAAATAAAAAAAAAAAGACGTGCACTATCTGTATAACTTTTATTTTTTGAAGATATTATTTTTCTTATTCTGCTTTACTCAGATGTAACAATTTTACTTTGAGCCATTAAGGACACGGATGTGATTCAAGACAACCAGCACAGCTTCACCAAGGCTAGGTCCTGCCTGGCCAGCCTAGTGGCCCACAATGGAATAAATACATCAGTGGACATGGGAAGTGCTACAAATGTCGTCTGTCTGGACTTCTATAATGCCTTTGGCACATTACACCCTAACCCCACAACATCCTTCTCTCTAAATTGATAAGAGTTGGATTTGGTGGGTGCATGGTTTGGTGGATAAGGAGCTGATTGGATGGTCACATCCAGAGGATAAAGGTCAATGACTCAGAGCCCAATGGACTTCAATGGCAGCTCAGCAAATTCACCGATGACACTGAGCTGCAAGGTGCAGTTTACACACCTGAAGGATACAGTGCCATCTGGAGGGACCTGGACAAGCTCAAGGAATGGGGCCGTGGGAGCCTCATGGGGTTTAAGAAGACCAAGTGCAAGGTGCTGCTCCTGGGTGTGGGCAACTCTTCTATCAACACATGCTAGGGGATAAAGGGATTGAGAGCAGCCCTGCTGAGAAGGACTTGGGGTGCTGGTGGATGAGAGGCTAGAAATGAGCTGGCAATAGTATGACTACAAATGGAAAAGACCTCCAAGATAGAGAGTCTAACCTTTGACCAAACACTACCATGCCAACTAAATCCTAGCACTAAGTGCCATGTCCAGTCATTTATTGAATACTTCCAGGCATGGTGACTCCACAACCTCCCTGGGCAGCCCATTCCAATGCTTAAACCATCCTTTCAGTGATGAAATTCCTCCTGATGTCTCACCTGAACCTTACCTGACAGAGCTTGAGGTAATTTTCCTCTTGTCACTGTTGCCTGGGAGAAGAGGCCACAGCCACCTGACTACAACCTATTCAGGTAGTTGTAGAGGTCTTCCTCTGCCTCCTTTTCTTCACACTAAACAACTCCAGCTTCTTCAGCCCCTCCTTATAGGATTTACTCTCTAGACCTTTCACCAGTTTGTCATCCTTCTCCAGACAAGCTCCAACACTTCAGTGTCTTTTTTGAGACGGGGGCCCAGAATTGGACACAGTACTTGTGGTATGGCCTCACAAGCAGCAAGTACAGGGGGACAATTTCTACCCTACTTCTGCTGGCACAGTATGCCTTTTGCCTTCTTGGCCACCTGGGCACACGCTGGCTCATGTTCAGCATCTGTTGACCAGCAACCCCATGTCCTTTCTAGCCTTCCAGCCACTGTTCCCACAGTCTGCGTTGTTGCATGGGGCTGTGGTGACTGAAGTGTGAGATCCAGCACTTTGCCTTGTTGCACTTCATGCAATATGCTTTGTCCCATTGATCCAAGCAACGCAGATCAAATGTGTGCTTGCAGCCCAGAAAGCCAATTGTATCCTGAGCTGCATCGCAAGAATTGTCGCCAACAGGTTGATGGAGGTGATTTTCCCCCTCTATGCTTCTTTTATGAGACTCCATCTGGAGTTCTGGGGTCCAGTTCTGGTGTCCCCAGAAGGAGAAGGACATCAGTGTGTTAGACTAAGTCCAGAGGAGGACCACAGAGATGATCATAGGAATAAAACACTTGTCCTATAAGGAAAGGCTGAGAGAATTGTGACTATTCAGCACTGAGAAGAGAAAGCTCTGGAGTGACCTTCGAGCAGCCTTTCAGTACCTGAAGGGAGCCCACAAGAAAGCTGGAGGGGGACTTTTCACAAGAACATGTAGTGATAGGACAAGGGGGAATGGCTTCAGACTGAGTAGGTTTAAATTAGATATTAGCAAGAAATTCTTGACTGTGAGGGTGTGAAACATAGAGGCAGTTTTCCCAGAGAAGTTGTGGATGCCCAGAGAAGTCGCCTCATGCCTGGAAGTGTTCGAGGCCAGATTGGATGGGGCATGGAGAAAGCTGGTCTAGTGGAAAGTGTCCTGTCCGTGGCAGGGGGTTTTGGAAATAGAGTATTTTTTAGGTTTTTCCCAACTCAAACCATTTCGTGATTCTGTGAAGCAAAGAATTTTTTTACTTATTACAGCACTTTTCTACTCTATGGGCAGATAAAAGAAATAACTTTTGTATGCTGAATAACACCTCACGATGACAATGTCCAGAGAAGAGATGCAGTCCTCATTAAATATAGTTCTACTTGGCTGCTCTGTACTTTTAATAGAAAATGAAGAACTGTGTGAAATAAACTGTTGGTTGACTTTCTAGCAATATGTCAGTGATAATCTAGAAGTTTAGAGAAAGTTAATGAATAAGTATGGCTTTTGTAAGTAATGCTTTTTTTGTGTGTTTTAAAAAGAACTGGCTGAATCATGCCCTCATGAATTGTTTGGAGCCAGGCCATTCATTGGAACATGCATATAAGGAATGAAGTACAACAGCATAGAGTGTAAGCATCTGTAATAGCTTGTGTAGATAGCATGAGCATTCACAGGAGGTTTATGGTGATTACTATAGAAAAAGACCAGAGGTTTTTAACTGGAAAAATTGACAAGGGCACTGAAGGTAACAAATAGTGGTCAGAAATTTGCAGAATTGTTTTGAACATCAAGTTTAAGGAGAACTTATAATTACACAAATATTAATTATTTTTTGTGTTTTATGCCCATCAAAATTTAGCATTTTTAAACCCGGTTAGATTTTGACTTGCAACTTGATGTACTCCCCATATTTTCTTCCCTCCACTGAAAGAAGAAAAAGGTAAAATTGTAAGATCTAGAAAATGTTAGTTGTTTCTGTTCAGGATCTTATAATACTAAATCCCTTTTCTCCTATGTTGCTTTATCTTTTATTTGTCTTTCTTTACTTTGAAGACAGTTGTTCTCAGAGAAGAGCAGGATGACTGTCTCAACCATTCCTAGGTAGCACTTGGAAACCAAACTTTGGTTTTATGCTTTTAGAATACTTTATCTAATAACTTATTTTTTTCATCCACAACTAGATAGCTAGTATTTTTTTTTCCTAATTTGTTGTACTCCAGCAGGATTTCCATCTACCAGTCAGAGTAGAATGTGAGTTTTCTCTAAATTCTGGTTAAATGGAAGCAAAGTTTTCAACAGGAGTGAGCTCTCTGTCTCTTTACAAATCAGTGTCTGAGGCCTGCTGAGGAGGAGCAGCCTTTAGATGCCTGTGTTATGAAGGTTCAACACTTTCTCAAATATTTAAAAAAGAAAGAGATTTTATTTTGTGCTGAGCAGCTGCTGAATTAGAGTGCTGGCTAAGATGAATTGTGTTCTGAAATGTCCTGTGCATTGGGTATGGAGTTACATAAGGCATGTGCATTGCATTCAGAGTTCTGGGTTCCTAAAGGTTCAGTGTAACAATAGGAGTATTAGAATAAAGATCTTTTTCACTGTTTCAAAAATTATAGAAATTCAGCAAGTTGGTCAAGCGTCACATTTGGAAAATTGAATCTATTCAATTCAAGAAGTGTAAAATCTCAGTTTCAGCTTCATCTAAGAATTGATGAAAATAAAAATGGAGGAAAGCAATTGCATTGAAGAAATCTTAGGCAACATGAAATATTACTTAAACATGATAGCCTGTGTATAAGCTTGGAAGAACTCTTATTTTTGTACAATGCTGTCACTTACTTTGTTGATACTATAAATGAATTACAGTTTAAAAAATCAGTGTGATTTCACAGAATAGAGTAGTTCAGGTGGCTACTTGCTGCAGAAAAACTTATAGTAATAACACAGTGAACTTTCAATTCATGTTCTATCTAGAAAAGACAGAAGAAATAATGAGGTGTTTATTCTTGAATCTTCACAGTAAAGTGCAAAGTTGAGGAGCACTGAATGAAAGATAAAATCTGAAGGTAATTAAATTCTGTTTTTCTGTTTTTATAATATGACAAAGTGAGAGAAGCATTCTCTCAGGGAATGCAGCTATGATTTCTGCCCTGAGTTTGAATAGATAAATTTAAAATTCTTTTTTTCTCTTATTCCCATAAGGGAATGGAAATATTTTGATAGGTGAAATATCCAGATATATTAAATGTATAAGGAAAGAGGCAGAAATACACACATCTAAAAAGTATTTAAGATCTTTATTCGAGTTTCCATGAAAAAAAGGCTTGCAAAGATATTTGCAAAGAGAACATGAGTAGAGAATTTGCAACATGCGCTAAACCCTATAGAATAATATCTCCAAGGTCTGCCATCTCTTCAGCTTGCTTTCATATGAGCTTGCAACTTTCTGAACACCAGGCCTGTGTGACTAGACATTTATAGGGTCTGAGACAGTTTTCTGGTAGATTTGTCCTCAGGTGGGTAGTTAGTGACCTTGGTTTGTAATTCATAGTGGAATTGGAATGCATTTTAAGAATGGTTCTTTTTTGGACAACCCTTTATTAGCAGCCAGCAATTAAATGTATTAAGAGCCCTTGTTGTTCACACTCTTTTAACCACAGAACACTAAGGGATGTATATGTCATAATTACAATTATCCATTCTCCTTATTGTCCTGCTGAGGAATGCAACTGTAATTCTGGCAGACAGACTACACAGTTGGCTTGCTGTCCTTGGACTGCAGATGTCTAATTGCAGGCAACCATTTCATTTCAAATGGCTCATTAAAACAGAAGACATTTAGCATTGCTAACATGAATCTGCATCTATGATTATGCATTTAATTAGAAAAGTGCAAGCTTTTTCCCTTTGTAATCTGAATTTACCAAATTTCTTCTATGTAATCTGTTTCGGAAGAACTTGAAATTGGCTTAATTTTTAATCTTTTTTTTTGCAGTGGTTAATATCTGTGTTGCTCGTATGGGAACTTGATAAGATAAAAAAACCCACATCTGATACATTTCACAAGTGTTGCACCTTTGTGTTGCAGTTTGAAATTTCCTTACTCTGAAGATCATTTATTCTGCCACTTTATTTGTATCTGCAGATGAAATAAGTTTACGTACATAAGAATCTTTACTGCACTCACCCTGAGGAGCTACCAGTAAAATAGCGAGATTAGATTAACCCTTCTGATAATTTCTTTTTTCTTTTAATACTATTGTAAGAAAGGTTTCCAGTATAAATAGAAAGAATAATCTCCTTGAGTTCTTTTTGGTTTTCTTGAACTCTGTATCTTATTTATTGTGCATTTGTGTGTGTATTGATATCATGATTTTTGATTGGCATAGCTTAAACCCATTTAAATTGAATTATTGATAGAGTTCCTTACTTCTCTGTGTGTTTCACATATTACTTTTATAATCCTTAGTGGTTAAGGATTTTAGTAATGTTTCAGTAAGTAAAAGTAATCAGGGAAGAGCAGGGCAGGGTACTGTTGAAGTTGGACAGCAATGCATTTGAACTACAAGCAGAAATAATGGACTCTCATTCTCCATCCTCCGTTTCTAGAAAAGCTTCTTCTCTTGCACTTGACTTTTGTGCATTTTAATCAGTTGTTTCAAAGATCTCTATCACCAGTGAATATGTACAGTATCCATTTCCTGAGGCAGTTGCCTGTCACTTTAGGGTTTCTGTGTGATCCTAGTGGCAAGTCCCTTCAAGACAAGGGTTAAGAAGTTGAGCTTAAATAAGCATGTGGAAGAATGTCCAAGGAAACAAGCCTCTGTAAAAATATTGCTAAAATTTCTCAATAAACTATTGTGCAGTGCTTTGAATTACAGGAGTGGAACAATCTGAACTGCTAATTGTTCAGAATAAGGGAGGTCAGGGCATCAAAATACATCTAGGAAATGTGTAAAACCTTCCTGCTATCATACTTTGAGTAGGTGCAAGGAATATTTATGAGTTTATGGCTGATGAGGCAGTCAATATGCATGCTAAAACTGGTTAAATACTACCTGTGAAATACTGTCTAATTCCTATTAAAAATGAAAATGGTTATAAGCAGAGATAGACTGGTCTCAATGAGCTTTGCATCTTCAGTTTTAGAAGTCTAATTAGTTTCCACATTTCTTAAGGTATATCCTGCATCTTCTTTTTATTTTGCATAATCTTGAATTAAACAGGAAAACACAAAGTTTTGAGGCAAAAATATTTTGCTTCTACTGCTCGAATTAGAATAATAAGCACAAGTGTGTTTTCTGTTCTGTATGGTCTGTTACAATTAACATAATATGTTTTATTTATTATTCAAGTACTTCAGATAAATGCTAAATGGGGGACATCTATTCCCTTTCCAACTTCTCACAGTAAAAATTGCATGGATTTAAGAAAACAAGAATTGTGTTCAGCTACTCTTTGTGCGCACTACTATCTTTGTTATATTTTTGATCTGTTTCTTCTCATTTGTATTTCTGAAATCACCCTTTAGATAAAGCAACAACATATTTTCAATTCTTTTAGAAACAGAATTTCTGCAGCTTGCCTAGAGAGCCATTTGCTTACACAGACAGGAATCCATATTTGTGGATCACCACAGCTGTGAAGCTTCCTGTCTAACTTCTATGATGAGTACAGTATTATCCAATGAAACAGTTTACTCTCTTGGACTTAACTTGGGCAGAGTAGAGCTTATTAAAATTATATAATGATATTTGATTTGTTTCATAGAAATTGCATAGTACAGTTTTCATTCACATCTTGGGTTTTTATAATATGAAGTGTTTGAAGTCTGTCAAGAGAGTTTTACTCAAAGTAGGGTATACAACATAAGCTGTAAGTCTAGGCTTCCTCTAATCTCAGGATAACCAGATGAATCACAGTTTTTAATTCATGGCTGTCTTAGTAGGTTTTAGATGGCTGAAGTTATAGAAATGAATTCTAAAAAAATTTGTTCTGTAAAGCTACAGTTCACTGGGATGAAATTTTTAAAAGGCAGTACACTTGGAAAATATTAATACACATAGCCATGTGTATTACGTGCATCCAAATAATAACTCTGAAATGTTCATAAATGTGTATGTAAACAGGTATTCAGTCTCTAAGAGGTTTTTTCATGTATTTACTGCTCTCTGAGGATAATTTGGTGCCTCAGTTTCCTATATTTTTCTTCTTAAGAATGTAAACCATCTTGAAAAGCAGTCTCTCAGCAGATCATTTGTGCCAGTCATGAACAAGAAAAAGAGACTGGAGTCTCAGCACATACTCCCTTCTTTAGCAGCAGTGATTAGATAGTGTCTCATGTAGTTTGCATCTTGAAAGATACTTCCATTTAATATTTTTTCCCTAATGTTAATCCTTTTAGAATAAAGAGCAGTGCACAACTGTCAGTTTTAGTGAGTTGGATTTGTTTGAGCAAGATAACTGTTCCCAGAGGAATATGAGCATGTGGTGGAGTACTTTACAATCTTGCTTTTCTTCTCAGAGAGCTTTCTTGACTTGGCCTTGCTGCTGCTGTTTATTTCCCTGAGGAACATCTGTGAGAGGAACTGCACTTGTCTCTGAAGTACAGAACTGCTTCCTGGTCTTGTTTTTCCCACCTTTCATTTTTCAAACAAACATCTACTTTCCAAATTCTTTCAGTTGTGTTAATACTATACAGAGCTTAATGGATTGTGGCAGAGAGAGCGACTTTCTCAGAATTTTAATAGATAGCTATTCATACAACAGTAGTTCATCCAAGGAGAACACAGTGATGATGTTTCACTAGTATTTTAATCTGATAATTTTGTTCAGATTTTAACAAACTGAAATAATGTTAAATGCTCTCTTTTTTTAAAATTTGTAATGAAAAATAATTAATGCCACTTGCTTCTCAGATTTAAATTTAATGTATTTAAGCTTCATGGATTTAGAGAAAGAAATTACTGGATTCATTCTGGGGCAATTTTTATTATTTCCAGGGAAAGATAGTGGAGAAAACCATTTTGTGATGAAGAAACACTGTCCAAGGTCTAAGCTAAGAATGTTGATGGAAAACATTTATAACTGAGTGCTCTACTTAGGAGCAGCCTCTCTTTTCAAGACTGCAGCTAGAATCAGGGTAATTAATGATATTAGGTATTCCTTTAATGTTGCTCTAATTTCTCTTCTGCAATACTGTACCTTTTTTGACATTTGTTGATGCAGAAAATTCTGTCCCTTGTACAGTGGTGTTAAAACAGAACATGTCACTTTGCCTTGTTTCTGATGTATTGGCGTCTTGTGAAATTATATTCTTTTTATTAAAGTAAGTAACTCCACAATTATTCCATTCCATGTAAAACAAAAATAATCATATATAACTGCTTTATTATTAGGTACAAATAAAATGTCATCTCTGCCAGTTGAGCTACAAATGAAGAGGGTTTTAATCACTCTAGAATGTATGTAGATTTAAATTATTCTTCATTAGTGTAGTTGCCAATTTATTTGTTACAGATTTGTGGGTTTTTTCCCTCTCCTTTTCCTAAAAAAATGGAAGTGGCACAAATGGGTTTACAACCTATACATAGGACTGCAATGAATCCATCTGATCTTTTAAACACCAGACATACAATATTTCAGCTATTCATGTTTTTGAGTGTTTTTTTTTTAAATGGAAACTTCCTTTTTCTTAATGAGTTGGTTTACTTATGCAGGAATATCCCTGATACAGGTAGATCTATATACAGACCAAGAAGGAATTAAACCTCTTGGAGGGTTCAAAATAATATTTTGTTACCTGATTGTCAACACTTTAATACAATAAATAATACAATAAACAACACAATAATACAATAAATACTAATGTTATTCTAAGAGAAAAGGTGGCATTCTGTCTGTGTTCTATTTCCTGATTCCCAGGCTTTTGCTGGTGGTCCTGAGAGCAATCATTTCACCCATTTACAATGTAGAGATTAACAAGATTAAGTTTTCTCTGAGAATGGGAAGCAAAGATTCTCATGTAGAAGATGTATTATTCTCTGAAGGTGTACAGACTACACCGTTTTTCTTTAACTTCTGTTATGAACTTGTGTTTTACAAATTTTAAGACTCTGTTCTGAGTGACTCGCATTCCATCTTGTTTGTTTCTACTATTTAGCATAGGGGAAATGTGACATAGCACTCTAGAGCCTAAAGCACTTTTATTTTGGGTGTTAATGATATCTGTCAATACAATATCTTTATTTATTCACAAATATAATGTAAGTTTATAATTTCCGCTACTATTTTCAGTTCTCTGACTTCCATTTTCTGTCTTTGTGTTTCTCTGTAAGTTATAGCAGGCTTGTAGCTGTAATATCCTTACTGCCTATTGATTTAAAGATTCTTTAATGGAAAACTATTCCACAAACATGCTTTTCAATTTACTGTTTTACCCAACTAGGTTTAGATGCCAGAGGCTCATTTGCAGCTGTTGAAGTTTAAAGATTTAAAAGTAAAGCTGCATGTTAGCTAGGTATACTACAATTATATGCAGGGTTTTCACTAAGGACTTGTCATACATCTTACATAGCCTGCAGGCTAAAAGTGTGTGTCTGTGCCTTTGTGTCTGCATGTGTAACCTCAGGAAAGAAAAAAGCAAAAAATCAATGATCTCAAAATTAATTAAAATCAGGAAGACTTCCCCCTGCTGACAGGATATTTAGGATGAAAATAATTAAATGAGCTATTGTGGCAAATGCAGTATCGATTGCCAACCAAGAGAAGCTCCTTGAAGACTTAGATGAAGATTGATAACTGGTTTTTAACAGTTAGAGCCAAAGGCAACCATTCCCATCTTCAATTCTTACACGTTTGTGCAGTCTGACAAATGACTTTCAACCCAACCCTCTATCGACCACTATAAAAAGCTATTATCTTCTATAAATAAATTGCATATACATTGCTTCTCCATTCTTCATATTTCTAGAGTTGAAAATGCTTTATTGTTTTTCATTTCCTCATACTTTAAAGGAGTAGTCGCCATTCTTTCAGGGCAGAAAGTTTTTCTTTGTTTCTTTCAAATCAGAGGTGGCTTTCTTTCACTTGAGTAGACAGGGTCAGGATTTGCACATTTGAATTAGAGATGGTGTGAAGATAAGACTAATATTTTCAGAATAATAAGAAAAGAGAATAAACCTGAAGATGGCACTAGTTTTTTTCAAGTGATCACTGGAATTTAGTTACGACATGGCTACAATAGCAAATGAAAAAGCCCATTGGAGGCAGCCTCATGAAGTTGTTGGTGTCAAAAATCTGACACTTATTATTTCATACTTTTCTATTTCCAGCTCCTTTGCTTCAGACTCTTGCTAGTCCATTCCTTTGGACAAAGCCAATTAGCAGATGGTGCATATAAAGTACAGCCCTCAGTCACATCTTTCAGTGAATTTTGTTTTAGGAGAGCCTATGCATTATGAGACCTCTTCATGATGTGCACCAGAGCACTGCTCTGTGGTGTCACACATCAGGACAGTCACTTCAAAAGCTTACTGCTGTTCAAAAGTAAAATCTGTGGCAAGTATTTCACAGTAAGGAAGCCTTCAAAAATTATTGTGAGAACAAATCTTAAGGAGAGGAAAATGAGTGGGCAAGTGTTGTTTTTGTATCAGTGACAGACTAAAGCAAAAATAGACATAGAAAAAGCCATATAGAGAAAGAGAAGTAAATAATAATTGTTTAAAATATCAAAACAAACCTGTTAAAAGCACTTGGTTTCAATCAAATTAATTTAGCTAAATGTTTATGGAAGCAGACTCTTATACATTAACTTTGTGGAAACACACTTGCAAGAGGAAAACTCATCATTTAGAAAGTCAGCAGTTCTATGGAAAACATAGTAAGAAGTTATGAGAATTGAGCAGTGATTAAAAGGTGCTTCCTACCTATGCTTTTACAGTCTTGTCCTACTAATGGCTCTGGTGTCAAATTTCACTGTTCCTGTGTCGTGTTTTTGGTGAACTAGAGCTCTGTGGAATTGAGGTTCTTAGGTTACTGCACTGCATTGGATAGACTGGTTCTTCTCAGATATTTCAATATAAAGAACTCTTGCAGAAATAATTCTCTGCAGAAATAATTCTCTGACATTGCTTTCTTTCTGACAAATTGGAAATAGTTGTACCTCTTTGAAACTTGAAGACTTTTTGTGATTTTTATAACTGGATAATTTTTTATTGCACTTTTAATTAAATATTAGATTAAAAATTGTAAAGAAATCAACTGCTGGTAACTTTGAGACTTTAAAATATCTACCTTTTACACTTTAGATTACTCAAGCCTTCCCAATTTCATTAGAATAGGAGATGAAATAGATAATCACGTTAAAAGGCAGAAATTACTGTCTTGCAGATATCATTTGTATGCTACCTGCTTCCTTGAGCTATTCATGACCAGTCAGGAAAGGATTTTCTAAACAACCATGATACTTACTGTACTCTATGATATCTGGAATTTTTTTATCGAGGGCAGAAGTTAACATTTTAGATTAACAGCTTCAAGAGAAACAATTTTCCTTCTATGAATATGCATCATTCCACTGTCCGTGAAAATTTTTATAGGAAATAGGAGATGAAGAAAATAAGATGATAAAATTTTTAACCTGATTGGGTTTATTTCTGTGTAGGAGTTTGTGCACAACAGCCGGTTTCGATAAAACCATAACGTTAAGCATCTAGGTGAAACGTGACTTTAATTTTGTGACACAATATTTTGAGTTTGCTTGGTATCCAGGGAGCATAAAAATATTATATTATTTCCTGTAAATTTTCTATACCTGATCAATAATCTCTTCCATTTAATTTTAGAGACAAGACTAATGTATTGCTCTATCTGTCGAAGGCCGTTTGGTTAGGAGAGTTGTTTGTGAGTATGAATAAGAAAACTAATGAGAAAACCCCTTATAATACTGGGGTTAAATACTTCTATATTTCCTTGATTTTCTTTCTCTTCTCTCTTCTTTCTTGTTTCTTACATTCTGAAATTTCAGACATGGACAATGTTCTGAAAAATAAGATAAATGGTATGAAAAATACGGTTTTAAATCTTTCTTAAGCATAATTAAGAGGTGCATGTAAATTTCAGGACAAATAAATTCTCACCAGATTAGTCAGAGACATGCAAAGAAGTTCTTAAAACTTCTGCATAAGCTTGGACATATTTTTATTTTTAAATGTAGATTTAGATGCAGTGAAGTAGTTTGACTGTTACCCTGATGGATGGAATCCTGATGGAGTGTTGAAAAAACTGGAAGAATATTCAGTTTTTTCAATTCCTATTTTTGGTTTAGTAATTATGAAAATTATATATTATCAGTTGGCTTTATGATATAAATATCCCTTTCAAAGTGAGCTGTGCTTAGAGAGAGTTCCAAAATTTTCAGGACAGATCAGTGTGAATTTGAATTCTGTATATTGCTACAAATTTTCTTGAATGTACCAAGTTTCAAACATGTATCAAAAAAACAATCTGATCACTATGAAAACTGTAGTTGGTTCTTATATTCATCAGAAGAGCATCTATGTCTAACATGATAGCAATATCAGTTTGAGTTCTGATTAATAAGCTTGTATTCCTTCTAGCACTGAATTGCTACAAGTGAATTGTAAGTTAAAAGTTCATATACATAAACCCCACACAACAATTTTTCTTTATCTTACTTTGTTCATTTGTGTAGCCTTAGTTTAATATAGTTTTAATGTCTGTGTGTGTTGCTATTCAAGCATATCTAAGTACCTAAAATTTCAAATAAGCTTTCATTGTCAAGGAACCTCTCTTCATTAGCCATGGAGGATCCCATTAAAAGTTACTCAGCTTTGCTTGAGCCACTACAAGTGGAAGCTGTTCTTAAATTAGGTAAATTTTTGTGGACTAATATAATAGAATAATAATCAATGATAGCTGCTTTTATGCGGGCAATTTTAGAAAATAGCCCAGAAAAGTAGTGTCACAAATCAGAATGCAGTTTTTCAGTCGCTGAATAAATTGCCTTACTGTAAGAAGATTTTAATTGAAGCAAAATGTGTCTGATGCAAATATGTCAATGTATTTAATTCTGCATCTACTCTGTGAAGCTGGAATCAACAATTTATGAGAATCTGATTATTAGAACTAGCATCATAACGTGATAAAAAGTTTTTTTTCTGAAATAAATATTAATTAACGGAGAACTTCATTGAAATGAAAAAGTAATTATACAGTGAAAGGCAGTTGGTGGAGGCACAATGACAAAGAAAAAAAGAGTAATATTGCAAGATCAGTTGGATTTTCTGTAATCTGTCTAGACTATCATCTGCATATAACAGACAAGTTGATCAAAGATTTATGAATAAAAAATGAAGTATCTAAAAATAGATACACTTCTCAAATGAAACAGAACAAAACCAAAAAAACCCCAAACCTCTAAACAATCTCAAAGATGAAAAAATCCCCACATAAAATATCTACTTTTAAAATCTAAAAAAAGAATGATTTTCTAAGTCATGGGCTAGCAGTGTGTCTTTTAATACCTTTTTCTTTAAGTATTACTGATTTTAAGGTGATTTTAGTTAAAAAGAAAAAAAAAACATTCCTTATTTAGAACAGAGCCATAGGATATAAATTAATAAAAGAATTATTAAGGACTGACATAAAGAAAGTTCTATTTTGAAATAAATGTATATTCTTTCATGAGTTACTTATATTTTATACTGCTTAACAATTTGTTTTCTCCTGCAGACCTGAACTTTGCAATACTGTACATATAATCATTTTTTGCTGAAGATGTTAAAGTCTGTATCATTAGTCTTTTCTAAAAGAAGATAAATTTAAAACAGGAGAAGGAAATTTATTGTGAATACTCATAACTCTTTTATCTGCATTCAAAATCACCAATATACATTTATTTTTGTCATTTTACCTACCAAATTTGAAGATGTGAAAGCTCTGAAATCCCCAAACATTGTACTAGTTTTACAGGATAAAAAAATAGAATATTTAGACGTTCATTCTTTGGATTGTGTGGGGTTTTCTCTCTATTTTTGATCAGATTTATGTTTAATCTCTGTACTAATAATCTATACTGGCTTCATACCTCCCATTTCCATTTCCAGGTGTACTTTCTTGTTGCATGTGGGTACAAAGGTATTCACTGTGTATGCTGAGCAGGACCTTTCTGTAATTAGTTATGAATTGCTCATGCAGAAGGACTTTTTATGTGGTGTGATAAGTCTTGAATGCTGAGCTAATATAACAGTAGCAGATAGGTTTTTATTGTGGATGTGGTTGATGGAGTTGCAGTGATCACAATCATATTGATTTTTTGAATTTGAGAACAGATGAAAGGAAATAGACTACCAAAGACCAAATAATGACCCATTGTTCCTTGTAATTAGGTTTTTTCTATCTGTCCCTAAGGCATGTAAGAGTGCGATGGGGTATTTTATTAAAAAAAAAAAATATAGCTGATACCATAATTTCTAAAGTTCAGAAGGAAGCTTGAGAAAGTACTCCAGAATATCTTTCACCGGGAAATGTTACATTCGTTTTCAAGGATATGTAGAATATATATAAAGCTATAGAACTTAAATAAAAACATCATAACATCTCATTCCTAATTGTATATTATAAGCACCTTCTGCAAAGGTTTATGCAGTCAGTTGACTTTTGCTATTGCAAGTAATACACTGAAAGTAATTTTATTCTTGAATTAGTATAGTTTATGACATGATGTGACACCTACAGGATCAAATCACAGAAAATAGAATATGTAAGAAATACATTTAAAAAAATATAATTAGAAATCTACTTTTTTAACTTCCCTTCCTCCCCACCCTCTGCCCCAAATCGCCATTCTGTTAGTGTTTATTCCATTATTCCAGATAAATGCAGATCACCATATAGGCTGAATGATTCATGGTGTGGCTGCAGAGGGGCTTCTGTCCCAGCTCAGGTGGTGTGAGTGACTGGTCAGACAACGAAGTTTCCTTAACACTTCTTATTCCCTTAAATGAAATTTTCTCTCAAAATTAAAGATTTAAGCTCTTGCTTCACAAGAACAACAAGTTGTTCTTGTCAGAAAAAATAACTCAAAGTTTTCCTATTCACTTCAGGTTGTATGCTAAATCTTTACCATTTTATTTGCTAAGATGAATTTCTGGTCTTCAATCAAAGGTTAAGCAGATGGGAGAAATACTTCTGCTGTTGTTCTTTCAGGGAAACGTGTTTAAACTACTTGCTAAACAGATTTTCTGTGTCTATTTCTGACAAAATTTCAAGGTCTCTGAAAGTTCCACCTGCAATAAGTTAAAACCAAGCTGCAATAAATGGCTACCCTCCTAACTAATTTTCATATGCTTCCATTTTCTTAACACCTAAATATTCTATTAAATGACACTGCTATCTAACAATGTTCTGAGAGATGAAAAAAATTCTACCACTTCAAACCTTTATATCGGGAAATACATGTTTATTCTGTCAATAAAAGAGTGTAAATTCTTTCCGATGTAATGACAGTGCAATGACAAGAAATGTGGAAACCATACCACTATCATTTGGAATGCTTTTCCTATTCCTTTTTTCTCTTGGCATTTTCTAAAAAAATTGTCATTGTTCATGTTCCACTTTGCTATTTCTCTTTGAATTGGAGATCAAACCAGGAGGCATTGAGGCAAAAGAGGAAATTCCTTCTTTCCTTTTGCCTTTTTGTGTAAGAAAAAATTACACTTTAAAACATAAAATTACCTGACAAGTTCACTTTTTCTAGATTGCAAAAAAAAGAGAATTGTTGTTAGTGTAAAGTATTTTTGGTAATATATGAAATAAATCAGTTGCTTTGTTTGGATGTTAAGTATTTTGGTGATGGGGAAAAAAATTTGCACCTGTTTTGTTTCTAATTAAAATCACATACACATCACTGCAAACCAACCCCCTGTTAAAATCCACTAGACCACTAAATATTAAAAAAATAGATTAAGCACCTATGTATTATTTAAAATACTAGAGTATTTTGAAAAAAAATGAAAAGTGATTTTTTTTTAAGGTGGATGAACATTGTTTATAGCTTACTGGTGCTCATATCTTGTTCCCTATTGGAATGTATTTTTGGGGGTGAAAAAACATATCTGTACTCTTTTCTTAATTGTACCCCAGAATGGAGTTAGGAATATGTCAAGAAGTAAGAAAACATGAGCATTAATAAGAATACAATGCAATTTAACAGATCATAAAACAGTAAAATTTAATCCCAGGCTGAAAGATTTATTAAATCTTACTTAGCAAAATGGTTTTGTGGGATGTGTTAGCAAGTGAGAATTAAGTGAAATGATTTCAGGGGCAATAGATTTTATTAGCTGAGGAGGGGAGGAACTAGTTTTGCAAGCCATTTCTTCTTAATTTCATTCACTTGTTATAATTGCCTTGAGTGTGGGAGAGCTTTCTGTGAGTAGTAGTAGTATGTTTGGTCTCTGGAATTTGTGTGCATAATGCTGTATTTGTCAGGCATCATCTAACTGAAATGTCTTTTGTTGATGGGCTTGTGCAGAAGCTCTTCTAATGGTTGTTAAAGATATTTAAATCTAACAAAACTCATGCATATATCAGTAAGATAAAATGACTCCTATTGGGTTTATAAGAGATTTTTTGTTTGTTTTATAATATTTTTTCATCTATGCTTAATTTCTGTGTTCTTTAGTCCACCTGGGAAAGACAAAGAAAAATTTCTTTCTTCAATATTAATCTTTTGTCCTGGACCTTCTTGAAAAATCTCTTTGTAGGGCAGATTTGAAAGTAGAGTTTGGAGGCATCTGATCAAGAATATGTAGTGAATTAAGTAGAGTGATGTTAGCACCCTTGACACCACATTATATGAGAATCTGGGGGAAAAAGTTCTTGTTACTAGTTACTCTGTTTTGTGGGTTAAAATCACGTCCTAGTCAAGATCTAGCCCTTAAAATTTTCTGATCAATCACTAGCAGAATCTATAATAAAGAAACTACAGATTTTTATATGTAAAAATAATCTTAACTTATTTTTATATGTAAGCTGTCATTGTTTCTGTAGTATATGTCCAGTAATTTTTAAATTCAACTTTTTAATTTTTTATCAAACAGGACAAACTTTAAGGAAGGTAATAGTGCCAGTAATGAGACCATTCCTGCACTGTAGGTAGTCTTTACTTCTTGACTTCTAAGTGTTGTAAGACTTTTTGCACATCATTTTTTTTAAGTTGTTCAAATGAAAGGAAGCATAGGCAGCTTCTACAAGAAAATCAGTCTTCAAAGGAAAATAGTGATAAAAAAACTTTGGACAGAAGGTTACTTCTGTTCACTGTGCTCACAATGGAAATAACCTAAGATACGACAGTAATATGGGGGAAAATGAAAGGGAGGTGGCAGAACAAAAAAATGGAAGCGTTTTGTTTGTTTATGAAATATGCCATTTATTCAAGGTTTTCTAACTAATAATTATGTTAAATTGTCACTAAATATAAAGGAGAAGAGTAAGTAGTTAGCAAAGGAGAAGTCCTGCTTCATAGGCTAAGGTGATTATAGCACATTTTTTATGGTTTGTAAATGAGTAAGTATTCCACTGTAAATCGCTGCTGTGCAATGATGACTAAGTAATGTTCCTTTTCTCTAAAACAGTTATGCTGGAGAGGGAGGAGGTTTGATTAAGCTCTCCTGTTCACTGTACCTGCAGTATCTACTACCTGCTCAGGCTCTCAGATTAGAAGAACAGCTGCTGTTCTTACTCTCCAAATTGTACTACATCATTTCTGTCCTTCATAAACCTGACTACAAATAGACTGGATATATTGGGAGTAAAAAAAAACCCAAATCCAACAACCTGACTGTACATCCAGTGTTCTATCCAGGGCATTACTCTTGCGTAAGAAATAAAATACAATTTGTAAAGGCCAATGGAAAATTCATTCCTTATGGAACATGCTCCACCTTGTGTGCTTTCACTCCTTTTGCCAAGTAGGAATGCAACATTCTCATTCTGTTCTAAAGTCTTGGAAGACCACGTGCTATAAATACAAGCTTAGCAAGAAAAGCTTATTGCAGTATGCAATGGGCATGTTAACACTTAAACCAGTGACCACAGCCACTCTGAATTGTTTGTTTCAGATGATACTATGATCTTAAATCCAGTTAGTAGCAAACTATTTATTGTATATGATGAAATAAGTTTCACAATGGATTAAAAATTTTATAGTAATTGCTTTTAATGTGTTCACACCTTTTCAAGGACTATGCCAATAAAATGTGAAAGTGTTCTTTCACTTCTATGCATGTATGGAATACTTTTGTCGTGGTCACCTAGGAAACAAATGCAGGTATGCATTTGTGAGCATTTGCAGTTTCATTTTATTCTTGATGCAACTAAGGAAGTCACACTTGAAAGAACTTAAGAATCATTTTAATTAATGCACAAAATTTTTCAGAATACATTACTGACCATCAGACGCTAAGTAAAACCCTATGAACAGTTTGACCTTTTAAATGTGGTTGGATTTATCTCACAAAGATAAAAGTTTACTGACTAAAGATAGGAAGATAAAGATGATCTTGAAGAGAATAATGAGCTGCATATGAAAATTATAAGCTATTCTACTTACTGTAGAAGTATATGGATACTTTACTAATCATCAGAATAAGCTTGGCTCATGTTGTGAATTAAGTGAACAGTACAATATCTTCCATTGAAATTTTTAATGAGCCAATTCAGTTTGATACAGAACTGGTTAGAGAATAAGAATACTATGTATCAAGGTTAATTTTTTACTTCTGTGTTAGTTTGACTAGGACATTTTCTTCTAGAATATTTAAAGAAAACTTCAGACTTTTAAAAATAATTTTAGTAATGTGTTTGTCTTTGCATGAAAATCTAGATATACTTAATTTATGGTGTGTTTGTAACTTTATATTAATGGCAGCAGTAACTAGATGTAGATTCAGATTTATCGATCTGATAGGATAGAGCTTATCAACTGAATTATGGATATGACAGTATTGCATTTTCTCCCTCATTTGCTTTGTCTTTGATGGATAGATTTTGACAACGTGTTTTCAGAATCATAGAATGTTAAGGGGTTGGAATGAACCTTAAAGATCATCTGACCCCAGCCCTGCTTGCCACGGACCAGGTTGCTCAGAGCTCCACTCATACTAGCTCTGAGCACTCGCAGCGATGGCAACATCCACAAGATTTCTGAGCAAACTGTTCCAGTGCCTCACAACATATATCTGCTTGGAGCTTATCATGTGCCTTTGACATCTTTGGGTGTTTTTTGTCATCCTACAGATTTTCACTTCAGTGACTTATCAAATTTGACAGAAAGCCATATTATTCTGCATCTTGCATAATGTCCATTTGATTCCTTCTGATGAGTCCTAACAGTTCTGCTTCGAAATTTGCATCTAATTAATCAGTTGGTGCTGGTGTTGAATTTCTGATTGCTTCTTCGTGGGATATTTTTGCTAAAGTCTCATAGCAATTTTTATTTTCCTTCATTGGTACAAGGACTACAGTTTCAGAAGTTAAACTGATTTAAAAAACAGTTTGCATTTCTGAGCCAGATTTATGTGCTGTACTTATTGTGTAGTTTATTTAAAAAGCTGTTGTCTAGACTTCAGCTACTGCCAAGTCTTGCTTCTGGAATATTAAACTTTGCATGAGCTTACTCAGCATGTCATTCCAACTTTTTGGTGTTTCACTGCCTCCTTGTCAAATATCAGCTTGCCTTAAAAGCACTTTAATGGCTTGAAGATAATGAACAATTTGGCAGCAAAAATATTTTCTGACTGATTTGGAGCCCCTGCATAAACTGCTTGGAGCCTGAGATTATTGAAACCTCTTATGCTGTTTTTTTTAAAAATTAGGATTTATTTCTGTTTGAACTCTGAAATCTCTCCTTGGGAGAGCCATTTAAATGTGAGTGTGTATTTTTCTCTTTAACAGTAGCTTATGGGCTATAATGGTAGACTATTTTTGCATTTTTATGTTTAGTTTTATTGTAAAGAGCCTCAGGATGCCTTTGCATGAAAGGCACTATATAAGCTCATTTTGTATTGCATTGTATTGTATTGTGACAAGTGCAATAATCTCCAGGTTTCCTATCCATTAAAGAACTAATTTCACAGCTCACTAATTATGTGAATGAGAAGGGGAAATAGGTCCTTTTTCTCTAAGGTATGCTGAGCAGATGGCGTGGCACTCATTTCCACCAGCTGAATCTAAGGTCCTCTCATGCTTTTGGTTCTGAGGCTTACCAGGTCTCTGCTTTTCAAGGAGAACAGGAGAGAGATGTCACTTTCTTGTACAGCATGACGGTGTGTACTGAGAGGCTGTCCCTGTCCTTTGCTAATACAACATTTCTTAGCAAACACTACATCTAAGTCTATTTATTTAGGATGAGACATGAAAACTATTAAAATTAATGTGCATTTTGATGTAATTCTAATCTACCTCTGATTTATTGAAGATACTGATTAGTTCTGTCATAGGGATTTGAACTGATGCACATTAAAAATTATTAATGTATCTATTGAGTACTGTTGGGATGGAATCTTGTCTGTAATTTCAAAACAAAAAACATTACTTCCTGAACCTGTGCACTTTACTTTATAGCTAAAGTCTTGTCAACTTGTTTCCTTTTTTTCTTTTGCATCGCTAATGAAAATAACCGACTTGAATCAAATACGCACACAGTGATTTATATAGCTCCCTAACATACTGCTTTATAAAGTAACATGAGTCATCAGTGTACTCCCATGATCCTGAAAAGTAGCTATTTGAGCCCTTTCAGCAGCATTAAAAAGAGAAAAGCTGAAACTGACTGAAGATCCTGACACAGCTCATGTATGACATGGCAACAAGGCCACATTTTACAGCGCTGCACAAGCAACTGGACCGTTTTTTTCCCCTTTAGCAGAACGAGCAGTGCTAATTTGTTGCTTCCTTCTCTCTCTGCTGGCCTGTGTCACGGGTTTGCTTTGCGCTCACGGTTCTGATGCCGCTGTCATTTCAGACGGACGCGGCGCTGATGTACGACGCGGTCCACGTGGTGTCGGTGGCTGTCCAGCAGTTCCCACAGATGACCGTCAGTTCACTGCAGTGCAACCGCCACAAGCCATGGCGCTTTGGGACCCGCTTCATGAGTCTCATCAAGGAGGTAAGTCACTAATAAAGGGTCCTGCCCCCCTGCTTTCTCTTCCCCCAGTTCCCATTTGCTTTTGCTTTCACTCCGTTTGTTTTTATTCTTTTTTCCCCCAGTAGACAGTCATCTCTCATCTTGTTATGTATAAGCAGTTTAACAAGCAAGGCAGCACTTTTATTTGAAAGTGGGTTTTCCTGAATTATTGGACCAAAAATGTATGGAAAGGTGAAATAACTGCATTCTAAATAAAACTTATGTTTGTAGGTAATTGGGTCTGTGTGGAGTATTTGTGGCATAAAAACCCAAACACCTGAAACTCTAAACTGTAGGCTGATTATGAGAAATCCAGCAACTAAATACTGGCAGAAGTTTAAAGGGGCCAGGAATTAATTTTATTTCCTGGTTTAAACTGATATTTTTTCTTTGTTTTCTATGGTGAAATGTCTCCTTGATTCCCCAAGGTGCTGTTTAGATACTGATAGACAGTGATAGTAAAACTAGGAGGTTTAAGGTGCTAAAGGTGAACGCTGTAGACTATTCAGATCTCTCATAATGTAACTCCTAATACAATGTTTCTCAAGCTAGATAGACAAAATATCATGATGAGGAGAATAATTTGCAGTGGAATGTATTTTTTTTCAATATTGGTTCCTTCTAGGATGATAATTTTTTCCCACATTTTCTCTCCTACTTTGTATAGTTTCAGAACTAGGGTAGATTTTAAGTTATGAAAAAAAATGAGGCTATTGCACTTTATTGAAAGTGAGGAATAAGCTCAGGAAGGCTGGCTCACTGACCTCAATTTTTCCTGTCTCAGTGTGGTTTCAGGGGAATCAGCATCTTCCAAAAGTAAGCCTTTATTCGAATGAAATTTCTTGAGACAAAAAGTGAAGTCTAGCATTAATGAAACAGATTGAAGCTTGGGGACTGGGGAGGGGAGGTATGTAGGGAAGAAGAAGGGGAAATGCATGCATGAATGATGGAGGAATAAAAACAAACCAGGCTTTTATCTTGTTCAGTAGAAGGGTCTATTGTCTGATATGGAAAGTTTAAAAAGTTGTCTATGAAGACTGAAAGTAAGTTTGATTTCATTGGCAACAATAAATACAAAATATTTAAAAACAAAAAATCAGCCACAAGGTAAATTATTTAGATAAAATGAATAATTAATGATCCCATTTTGGCAGGAGTCGTTTGTCCTTTCTGGGAAAAGAAAAAAAAAAGGAAGAGGTATTTATTTCTAGAAATTTTTTTTTCTTTCTCCACAGGCCCACTGGGAAGGCCTCACAGGCCGGATAACTTTCAACAAAACAAATGGCTTAAGGACAGATTTTGATTTGGATGTCATCAGCCTCAAGGAAGAAGGTCTTGAAAAGGTGTGTAAGACATTTGCCTCCAAGGAGGTGGGAAAAAAAACGAAACAAAACTCACCCCCTAAAAACATTTACAGTAGTATTTCCTGTGTTACGTAAAACAGCGTACCTGCTCTCAACTCAGTATCTCTATAAATGCTGCTAAAAAGTTAAGAATTGGTATCTTCACTGGTTTAATTGTCTTCTGACATTAATGTTTCTTGTACAGAGGTGGAGTGAGAGACCAAAGAATTGGGAAATGCTCTTTCCATGTAGCTTAATTTTGTCTATATTTGAACTTAAGAGCTCAGGAAGCATGTACAGACATTTGGCCTGCTTATATGACACCATCATGATCTGAAATCAGATCATCTTCCCTCCAGCCATCTTACCATGAAGAAGCAATTGCAGGAAGCTATGGTGTCCCACATTGCTGTGACCAGCAGGCAAAGGTTTTGCAACTGGCATCTGCCTTGTAGTTTGTGTTTAGATCTGGTGTTCAGTGTTCTGTAAGAACTATGTTTTCCTTCATCTTCTGATAAAGTTCTATCAGCTATTGCCCCAAGGTGATAATTGTGGGCACAAATAAAAACAGAAATTGAGGGAAGGGACCATACTGCAGAGTTGCATTTTCTTTCTTCTGTAAATCACTGAATGGAGAAGTTAGCATAAACAACATATTTTCCCAAAACTTTGTCTCACAAGACTAGCTTTGGAATATAAAGTTTCTGTTACTGGGAAGATAAGTTAAAAACTCAGAAACCATGAGCTTGTCTTGAAACATTTACATAGGTAACTGTACATTTTTGTTGTCCAGCAGAAAACCTGTGATTCAAGAACTAAATTGTATTTTAAAATGTTCAGCAATACGCTGACAGTATATTTCTCCTATGAAGTGTCCCATGAAGTGAGCTCTGGCAACTTACTGGGGGAAAAGGATATATCATAATGATTAGACTTGAAAAGTAAATTCATATTGTGTACAAGTAGAATAAGTATGGTGCAACATGTCTTTCTTACTGGAAACAGAAATGGAAGAATTAATGTCATGGTAATAGCTAAATAAGTCAGCAGTGGCTGAAGAGTTTGACTGTAAGTGACAACTGTTGAAAATGAGGAAAGGAAGTCTTTGTAATTTAGGATGGCTTTAAGAACATTAGGTGGCATTTGGGAACCACAAACCAACATGAGATTTCTGGAAAATAAAATCTCAGTTGACAATACACTAGGAGATATATACATCAGTGAAAATACAGAGATAAAGCCAAAAAGGTCTACAGAGAAATATGAAAGACAGTAAAATTCAACAGGAAATACAGTAGTACTCTAAAACGCATAATAGAAAAAAGGAACTTGGGAAAGAATTACATTGAAAGTTAAGTAAGAGACAAAACCAGAGATAATTTTTGAAACATATGGATATTTAAAAAACCCAGATGTGATTGAGCTGTATAGAAAGATTTTCATAGAAAAGGAAGATACTTTCCTGCCTTCTTGGCTTATTTTGGTCATGTCATAAATGGAAGTGATAATATTATTTTTTCACCAAAAAGTGTTGACAATCACAACAGCTCCCATTTGGAATGGGCAGAAAGAATCAGTTACTGTGTATGAGCAAAACCAGAGCAGTTTCTCTGGGGTGCAAGGAGATGAGATTAAGAAAAGGAAAATTCAAGTGTATGCACATTCAATTGAATTGCTTACTAAACATATGAAACATGTGGCGTATTTTACTGAGAAAGATAAATCAATGCCCACAGAGAAGTGTTTCTCTTTGAACAAAACTTCATTATTCCTTTCCCTTCCCCTTTCCCTTTCCCTTTCCCTCTAATCCTTCTCTCTTGTACCTATTAATCTCTTTCCATGCCCTTTCTCTCTATTTTCTTTTTCCTTCATGAGTTTTTTTGCATCTTTGTGTCCTTATCTGCTTTCTTTTCAATGTTCTTCCCAAACCATCTTGTCAGATATTGCTGTCTATGTTATAAGAGTTGCTGAACAGTTTTTTTTTTCCTTTTCTTCTGTACATCCTCCCACTTCTGTGCTGAGAAAAGGTGGGGAGATCATAATTCTGTGCACCATAATATGTATGCCATGTTTCCATACTGTAAGCTGTTATTTCTTCTAATCTCTTTCCAAATAAGGGGGAAATACTTTCAATTTTTCTTTTGTCAAGGACAACAGTTTAACTCAACAATTTCAGCTGTAATCCATGAAGAGAAAAATATTGATGGATGGAAAAAAAAATGTTTTGAAGAATTGCTAGAAGACTTTTTTTTAAACTTAGATTTTGTACAAAAATGTGCTAGATAATTACCAGGTTAGTATAACCACTACAACTGGGAAATTACCTAAACCATCTGTTATAAGTTCAATGACTGCTGAAGTCAGTGACAACAGAACAATTCCTCACTGATTTAAAAAAATGCTACGTGTGATCTCAGCTTTTACACAAAATACTTGTTCCTGAAACTCTTGAATAAGAGGTGATAATCAGGCATCAGTCAATAAGAAGTATGTGTTTCCAAATAAAATTTCATGTCTGCCAAAAATGATAGCTCCTTGTAATATGAACACGACAAAATTAAGAGATGATTGGAGTGCTGTTAATATACCACAGAATTTTATTACAGTCACTTTGGACAGACTGAAGCTATTCATGATTAAGCACAATGAAAATCCAAAACTGTGACACTCCAGCATAATAAATTATATTTTAAACTGCCATCAATCAGTCTTTACACAGAGGCTGCATTGTGAGGAAGATTATTTTATACTTCAAGGAGATAACAAATACCTGAATTTAATACCACTTTTGATATGAAAATTTGTCACTGAAGAAGAATCATATATCCTGAATAAGAGATGTTACAACTGGCTTGAAGCCTTGCTCAGAAAACTTCATACAGGATGAGTAAAAATGACACAAAATTGGTTGTAATTCATTGTGCAGCATATCAATGTAAGAACTTGTTTTGTTTTGTATCTCTAATAATGATCTGGGGAAAAAAAGTAAAAAGCATAAACAACAGGTTTTGTAAAAGAGGAAAAAGAAGAGAAAGACATAGTAAATCTGTGGGATCTGAAGTATTGTTATTTATGTTATATTTGGCAAAGAAGGCATAAATATTAATTTTACTGAAGAGAGAAACATAAATTAAGCAATTTGCAAATGGAAAATACAGAAATATGAAGAAACATTATTATTCCTAATAGAGTATAATTATTTCCTTGATGTAATCACCACTACTACTAACTACTCCAACAAAGCAAATAAAGAAGGTATAGATAAATTTGGCAACTCTTTGAGAGCTGAACAGGGCTGTGGTTCTGGCTGCTTAGTCATGGAGTAGCACTGCAGAAAGGCAATGATCCTTCCTAATACAATGCTTGTAGCACTTCACTGTGACTCATATTCACAGTTTTGATTGACTCAGAGCAAAAATAATGCTAATTTTCTCAGGAGAACTTTGAAGAAAATAGAAAAGAATAATACTTGAAAGTATGCTTATCTATTCATGAAGATAACTCACTTTTCAAACATGCTGAAGTAAGAAAGCTACTGAATTTTTGTGACTAGCATCTCATGAGACTAAATCTCAGTAAAGTGTTCTAGAGCATATGTAAACTCAGCAAATTTTAAGTTTCGTGAGTGTACAGTGCTTCTTTTTGGGGAGGATGGTGAAATATTTTGATGGTTTTGGCTAGGACAGAGTTAAATTCCTTCATATAAGCTAGTATGGGGCTGTGATTTGGATTTGAGCTGAAAACTATGTTGATAATACAGGAATATTTCAGCAATTGCTAAGCAGTTCCTATACATAGCCAAGGCCTCCTCAGCCTGCAGAGCTACAAAGTGATTCTGGGTGGGGATGTCCAGCTGGGTGGGAATATCTGGGTTTGAAGGACTGCAGTTACCTGATAGCTACCTGGAAGTCAAATATGTGGAAGCTTGGGTGCAAGTTTTTAACCATTCACATAAATTTGGTAAGTTGTATTCCATATTGTTGAGGACCAGCACAACTATTATGTTACAGAATACTCTGTGATATTCAATGATGAGCATAGCTCCTAGAATTGTTTCAACTTAAATAAGCTGATCCTTGTTTAAGCTAATTCTTTCTATCATTTTTCTTTGTCTCACTGTGGAGCACACATTCATGGGTACACCTGGATTGGATCCAGTACTTTGGATAATAAATGTTAAAATATCCAGATTGGCATGCTCACTTCAGAATGGTTTAGCCATTTAGGGGAATTGGAAAGAATATTAGGAGACAGGGCTTGACAATAGAGTCAATATTTACGATATATTTACTGTGTGAACATTCTCTCTAAAGTGTATATATGAATACCTGTTTCACTTTCTAGGAAAATTTAAAAGTTTGTTTAAAACAAATGCAATGCAATAAATTAAATTGTAGCTTGTTTGAATTTCAGTTATAGACTACCTTGATGAATTTTTTCTGCATTTTCAGCATCTAAACTTTTCTAGTAAAAACACATTGGCAATTCTATTCAGTTCAAAAAGCTACTTAAAAATTAAAACACTGTGCTGAATCAAATAGAAAATAATTAACTCGCTGCATTGTTTTTGCACAACTTTTCTGTAAGAAGCAGCTTTGAAAATATATTTGTGGGATTTGTGAGCTAAACATATTAGTAATATTTAAGAACCTGTGGTGCAAATTGTTGGGTTTGAGCTCATCAACAAAGATAATCCAAAGAAGTCTAATTTTGAACCTCTGACTTTTGGTCCATTTCTTAGATTTTTGGTTAACAAAAGCAGCAGCAAAAGTACAATGAACCTAATTTAGAAAAATAATAAATCAATTTATCAAGACAGAAGTTTCTTTTTAAAGTAATGCTGTTGATAATTCTTATAGGTCTGCAGTAGATTAAGTCTGTAGCTAGACAAAATCCAAATTCTAACAGTTCATATTCTTTTGCTTGTGGTTGTGGCTATGTCAAAAAGTAGGAGAGCATGTATTTTTGTTAGCAACATCTTACCTTTTGCCAATATAAATTCAAATTACAAACATGAAATTTGAATGAAGCAAATGATTTAATGCACCTAGGGTTTGAAACTGATCGTATAAGATGTTGGTGTTTCCTCAGAAATTTTTGTGTACTTGTGTACCTGAAGTTATATCAAATAGAGGAGATTAATACAGCTTCAGTTATGCAGCGACAGACTCAGGTTCTGATCTTTGTCATTCCTTGTTATTCTACTCTAGTTTTGTCTTTGAAGTAAAGCAAACACTGTGATGGTCATAATTAGCAGAAAACTGCAATTAAATGTTAGCATTCCTTTTAAAATGTCTTGATTGTGGCCAAGCTGCAAGGCTGAACATTTTGTGTTTTCTGAAAGCCTTTCAATTCACCAAATCGAATTGTATTAAAACAGCAAATGAAGGAGAGAATTTTTGGTAGCAAGGCTTGATTTCAATACTTTGAAATGATGTGTTAGAGGTTGTTTTCCGATTGTATTTCTGAGACACACATATTCTTTCTTCCTTTCATGATTCTTTGATCAGTTTACGAGGTACTGAGTGGCTAAGTTCAAAAGAGTGACTTCTTGGAACTGAGTGTTAAGCAAGGAAGACAGACAAAATATTAATTCCTGTGGAACAGAAAATTGTAGAAAAAGAGATCAAATTTGTCTCTTCTTTATTACAGCCTCCACTGATTCATACTCTGCTGTAGTCTCAGTTTTATGGAACTCTCTTTTTAATGGAACTCTTTTTATCCACACCACATTGCATCCTAAACTTACTTTACAGCCCTGTGGCAACAAATCACTTAAAAGTATATATTCTCTCAGGACTCAGTTGAAAAGATAATTTTAAAAGTTGTATGTGTTTATGTACATACATATATATATTCCCAATGTATCCTTATAGAAATGTTTAAATTTTGTCTAGATTTAGTTTAAAAATATCTTTACCTTGTGTTATAGATATTACTTAATATTTTAAACGATGTTTAAAATCCTGTTTAAACCCAAAATGAGGCATATTTGTGGGGGTTCTTTTAGGCAATGGAGTAATACAAATGTTCTGATTTCTAAAATGGATAGCTATATTTACCATTTTAATTGTATAGGGATGAAAATGCAGATAAGTTGCAGATAAGCCTCATTACTTACATCT
>VWZV01010103.1:1030732-1264507 GCA_013397155.1 Irena cyanogastra | reverse complement strand
GCTGTGGCACATGCTGCAACAGACAACTAGCACTAGCTCAGGTAATTAAAGACTTGTTTTGGCGATTTCATGAAAGGTTTAAGATTTTTTTCCTGAACTGTTTGACATTCACCTATATTAATATAGTTCTTTGACCTCTGGTAACTGAGTTTGAGATCCAGAAAGATTTATGCGACTCATTTGTTCAGGCCTCTAGACTGTCACTGGTGTCAGTGGAATTAAGTGCCTGCCAACATTCACGTCCCTGGTTCATGCCTTCCTGTTCTGCAAAGGGTTTGGTGTGAGGGGGGATAAACGCATGTGGTAAATCTGGAACCTGGGTTGAATGGGACTCTTAGTTTTCTCTGCTTTTACGTGTGTGAGAGAAGGAGCCAGCCCCCAGTGTTTGCTGAAGAGCCACAGTCCCATTTGCTTTTGGGTAGCCTACAGCAATGTACACAATTGAGGATTTTCCCTGGCTTTCTCTAGCACAGGCTACATTTTCATACACTGTGCATTTGTAATAAGCGTGTGTTGTTTGTTTAAGGACTTAAAGCCTATGCCAAATTTCTCTTTCCTTGGCTTTAAATATGTGGCCCAAGGGTAGTTTTATCCCAGCTATCCATAAATAGGAGCACGTTTGTGCTCCCAGTGACCAAAGTTTTGAACTAGAGCCGAGCTGCATCTTCAGCTCCTGCTGTGTCACACCAGGTACAGCCAGAGGTAGGGATGCCCAGGTGCTTTAAGCCATTTCCCATCTGCTTGCCTTTTGCTGTGTCAAGAACTGGACTGTGATTAGAGTCTCTAAAGGAAATTGCTGCCATTTTGGCCAATAGTCTTGCCCCATTAGTGATGTAAGGGAGTAGACCAGTAGAGAATTTACTCTGGGGACTTAGGAAGTAAAAAAATACTCAGCAGGTAGAAGAAAGGCTTTCATGGTCTTCCTTGCTTTAGCCTGTCTCAGATGGATGTTTCCTCCTGGCATGAAATGGAGAGTAATGCTGCACCTAGAAACTTCAGCAGTCTTGAGAGCTTGAACTTGATGACTGTGGAGGACTGCCTGGACAGGGCAGCCCAAGGCTCTTCCACAGTCAGCATGAGCTGTGGATTGCTCTCTGCAGGGGAAACGCGGGCAATATCCCCTCTGGGGTGCTGCACTTCAGAGGACTTGTGACATCATGCTGTCCTGGAAGATGGAGGAGCAATCTTAGCTGTGTTCCTAGCTCTGCTTCCCTCAGCACTCCAGGTTTCCCTCAGTGGTGTCCCGTCCAAATATTGACCGGGGTGAACATTGCTTATCTCGAGAAATCAATGGGATGACAGCCCAAGGTATTGCAGTAAGAAGGCAAGCAAGGAGATATGTATCTACCTCAGACTTTTTTCCACCTCAATAAATATGTTTCCCTGATCCAATGGCATTGTAACAATAGGCAGTAATTACTGTGGCTGCATCCATCTCCTTTGATTTAATCAGACAGATATTATATGTTAAGTATCAATTGATTATTAAAAGTATATTTGCTGATGCTTCCAAATCCACATAATGACGCATAAACAGTTATTTACTGCACAGCTATTAGAACTCAGCAACTTGACTTGCTTTTTACAATCAGTATTTATTTAACATGCAATGACCATCCTGTCCCATTAAAACTGAATGTGTTAACTGTGTTTTGGGCATTTAATTTTAAAGCTTTTCTTAGTATAATATCAAGTGATTACAAAAAGCCATTGTCTTAGCAGACATTTGAAGCTATGCAAACATATTTCAGAAGAGTTACATTTTGATAACCTGCCATTGATGTTACTCTGGGTCAGCACTGACAAACTATTATGGTGCCTCTAGTAAAGCAGAACTTTTTGGTAATGTGTTCGAGTTTCAAAATCCCTGAATGACTTTGTGTTCTCTGAGAGGTTGAACACTCTAACTTATGTCCAAATTGCTTGGGTTGTTTGATATTGAGGGTTCCTTAACCAAGCAGAGCTCAGCTTTCCTATGTGGACAAAGCAGATCTGCTCTTTACGACAGGTCTCATGATGTTTTATGCCATAGGTAGATTCTTAAGAGGGGCAGGTTTTTTGACATTCCATTAGCTTGAGGAAAAACTGGACTACTTTAAGAAAACAGAGAGGTGTCCATAATCAAACTGTCTCTTCTTGTCTTCCTCCCTCCCTCATTGCAGGCTCGGGAGCTGCAGCAACTATGTTTTCAGTAGTTCCCTTGCTGTTGTGATAGCTGCTGGGGCAGAAGGCCCTAAAGAGGCTGAGAATTTCTCTGTAATACTGTCATTTAATTATGAGTTTTGCAAAATGTGGTGGTGATTTGCTATGCATAGGTGTTGTGTTGTGCAGTTGTGGTGGTTGGTGAACATGGCTGGCTATGAAGCAGCTCAAGTATTTCTCCATTCAGTTCCTGAAGGGTCCCCTCCCTCAGTTTTCTTTTCTCCCGGCTTGGAGCAACTCAGGACGTGTTTACTTTTCTTGCCAGAAGATGGTTAAAGGCTCAATGGTAGGGCATGTGTTCCATCTGCCTGCCCTTTCTGGAGTCTGTAGAGCTTTCTTGCAATTCCCTTACGCTTCAAAGCAAATAAATAAATATTTGCAGAGTTATTAAAGATTTATTGAAAACGCCATATATTTAAACCATCTAGTGAAAAAAATAGATGACTGAATATTTATTATTTACATGTTAGGCATCCTCTACATATTTATTTATTCTTCCTTAATCCAATCCATGTTTTATAAATATTGCAAAAGACCCGTCAATAATAGAACAGGTTTCCATTAATCCAGAGGAATAATTAGAAAACATTTAGGATAATATTGCTTTGTACAAATATTGCATGAGCCTGTGAAGAGAGAAGTTTGGAACTGTCACTGTCACGTAGCTGGGGCATATGCCAGCACCCCTGTCAGGTGGGGGCTGGCAAACACCTTGGCTTCCTGCTGTGGGCTACTCTACCTCCTCTGATCATTCTTGCCTTGCAAATACGTCCTTGGAATGACAAGCCTGCTGCAGTATTTAATCTTTCTCTTGTGAAACAAGACGGTCTCCAACTTGCGGTTGCTCTGGGACTGACCTCAGCACGGCAGGGGCAGGGCAGTTAAGCAATTGCTCTTGCAGGTTTCCCAAAGCCCTGCCCCATGCTGACAGATCTACTGCTCAGTGTTAAATTTTGCCCAGGCACGTGTGATCATCTTTACCAGTACAATATTGTGAGCAGGTGATCAATTATCGTTTCCAAAAATGATAACAAGCTTTAGTACTAATATCTCAAGACCTTAAGGAGCCATCACCCATTGCCTTTTTTCACCTCATTCCTTTTTTTTCCCTTACCATTGCCTCAGTTCAGAGATTCGGGGTTCCAGTTACTGTGCTTGGAATCATACTTATTTAAATATTAAAAAAAGAAAAAAAGTTATAGTTTGCTTTGTTCCTTCCCTAGTCCTTTTAAGACTATGCTCACAAGGCAAAATTAGTAGAGTAGCCTTATTCCCTATGCTGTACTCATTAAAGCTTTGACCTTCTTAATGTTAAACTTTGACTGGAGGGGACTCTCCTGGCTTCTTCACTGTCCTGTAGCATGCAGTCTTTAATGTCAGGAGTGCAGAAATATTTTAATTCAAGTCTCATCTAGTACAACTGCATGCCACTTTGAAAGGAGATTTTAGGTGTGTGAAAGATGCCCACACCTCCACTTTGAGATCATAGACCTAGATGATAAGAAAACTTAATCCTTAGAGCAAATCAAGCTATGAAGCAAGTGAGTTTTGTGGGAGCTGTTAATTGATTATTACAGCCATGATGGTTTAGTTTCTTAAGTGACTTAACTTGTGTTTGGCTAGATTTAAGCAGCCACTCATGGCAAGAGTGACAGCAGTATGGCTGTAAGATCATGAAGGGCAGGAGAGTGTCACTCTGCATGTGCCTTAGCGTTGTTCAAGATCACCTCAGCTATTTTGGGAGCAGAATAACCGTGTGGGAAGATGTCCTGTCAGATTACTTGGCTGCCTGGAGAAGCAGAGCACAGTAGCTTGATCAGCAATGCTGTACTACTGTGTCTACACTTTTTCTAGGACTTAAGTTAAATCCTTCTGCATGGCACAGAAATCTTTGCTGTCCAGAGCCTAGGGCCAAACAGCGCTTGCCTTTAGACAATGCAGACTATAAATCTTAATGAACCTAGTTTGAGCTCCAGCCCTTATAAGAAATGTGACTTAGCATCATATTCCTTAGCCTACAGGAGACAAAGAGCAGACTGCTTTGAAACTTTCATTGGTACTGTGCAGGGTGTAATTTGATTGTTGTTTGGCAGGGGGCAGAGGGTTGTTTGATTCACCATTGGTTTGGGGTTTTTTTGGACTTGGTTAACTGATGCAAATGAAGACAGACCCAAAGATTAAGGCTGAAGGAATTGACTGTAACATTTGGCTAGCATATGCAGCCAGCCTGCCTTTTGCCTGAGGAAACAGAGCGATAGGGAGCATATAGACTTTATGTAAATCCCTAATAGGAATAGGATTTAGGAACTTCTTATTCCCAAGGCACTCTTAAGCTCATTATTTCACCCTTCTGTTAACCCCACAGTGTTTTTTCCAACCTTCTTGTTGTTTGCACCCTTGAAATGAACACCAAATCTGAATTTCACTCATTATTCGCTATATGTTATCTCACGATCCCTGTTGAAGCCAGGGCTGGGCTATTTTAGGCATTCTAGATAAACAGAGAAGGAGCTAAGGTGTAGTTATTTGGCTGGATGTTGTATGTGATGTCTTCAGCAGAACTTACAGCTGAACCTCAGCCTCTCCTAAGAATGTCCTGAGCTGCCAGGCAGAACTTCATCTCCCCTTGCTGTTTCATTTCAGTTTTAATAGACTGATAACACTAAATAGACTGACAACTGACCTGCGCTCCCTCCCTCCCTCCAAAACATGTCTGCCCAAATGAATAGTCTGAGAAGAATTGAGTGTACATCCTTGCCCAAGCTTACAGTCCCCTGTTTACCATTTACCATTTACGAATTACAATTTGAGCTGCTTTTGCCTGGTTGACTTGGGAAGTATCAACCAACTTTCTTGTGTTTTTGTGTCATCTTGCCTGGCAAGGTGCAGTCCCAGTTGGCCAGCACCTGGTCTTTGTTATGGCTTTCCCTGAGCATTTGGTATGGCAGATCAGATTGCTGAAAAGGGAGCCATTAACTGGATTGAAGGAGAATCCCAAAGAGTCAGAAGGTTTGTGAAGATAAGCTTAAAAACAACGAGGAACTTTTCTGAAAGGAATGACAGGAAGTTCTGAGCTTGTACACAGGAGTACATCAGGATTTAGCCTGACTTAAGTGGGATGGAAGACAAACTGTGCTTGCAGCAGCAGATGAGCAGGGTTTGGAATACAGAATGGGAGAGTTTGATCTAAAGCTGGTGATGGGAAATGTATTAAGCATATAAAACAACAGTGGACAAATGAGGACAACTGCTACAGAAGGACTGTAGAGAGATGGAATCAGAAAATATGTGACTTCCTCCTGGGATAAAAAGGCAAAATACTATTGCCAGTTTGGAAACAGTAAAGACTGTGGATCAGTATCATAGTTCTACAAGGTGCTTAGTGCTCGAATAAAACTCTCAAAAAAGCTTTTGCACTGAATGTCATTATTCTTATGGATAGCAGGAGGACTACTCCATTAGGTGAGGACATGGCTGAACAGTGTAGTCTCTCACTGAGCTAAAAGCCCTTGGGTCCCATTCTTAAACTGGCACAACAAGAATAGGAAGAGCAGCAGAGCAGGATGTCTGATTCCAGGAAATCAGGTCAATCCATCAGCCAGGGCATGTAAAATTGTACTGACTATGGATACTTTTAGAACATCTATCCCATCTTTTAAGCCTAGTCCCACACAAACCTCTCCATCTTTCCTGTTCCTCTCCTCTTGCCATGTTCCAGCAGGCTGCCTCCTAGCACCCAGTGATGTTTGTGTTTCAGCCCATGCTGTGAGATGATTGAGTTGGATGTATCAAGAGAGGTCGTGAATGACAGCAGGGCAGCAGTGGAAGGATAAGAAAGGAGGTATTTTTTTTATTTAATTTTATAGGAATGGCTTGCAGCTGTCTAATGTCTTTCCATGAGCTCTGCATATGGAGAAAATAGTAATTTTGCCAGTAGGAATGTGATAATGAAAAAATAAAATTTTCCCCTTTCTGTATCAAATCTGTCTGCAAAAGAAGGGAGGGCAAATCAGTTAAAGAGGGCCCCTGCCATCTCCCTAGCACGCTGCAGGGACAAGCAATAAAGTTGAAGAAACTACATAGAAAACGCATCCCAGTATGAAGCAGAAGAGACTCTGTGGGCAGAGGTACATTGGCATTAGAAGCTGGATAGAACACTCATTGGCATATTCAATGCATTGGCTTTTTTGGCAAACGGCTGAGCTTGGATTAATAAAATGTTCAGATAAAAATCAGAGTTTTATTAAAGTGTGCTCACACAGCGGCAGCGCCCGGCCAGGCTCCTGGAACGTGAGCTGGAAGCCTGCCAGCTGAGCCCTGGAATGCTGCTTATCATACCTGATAAGGAGGCTCTGCTGTGCCACAGGGCCAAAGGGAGCACGAGTGGACAAGAGGAGGGGAAGCTGGCAGTAGTCTGCCTGCTTCTTGCCCCCAAGCCTTGTTCTGAGCTCAGTGGCCATAAGGGTTTTCCCCCCATATAAATCCAGTGCACGTTGGAGGAAAAGCACACAGAGGCTTCCAGGAGAGCAAACAAGGCCAATTGCTCGGGCGGCAGCTCCCCTCTCCTTCCTCTGCTCCCCCCACTCGCCATTCCACAGCTCGCTCCCTGCTGTATTTGAAACAAGACTTGGTCTTTACTTTCTCTCTTCTGTGCTGGTTCACTCAGTTTCAGATCTCAAAGCTAATTAAAAGGGGCATGGACTGGGCTTAGGTTTTTTCTTCAGTAGAGAGCTGTTGGCAGAGTTTCTGAGCTGCCAGAAATGGGGACTGTGAACAGAAAGTTGGTACCAACTAGGGAGTGAGAAGCCAAAAACTACTCTAGCTCCTCTGAGCAGGGAAATGAATAAAGCGCAACTCTCGAGACCTTCAACAGATAACACACAGGCCTGCAAGTGCAGTGTGTGACACAGTCTTCCTTACATACTTGTCTTAGACTTTGCATTGCAATGAACTCTCTCAGCCTGTTCCTACCGCTCTGTATTGAAAGAATGTGCACGTGAACCTTGTCTTCTCCACCATATTGCACTCTCTCATACCCTATGCGTGAAAATGTGGCAAAATCAGCTTTCTCAGAATATCAGGCTCCTCCAATTTCCTAGCAAAAATGGCTCTCAAGCCAGTGTTGGAGAATAGCTGAATAAAGGAAATATTCAGCTTGCTGTATTACCAGCTTACCTCTGTGGATTTCATTTGTCCAGTCTTGTGACTTGTCAGGTCAGCCACTAAGCGGTGACACTTTATTTTTCAGGCAAGGGAGGAGAAAGCTATTGTTGGGTTAATTCATGTATTCAGGAAAATTGTAGATGATAGACGTGATATCGGTATGAGCGAGTTACTCTGCAAAAATATTTCTGGCCAGCTTCCAGCATTTATTCTAAATGTGCTGTAGAGAAGTACAGTAGCCTTGAGACATCTTACTTAGACCGTTCCCCTTGGTACAGCTTATTCCATTTTTAAGAAAACAGTGCTGTTCATCCTTTGTTTGTCTTTAAACTTGAGGCCTGTTGTGCCCCTCATTTCAAAGAGCTTAAACTAATATGCTTAGACTTAGTTTGAATTAAAAGAGCTGTCACCTTTGTTGAATGCCTCCAGCATGGCATAATGTTCACCTGGCACTAATTAACATTTCCCAACTAGGTCCCCATCCAAGTACCACATCTTGTGAGTCACCTGCACTGGATTATCAGCAAATCTGATTCTTTGATTCAAGTACCCTAGCTCGGGGTAGGGCATGGGAAAGACACTGGGAAGCAGCACAAGCTTTACCTCATCACAGAAACTGCTTTTATGCCTATCTCTGCAACTTCAGTGAGGGCTGCACCCTCTGGCACCAAATGATGCTGGCATTATTCTCCTTCCGCTTATTCTGCACCATTGTAAAATTCCAGGTGAATTGCTGCCTTTTCCTACTCCATCCTCTAGGATTCATGTTGTGTGTGTGTGTGAGCAGGGGGAGAGCTGTCACCATGCTTGGGATTACCGTGTATCCACACCACTGTTCAAAGACTCTCCTCAAAGCTGGGCAACTTTCCAGCACCTCATCTGCCTGCCTGCTGCATCACTGCACCTCACCCCTTACCTCCCACTCTCTCCCCTCCACTGCCTGCCCCCTAAATGCGTTTGTGCTGACGGGCCCATCTTTCCTCATCCACAGACAGGAGATGTGATTAGAGGGAATCTAATTTGTTTGGAGTGCTCTGGCGACGGAAGGAAATTATTCTGCAGCAATATTTGCAAATGCATTCATCATGGAGTCCCTGGCAATCCGTCACCGCAAGCTGATGACTTTGTGATCTTCATGAAGGTCTGATTAAAAGTGTGTTCTAATGATCAGCCCAACTTCCTATCCTGCTCTTTCCCTTGTGCACCAAGGCAAAAATAAGGAATGAGGACGGAGGCCAGTCATGTGCTAACTATCCTTTCTTTCCCCTGAGTCCAGTCTCAGACCTGGTCTGATGACAGTGAACTGCCAATACAGTCTGAGGTCCCTGAGTTTTCTGGTTTTCTCTACATGCAACAGCTCTGTAAAGAATTGGCTTCTATTGTGTTCATTATATTTGAGTCTTCCACCTTGCCCAGGGTGAGGAGCAGTTTTCCATAAGCCCTGGAGCGCTCTCTGCACCAGAGGTTCAATCTTAGATACCTTCTCAACTTGACTGTCTTGCAAAATAATGTGTATAGATACTTCCCACACCAGAGCTCCATCCCAGTCAAGAAATGCAAGGGGCAGGGGCAGGATCCAGGAAAAGGAACAGGAAAAGGATCCAGGCAGGATCCAGGAAAAGGAACATCAGTTTAGGTGGGGCTTGAGTGGTATAGCAGGCCCTCCATGGCAGCACCATCCTGAATATTGCGTGGCATCAGGGCTTCTCTCTTATCCTGTAATCCCCTACAGCAGCCACAGATACCCTCAGCCAACTGCATTTTGGGTGAGAGTTACACAGGAAGAGAAGTTGGGATGTATCAAAAGTAGAGGCTCAAGGCCAGCCACAGGACAGCAAAGAAAAAAAGGGGATTGTACAGCAGGCATGCATGACTTGACAGTCATCTGATGTCTGCAAGGGTTGAGGGCATGCCTGGTAGACCCCACCTTCACATCCAACACTGGGAGTATGTACATCTTGTTTAATGTTGTCTGTGGTGTTTGTTTCATTTTAACTGAACTAAATAGGCGTCTTTATGAGGTGAAGTCATGGAAAAGGCAGCCCAAAAAAAGTAGATGAGAAAACCAGGCCAGTGTAGAGATAAACAACTGCAGTGTGCTTGCCGTGACCTGAGCAGCACACAGAACATGTGTAAGCCTGGGCTTCCTTTTGTGGCTGTCTATGGCATGACAAAATTGGCGATCTAGTTACCTCTCACACTTGTCAGTTTGATCCTGTGAGTGCATAAGAGATGCTCTACAGTAACTTTTCTATCAAGCCCACACTTTGATAGGAATGTATCCATTCCTAGGTGTTGCAGTAGGTCTTGTGCAGCAGTGGGGCTATACCTATAGCCCTTCTGGCTTCAGTCCAGATGATTGTGTTGGAGCACCTGTCCTTCTCCTTCTCTGCTAGCCTCTGCTTCAGGGTAGTTGATCTGGTTCATTAGACATGTACCAAAATTGCCTGTAATGGTGTGCCCTTCCCCAGATGCCCTTCCACCATTTTTCAAATGGTGATGATTTACACCATTTTGTGATGTGCTTCCCTTTTCCTCTTGTGCGTGCCCTCTGGCTGGGGAGACATTCGGGTGACATTTACTTACTCCCCTTCTTCTGCCATGACTTGGCACTGTGATTGCCTCCATCCATCTGGCTCGTGATGGTGACTCAGACTCTCTATTGTACTGATCCGTGCTGGTGTGCAGTTAGTGCAGCTGTGCACTGATGGGTTCTGCCACCAGACTAATCCAGTGTCACCCATGACATGCCCTTCTCACTGCTGCATCTTGCACGCACCCTGCAAAGTTTTCTTTGAAGGCTGATGTCTCTGCTTTGCTGCTGCACACAGCTAAACCAGTTCAGTTTGGTTGAGTCTAACTCCTAAATATTAGCCTCTACTAAAAGATTACCTTACTATGTGTTTCTTTCTTTTTTCAAGGCCCTAAGATGGAAATTGCAGCCCACCATAGGAAGGAGCATGCATGGCATCCCGCTGAGAGAGCTTTTGCCCCTCTGCTTGGAGGTGGGGAGGTCACTCTGAGAGGCTACATTTTTATGCTTGTGCTGAGGACTTTTGCCCCATCTGGATTTCCTTGTCTCTTCAGTGGCATAATGCAGCTAAGGTGCCCCTATTTGGTCAGATTGCCACACACACATCCAGGGTCTGGCTAGCCCAGTACTGGGCAACTGTTGAGTGTAAATATGAGTAAAAGCAGTTTGCCTGGTTGTTATGAACTGGGGTAATAGAATTTATGAATGTTGTGTAAACCCCGTGGAGGTGTGGTGATCTGTGTATTCTTTAACAGCAGGGTGCTTGTGTGTGTGCAGGCACGTGAAATAACTGTGAAGACCCATGGATTGTTAGTGCCCTGGAGAATGTGGATTCTGTGCAAGAGCAGCACATAACTCTGAACTCAGGAGAGCTTTCCTTTATGGCTCTGCTACAGTTTCTGTTAGCATTTAGCCTTGAAAAAAATTTCTTGACTCTTCTTGAAGCGAGAGTGTGTGAGGTTGGGAGATGGCTCTGAAGCACAAAGGGGGGAGGCAAGAGGAGGACCAAGTATGGAGAGTTCTTCATGTGGCTTGGGTACATGGGGAAGCAGTCAGCAGGCTGTGTCACTGCATCAGAGCTGAGTTTAAAATTTGTCTCAAGTGTTTCAGCTCTGAATGTGCCACTTCTACCTTTAAAAACATAGTGCTTGTTGAGAGCAGTTGTTTTCCCGAGATATTAATGCAACTCAATGTCTAACTCACCATTTGTTCAAAATGCACTTCTTTCTGTCTTATCTAGGCAGTTTTTGGTGGTTTGTTTGTTTTATTTTTTGTTTGTTTGTTTTGTTTTGTTTTTTTAACCCCTGGAGTGGACTCCAAACAGCTTGATTCCTCAGTTCTTGGGGAAGGTACTAGGAGTTACTTCATGCTCTCTCACCTTCCTCAGGGTACAAAATATCTCACGTTAACATTAGCAAGAATTATATTCTCCTCTTGCTTTGAAGAAAGAGCATAAGGACAGAATGTGTTTATCCTGTAGCTGGTGTTCTCTAACTTCTGTGTCTCGTTTTCCCCACACCTACAGAACTGTGCTTCCTTTTGGCATGAGGGTCTGGACTCTGAATTAGTTTTCATGCACAAGTTTCTGTAATGGTTAATAGAGCTGTCTCTTATTTCAGCTAGATTCTGTGTTGCAGGTTTGAAGATCACGGTGACAGATGGGAAAGAAGATGTAGAGGGAAGTGGATGCTAAACCAGAGAGGGGGGTTAGGCACTGCACTAAACTAGGTGGCCAGGAGGTGCTCTAACCTCTCATTTTGCTAATCTGGCTGTCTGGATGAATAGACATGAGGTTAAAAAAGCAAGTGCCTCTACGTGTGTGGATCTGCAATGGATGTAGTAGCAGCAGCATTTCCACCAGTAATCTCCATAATATTTACTGGCTTCCCCCTATTGCAGATGTGAGTTCAGCATTGCAGGTGCCACTTTTAATGCTGAAGGCTCTACTTGTTTTAAAATATAAAAATGAAGGTGCAACATAAATAGCAATGAGGAAAGCCACTAACTTGTTTGGACCATTAAGCAACCTTGAAGTTCTGAGGGATACTCCAGTGGGCATTTTCGAATGCTTTACATGTTACGTAGGCAGTATTCTAGCTAAGTTGTTATGCAAGACTTATCCTTAGTAAAGTTCTTGTAGCAGAGGCATTAGTTCTTGATTTGCTATGTGCTGCCTCCACATGCCTTCTGGGGAAAGGGAACTAAGGACTGACTAATCAGTTTTTCTCAGTGGAAATGGATAGAATGCTGTTGAGTGGTGGATCTGCAACCAGGGTTTTGGAAATGTCCTTCAAGAGACAGCACTTCATGAACCAACACTGAATACAAGAAAAAACCAGACAAGCTTGACCAGGACTGTTCTAGGAAAGGTGTGAAGCCAAAGTGATGAAGTGAGCAATGTGCAGAAGCAGGGAGAAGCATATGTATCTAAAGTCAAAATTAAATAGTCTAGCAATAATTCTGCAAACCCGTTTCACACCCACTCAATCCCTTGCTGGCAAATATTTCTAGCCGCATTACCATCACTGTGTGGATTAAATATAAAGGATTGTACAGCAGAGTCAACTTTGCTAAGGAGTTTGGAAGTTCTACATTTCCCTAAGTCCTGACGAGAAAATGCAGGCAGAGACACTGATATTGCCATAGGCCTGGCACCAAAGTAAAATGCATTAAGTTGGGCTGTGGATCTTTGCTCTTGACCAAAAAGGGCTTTTACTTCTCCTATGCAAAGTGACATTGGGGCACTGGATTGCTAAACAAAATTTGATAGCCAGGTTCCCAGGCTGAGGGAGGCAGGGTAAGGATACACTCAGTCAGCAGGGTCTCTCATTGTCACCTAAACATTTCATTTATTTATGGAAATATGGTTTTCTAGAGAGCTCTAGGGACTATCAAAGCCACGTATGTTTGACTACAAACTCTGGAAGGAGTTTTGCTGTCAGCCACCAACAAAAGATTGCTGTCCAACTCGTCTGCAGCTACCGACATTCCAGTAATTTTTGCACTCTCCCTGATGTTTGGATGTACACTGTGGCAGAAGTGAAGTGTGCTCAGAGGCAGTGGGTCCCACCCTTGTCAGCTGGAGAGAGATTACAGCCTCTCTTTAGATCCTTAACACAGACTGAAGAGGAGTTTTCCCAGGACCCTTCCTGTGGCCCATGTCCGCTCAGTTAGCGGCCAAGGAAGAGAAATGAATTTGCATAGGTTGAACTTATGTGCAGAAAGTGTTCATGCAGGAAAAAAGAAACATAGGAATGTTGAAAATGAACTTTTCTGGGAAGGAGAATGACATCAGTTCTGTTAGAGGAGGAAAAAAAAAGAGTTTTCCACGGGGGAATTTGAAACAAACAGTTTAAAAATCAATGTTTTGATTAAAAATATTCAATTTCTGTTTCTCAGCTTAAAAAAAAAAAAAAAGGAGAAAAAAATGATAGCTGGAGTGGAAATGCCACTTTGTCACGTTTACTTTTATTCCATCCAAAAAAAAAAAAGGGAATATGACACTTTAAAGCAAAACAGAAGAAAAAATTGTCACTTTGAATCTGTTCCAGACTTCAGTGGGAAAGCTGACAGCTTTTTGATAGAAAAGACTATCTCAAAAGAATTTTCAGCTGAAATTCTGTGAACAAAAATGATTTTTTTTTTCTCCCAAAGAGTTTCTGGAAAAAAGGAGGCACTGTAGCTTGGGAATTGGATGTTGTGTAGGGACTGCTCTGATGTGCTTTAATATGATATTCTGCTGCAGATGAGCTTTTCTTCCACATGCACACGGAAAAAAAAAATGGAGTGCACCATCGTACTCTAAATAAAGCACTCTACATCTCTACATAGGTAGGAATGGGCTGAAGCAAAAGTGAAAAGAGCTAAATGTGCTTTTCCCATGTTAAGGAAAGCTCAGGAGTTGAATTCAAGAGTATATTTATAGCTCCTGCTAAAACACTGTCCAAGTTTTCCCTTGGAAAGCACCATTTCCTTGATACTATAATTTTGTGAAAAAGGCTTGCAGAAATGTTCAGTTTCAGTTAAGCTGGAGTATTTTGTTTTGGTTTACATTGCATAGAACTGTAGACATGCTGGCTGGGAGAGGCCACTGGAGGTCACAAAGTTTGGCCTGCTCTTCAAATGCAACTGTTCTGCTGCCCACATCAGATCAGGTCACTATGGCTTTATCTAGCTGAGCCTTGATAAGGTTGCAGGTCCTGCACTTACTTTGAGTATCTGCTGCAGCCTCCCTGGTACAGAAAATTCTTCGTGTGTCCAGTCTGAATTTTTGCATTTCAAACAAAAGGTCTGTGTACTTGCAGCAGAAACTCTCTGTTCTTATCAAAGTTAAGGACTTCAGCCTCAGTGAAGAGAAGGATTCTCACACTTTCAACAAAATGGGTTTTCCCCCAATATCTTTAGTTCACAGGAAAGCCTCTCATCTGAGCATGTTTTTTTCTGGGAAAAAGAAAAAAAAAGTGAACTTGTGGCATTTTTCCTGAAGAGAAAGAAAGGTTTTGACAAGTCCTGACAGTGTGATGATTTTAGGCATAAGCATAATGGTACATGCTGATCAGAAGCTGAAGGCAGACAAATTTGTACTTAAAGAGAAGTTAGAAGTTAAAAAGGATGATACCAGCTGGTCTGATGGGGTTTATGGTAGACAGTGCTTCAGCTGGAGTCTTTTAGGCAAACCTGGATACCTTTCTAAGAGATGATGTAATGCAAACAACTTTCTCCAGAGTGCTGAAACTGCTGAGTGAGTTGCTTTCCAGTCCATGTTATCCTGGAAGTTGTATTAGCCCAAATGACCCCTTCTGGCTCTAGATGTGTTTCCTGTAGCAATATCAAAAGGCATTAAGTGGTGATGGGGATGCTGTAAGTGCATACAGCAGTCCCTGCTCTCAAGGGTCAGGCACACGGGACTGAATAACAGCTGAATAACTGAATTTCAGACCTGCTCCTTTCTATCAAAGGCTGTGAAAGAGAATGAGTCTGAGACCAGGATGGAGTTGAGGAGTAAGGGTTGCTGGAGAGAAGGAGGAAAAGGTGTGTTTGAAAGAGTGGCAAAGGCAGGGAGGTACAGTGCTGCATGTGTCCCAGGGAATGGGGGAAGGAGACAGGAGGGGACCCAAGAGGGGAGTGGATGGTGATTCCTCAGTGTCCAGAAGGGGGGTGATGTTAATCAAAGCAAACACCAAAGGCAGAGCTGTGTTGTCCATCTGACTTCTTTAGTTTACTTGTGGGGTTTGGGATTTTTTTCTCCTGCTTACCTCTCTCCTTTTCCTTTTTCCCTTTTCTCTTCCAGCTTTTATTTTTCTGCCAGCAAGCTCCAAAAGCCCAAGGTGGTTTAATGCTAGCTTAAGTGCCTTTGATTTGTTGTCTGAAGTCAGGTTTGTGAGGGCCAGAGCTCCTTCCTTTGCTGTGGCTATTTGCTTCCCATGAGCAAGTCCAGCAGCCCATGGATGTTTCTTTTCTATTCTGCATAGTTGGTGTGTATCTTTGCCCTTGCAAGATGAGAGAGAAGCAAAAAGAGAACCTGGGAAAGTGGACAAAGAGCAAGTAAGAGAGGAAGAGGGATTAGCAGAGAGACCTGCAGGGATAGGTGTGAGAAGGGTTGTGGGTAATGTGTTGGCTCAGTTCAGGGGCATCCAGCTGCATTCACAGCTACCTTGCAGGTGTCTCAGCTGGGATACAGGAGCCAGACTCAGACCTGGGAGGAAGCAGGATGAAATCCTAGCCTGGGACTTGGGAGCTGAAGTTTGAACTTCCTGCTTTTCCATGGGTCTTTTTGTTTTATCTTAAAATAATTCCTTAATTTTGCTGTGCTTTAATCCTTGCTCTGGCAACAAAAATGCTAAACTAGAAGGGCATTTCAGGATATGAAGTGCTACAGTGTTGCTGTAGGGTTTGAGCTCTGTGGATCCTCTTATCTGCAGATATCAACCCTGGTGTCTTTGGGGTGAGATGGCCACCAGATGGAACTTGATGATTTGAGGTGTTAAAAATACTTTCACCAAAAGGCAGGAAGCCTGTGACCTGGAGGTGAGCTATGCCTGGACAAAGCCTCAAAACAAACTTAATGCTTGTGCTACCAAGCCAAGAGAGACAAAGTGATGCACACTTGGGCTGGATGTGAGCGCAGCTATTTTCCTGAGAACCCACTAGTTTTTCAGCAGCTCCTGTCACAAAGCTTCTTCTTCCTCCAAAATCCTTTCTGGAGCTGCTTCCAAATCCTGTCTTGCTTCAAAGTCCAGCCTGCTGGATAAGAATCAAGCACAAGCTTCTCACTTGACCCATCCTGAACTCAGAATCCATTTCTGAAGTAAACTTTCTGTGGCTTCCTCTTCTCTTTCGGGGAAAAGCAAGTGTCAAAGCAGATTAGCTGATAAGGATTTTGATATCTGCCATCAGAAAATAGGTCACAGGCTTGAGAATTACTTCATTTGCAATGAGAGGATTCTGTGTCACCAAAATTAGTCCAAAACATTTGTTATCAAGCATGAAAATCAAGTTGGTAATTTTTTTTTTTCAGGAACCAAAGACATTATCAACCTAACAGCCCTCTGTTTCTCCTGCCCGTTCATTTTCTCTCTCTGTGGTTCAAGCCTGTACTGTATTTATTCAGCCTTAAGGATTTCAAGTATTCATGATGAAATTGCACAAGCCATGCTGTTACATTATACAACAAGCACTTAGACTTCAATTTCAGGGGTATCCAGCCTCCTCTGTTGCAGCTTGTATTAGGTTTATAAGGTACACCCACCAGCGTGTGCCCAGCTTCATCTAAATTAGACAAACAGGCTGACATAATTCCTCAGGTCATATTGTTTGGCTTTGGCAGGGGTAGAAGATTACTTTTACTGCTTACCCACAAATAGAAGCTGTTATATAGAAGCCAGCATATAATTGTCTTTTAAGACACATGCGTGGGTGCATATGAGGACTTGTACATGTCAGGCACTAAGCCTGTAGGTTGGATGCCCTGCTTATATGGGCAGGGCTTGCTGGTTGGCAGGAATGGTACTACTCCATCAGAGATGGACCTATCACCAAGAAGCTCAATGGTGGAATTTTAATGATGACTTCAAGGGTGCTACTCAGGGCTAGCCTAGTATTCTCTCTCCACCTTCCATATGATGGCTGAAGCTGGATATTTTTTGCTAAAATAGTCTCTTTTGGTACTGCCCTAACACTGGAGCTCCTGACTGTGAGACTTTAGAATCTTGATAATAAAACAATAAACCCCCTTCATACTGGCAAGCCGAAAGCTTTGCCTCTAGTGGAGAAATATGATTATTTCTCAAGAAGGGATTTAGAAAGAGTACACTATAACAACTTCTAAAATGACCTTTCTCACAGTGTCAAGATGCAAGGTAATGCATCTTCTGCTTCTTCCTTGCGCACAGATGAGTCACCTAACTTTAAACATTAGGAGAAAGGCCAGTTTGAAATCCGTGTTGGCATATGTAGGCAAACTCAACCAGAGCTAAACCATTTACCTTGATGGAAAACATGCAGTAATGTTGAAAGCTATTGTGTAGGCAACGAAGGACCAGGAGCCTTTCTTTCATTCTTGGGTAAAGATGTGTGTGTTATGTTTCCTATCCAGCATCTTATTTTGCTCCTTGCAGAGCAGGAGAAAAAAAAAAAAAGGCGCTTACCAATTTTCTTACTGCAGACAAGGCCTAAGGGACAAAGCATTGTTTGGAAAGGCTGTTCTCTGTAGAAGCCATATCGATTCTTGGGGCAGAGGGAAGGGGAAGAGACAAAGCTATTCCCTCTGAGAGTAAAATGACAATTGCCACTGAGAAATTTGGCAAATCTTGTCAGAAGTCTGAATGCAGGGGGTCAATTCATCCCTTTTTTTGTCCCCACTGAGCCCATGTGCATTGTGTAAGCTTTCAGCCTAGTCTGCCATATGAGAAAAACCCCTTCCTGGGCTGGGACAGTGAGACCTAGCACAGCTGGTACCGGGAATTCTTCATACTGTCAGGAGTGGGAGGTCTGCAGAGAAATTGGAGGGTGCACAAAAATCAGGGAAGGAGAAAGGATGCTGTATCTTCCTCTGGAATGGGTGTATGATGTGGGAGAGAGCCAAAGACAGTGCTTTTATTTCCCACTTCCCGAACGCTCCCTTCCCCGTGCAGCTGCGAGATCTATTCCCCCGTCAGGTAAAGCCAAGCAGCCATTGATTGGCAGCCACATGGAGCAATGAAGGTGGATCAATGTGAATTGGATTTTTTTAACTTTAAATAAAATTTGTATCGGCATGAAGTTAATTAATAGAGAGCTGTCAGAGGGCTCCTTGGCACATCAGTGTATTAGGAGGCAATGATACCCTTCGGGGAGGTGGTGGGAGGAGGCTGGAGGAAAAGGGATTCAGCTAGCAGCAAGCTGAAATTAAAAAACCAGGCCAGTCTTTCTCTTGGTCCTGTTTCAATGGTTTTTTCATCCTTTCTTCCTTCCTTCGAGATTGCTTTGTCTTTACTGATGCACTTTCCCATTTTTTGGCCTGTTGCTGTTCTTTTTGCTTGCCATCCGAAATCCCTTCCTAATGGAAATATTGCTCTGTTGACTTCTCGCATCAGTGCAGCTCTTTCTGGGTTTGATACTTACTCCACTCACACCCTATTTCCGTTCAGGGAAGTGATGAGAATCCAGCCAGCAGTGGCAAGGCACAGAAGTGCAAGGCTGCAGGTGGGTTGGCTATGAGGTGTCTTGTGTACCCTTCAGCCCTAGGCTTGCCAGCGTATGTGACCTAAGGCAGGTCCCGAAAAAGAGCATCTCTGCTCCAGCAGCCTCAGGAGGGAATGGGGCAGGTGATGGGGTATGGATTACCCTTCAAAGAGAATCAGCACATCAGTCTCACAGGCTCCTCTGTAGCCAGCTGGGGGTAGACTTCAGTGTATACAGGGGCATGGGAATAACCCCAGAATCTCCATAAGGGCTCGAGGTGTATGTATGTGCAGGCATTTCTCATGACCCTCTGAAGGATGGTGCCTTAAAGGGCATGGTTCTGCTTCACTTTTAATTAAACATGCCCAGAGAGCAGTAAGATTGGACCTTCTCTGTGAGGCAGGTGGTGGCTGGGAGGCCCGGGGTTACAGGGCAGCCCGGCTCCTGCGGGGATGGTTCATTGCATCAGTGATCAATGTCTCTTCGATGCTGCCTCTGACTCTGAGCAGGGACATGACTGAAAGACAGAGAATGGAAACCAGATGCAGTTTCCATGACAACACCCAAAAAAATGGGAGAGTGGCTGGGGGTGGGGAGAATTGAAAAAAAAAAAGGGGATGAAGAGGAGCCTCATAGAGATTTAGGTTTCACACATCAGTGAATGAGCTTTGACGCTGGCTGGCCCAGTGAAGGAAGATGCTGCTTTATTCACTCACTGCCTTCTCCTGCATGCTCCTCCTCATGCAAGAGACTCCCTCAGAGCCTGTTGCAGCTTTAGTACCTTCCTTTAGCCAGCAGAGACAGGACCAGGGCACTAGAGCCCTTCAGCACACTCCCAGTTCAAGGCCTGCACATGCCAGACAGGATGAGCAGGGCGAGACCTCCTGGTTACTCCAGTCCCTGTCTCTTCCTGTGAAGAATGCTTTAGGAAATGAAGTGGGAGAAGCAGCTGGAGGACATTTCAGAGCTGCTCCAAGCCTGGCTGCTTGGTGAGGTGGGCAGATCAGGGCTTAGGGCATGTTTCCAGGCACAGGAGAGCTTCCAGCTCCTCTGGCAGACTTTGGAGGAACTGAAGGTAGTACTTCCAGCCTTTCCCAGCAGGAGGTACAGGAAAAAAATGGTATAAGGGAGCTGGCTTTGTGAAAGGCTTTCATCTCCTCAGAAATTCTCCTTTCTGTGATTTTCATGCATGCCCACTTATCCCATTATCTGTGTCAGGAGGAAAACAGAATCATCAGCAGTCGTGATTTGTATCTCTTAAGATTTTCTTCTCCATGCTTAAGCGAAATCCCCTCTTAACCACTTCTTGTCCTTGCCTTCACAGGTTAAAGCGTTTCAGTTCATGGTTTTTCTTATATTCTTTCCTTACTTTAGAGTTCAATCCTGTTGCTGCCTCTTACAGCTGCTTTTCTTAGGCTCCCAGATATGACCTAACATAGAGTCCAATAATACGGTATACTCAGACCTGGATCAATAAAGCTTTTAGGCGCCTAACTCCTCGCTTTGGTGCTTTACTCCTTCACATCTTCCCTGTGGAGCTGTAAAATTCCCATTTTACAGAGTGGCACACTCAAGTAGGAGTTTGCTGATGCTAGCAGAGGAAACTGTGAAAGAGCTGCAAATATCGTTCAGCAGCTACTACGTCTGTTTTGAAAACCTTAAACTGTCTCCTCGTGTGTTGTGAGTTACTAATCATAACTGCATAGGGATCTGGGAGGACTTTCCCATTATCCCATAGGTGTAGCTGTGATCTCTGCCACTGGAGCACACACTTTCCTGAAGAGGACATGCTGACAAAGGTCCTGCTGAGGAGAGTGACACGTTACATCCAGTGGTTGCTTCAAATACAAAATCTAGATCACGTTGCTCTGGTATTTTGGAGGTCTTCAAAGCTAACTCGAGGTTTACAGCTCAGCCATGCTCTATAATGGCTGCTGTTGATGATGCCAGATGTCTGCTCTGACACTGGGAGTATGGGCCAGCTGCCTGCTCTGGCTCTGTCATCCTCTGAAAAAAGGGTTGAGTCACAGCATTTGTTGTCACATCAAGCATACGGTGGGTGGCCTGAGCCGTACCAAACCTGTAAAGAGAGGGCAGAAAGGTTGGGCTCCTCAATTTATAGTGTTGCAGTGAGGTGCTTGCTTTGAAACGTGCAAGTTAATAATAGGCAGGTAGAAATAAAATGTACAAAGTGATTACAGAATATGACTGTATTAGCAAAGATCGGATCAAAATCCAAGGTGCCAGTAAGGTTCCTAGATCTATTCCTACTGGAAGGAGGCTTTGCTTATGAAAGTGCTGCGCTTGAGAACTGCAGCAAAACATCAGCTTAGCATTTATTCTCAACAAAAAATACCTTGGTAACAGAGTTTTCTTTTTCTTCTTTTATTTTTCAAAAACCATTACCTCATGTTTAGAAGGGATGAGGTCTTATCACGTCTTACTTTTCTGTGTTTCTGGTGTTACCTGTAGCAGAAGTGGCCTTACTCAAAGTTGTGCTGTCTGTGTGGAAAAGGGATGCCCCTCTGGCTGGAGGTATAGCTTGTTCGATGGTGCTACCGTGCAATTATGCATTTCTTTTCTAATGAGATCGTTAGGAGTGCAGTGCTTGTCGCTGATTAGAAGTTCCTAGAATAGAACTTGCTATTTTCTTCTAATTACATTATATAACAGTGTAATTCACAAGGATAGTAGTTAAGACAAAGTGTATGGATTTAGGAGATTGGTTTCTGGTTCTGTTGTGACTTTTTTTTTTTTTTAAGACACTACCGCAACCTTTTTGTATGACATTTGGGTAAGTCGTTTAATATTCTCTGCAGCTGAGATCCTCAAAAAGTAAATAGACACGTAGATCATTAAGTATCTAATTATCTTAGAGGATATGGACTTCTGCTCCCTAGATGCCAAATGGGGGGATAACTTCAGAGATGCACGTAAAGCCCTTTCGGATACCACAGTAAATATTAGAAAAGCCAGTAAATAGTAGTGTGTGTATTATAAATCTTTTTTTACTGAAACTCAGCCTGTTGCATTAATATTGGTTGTTCATGGGAATTAAGTTTGATATAGTTCAAAAAGAGAGCTCTAAGTTACAATCAAGTCATCAGCAAGTGGAGTGTAGGTGATGCAAAGACTGCATCAAATGGGTGAAGCTGGGAACAAGCTTGCACCTTTTTTTGCTGTAGCTGGAAAGAATGTTTCCTATCAAAGCCTATACTTTTGAAGAACTTGGGCCATTATCATAATATTCTAAAGAAGCAGATAGGATAGAGGAGAAGTAGACTGTGAAAGATAAAAATAAATATGAAAAATAGAAAACAAGTTGATAAAAAATAGGAAAATAGAAAATAAACAGTATGAGCTAGGAAGCACTGATTTTTAAAATATGCATATATATAATATATATATATAAATCAATGTTCTATTTCTCTTTGTTAATGTATTTTTACACATATACAAAAAGAACACTGGGAAATCTTCTGACACTAGCTGAGGTATTTGTTACAATGGAAAATGTGCCCAGTTTGTATGATAACATCAAGGTCATTTGTTAATTATGTGGCTTTATCAAAAATCTTGTTGAAAGGACTGACTTTCCAATGACATCCAGCTTAACTTGTATCCTCCTGAAGAGGAAATCATAGCAGACAGTCTAAGGCCTTTGGACAAAACTGTATTGCAAATTTAGGATGTAATACTTTTTTCAAGCAGAGCTGTTTTAACCTTGAACCTGAAGAAAGCCAACAGAATTTACCTTCTCCTGCTCCAAGAAGTAAACAATAAGATTAGAACTAACAGTAATAGCAGAAACAATACACAAGTGATTGAGGGTATAGGTCTCCATGGGACCTCTTTAGGTCATCAAATCCAGTCCTCTGGTGTTACTGGGAGTCATATTGTAACCTTTTTCATAAGCCTTGAGGACACAGAGGAAGGTTGGCATGCACTTATAATAATCAATACTCTGTTGTGAAGGGTTTAACACCTAAACCCACCCTGTTATAAAGAGACTGATGACACCAAGAGAGGCCCAGGGGACAGAGGTGATGATAGGTGAGTCTGCTTAGCTGTGCCAGTTGTGAGATGGAGCAAATTACATGCTAGCAACACTATTCCTAACTTAAAAGATTGTGTCTCAGATGGCAGATTTCTGTGTAGAGGTTTTTGCAAATGAAATAGAAGGACAATATGGTGACAATGTGATCCAGAGACTTGTATGGATAGACAGGACTGGTGAAAAACATTTTGGCTTGGTAATGTATTATGCATTGTTCTTCCAGAGCAAAGTTATGAGACTAAATTTGCTTCGCACCTCTTAATTTCTAGGTTTTCTGGTGTAGGACATCAGGACATTTGGGCATTGAATTATAGTTGAACATTTCTAAGATGTTTTCTTGCCTACAAGCTGTCCACTATGGGTTCTTAGCTACCTCAGATGCCTGCTAACAACTCACTGTACTCAGTCCTGCTTTCACTGTGGTTTTGCCTCAGTGGGACTGGATCAGATTCATAAAGTGTGTTCAGTCTCCAGATTGGATCATGTCCCAGGATGGATGTCTGCAGACCCTTGCTGAATACATCCTATGGAAGAATTTAGTCCAGAGAGATGTGATTTCTCTTGTTAAAGCCCTGACCCTCAGGACTCTATTGTTGTTCTGTACTTTCATTTTGCAAAGTAGTTATTCATTACTGATGAGCTTTCCTCTTCTTGACCGGCCTGACCTACACCATCTTCCCTTCAAAGGGTGTTAAATAATTAAATAAATGCTGGGCAACACTTCTACCCAGCTATTGTTTTTAAGCATTAAATCACTTGCACGTTAATCGAAACTTCCTCTTCCTTCTCTTTCTTCTCTTTTCCCTCCAACCTCCAACAAGGTATTTGCCTTAATTTGCTTTCATGGGTCTTTTTTTTCTCTGCCTTTTCTTTCACTTCAGGCATTCTCAGAGGGCACCTAAAGTTCTTTGGCTATGCAGTTTTGAAATGTGCAATTTGGCAGCAGCATGAGCCTAGGATTGAATTAAATTAACTCGAGGCACTCTGAATTTTTTTTATTAAATTACTTCTTTCAAAGTTACTACAGAACGTTCCACTTATTAATTTTTTTCCTTATTATTATTAAATGAAAGGAAGAAAGGGAAAAAAACCCCATAAAACTCAGGAAAAGTCTGGAGTCAGGACTTGTTTAGTTTTTAGGGTTTTACTCTTGCAGAGTTCTCTGTCATTTTATAACAAGCTAATTCATTTAAAAGGGTTATGGAGCCTCACAGATCTCCTCCTTCACTTTTGGCATGCATTTAATAGCACACTAGTTTAATATGTGTAGGAACAGCCAAAGCTCATTTGAGCATCACTGTCATCTGTTAAGGATCCTTCAAATTCACGTGCTTGATTGCCATGGAAAGTACATACACCAGTCAGGCAGGCATTTATATTGTCAAAGAACTCAGAGGTACTGTGAGACAAGACAGACCATAGCAAGAGTCTAGTATTTTGTGCTAGTGCCAACATACCAAGAATTCCTAAAAAGGACCACAGAGACAGATCATACATGTTTGGGAAGAGAGTTTTGGTTGTGATGACGATAGACAGTCTGCTGTTGAAACCCATATCAACTGTGTGCTGGTGATGGTGGAAAAAAAGCTGGGATTTGCTAGCTATTTCTTGGGTTGTTCACTTCTGGCTGTGGATGATCTAAAGAGATGTGTTTTTTCAAAGTGGTTTTGTAGCTTATCACTACTCAGTATGGTTTTGGTCTTGGATCTTTGTTGGCCTTCTTTATTCCAGAAGGGAATTCAGCTGTGCAGTGGTCCTGTCTTCTCCTTATTGCCTTGTGAGAAAGGTGTCTAGATCCCACATGCGAGTTACATTTTAAAACAAAGCTGTTATTATCTTTAACAACCTCCTTAAGGCTGGAGATCTGAGGACTCAGCTCTATCATGAGCTGAGATGTTGTGTTGGGATGTTGCAATGTTTCATGTGTGATGGCACCAACATTCTCAGGGTTATGCAGATGGTCTTGCCCTAAATAAAATTGGGCACTAGCTTTGTCTTGTGGCCAGGGAGAAGGTAGATATTGGCATGACCTAGAAAAAGGTGCTTGTAATGGCATTTCCTCTAGAAGCTGTTGAGACAGAAAGAGAATGTAATGATTTCGTGCTGCAGCAGTGAAAGCATCAGAGATGCAACAGCTCTCTGTGACAGCAAATCACTGCTGGTCTTTTGAAGAGGTGAGAGGAGACCCCTTTCCCTGGAGATGGATGTGTCCCTTCAGAGAAAGGAAGGATGGAATGGGCCCACCTTTGGCTCTCCTGGGGCCACAATGAACTAAGGGCTCAGGAGTGAGAAGCACCCTGTGCCTGCACTGCTAACCATGGCCAAAACTAAGCTGTGGGTGCTGCTGGCTGCACGATGGCAGCACTGTGCCACCCAGCCACTGTGACAGCTTTGTGCCACCCATGTGCAGGGACTCATGCACCAGTGCAGCTCTGTCTGAAGGGATGGAATATCAGCCCCTCTGCTGAATGAGATGGGGACTAGTGGTGATAAACCTTCTCACAGAGATGGCTTTAGCTATGGGGAGCTGCTGAGGGAAAAGGCTGTGCTGTAAACAGCTAAGGAAATAAAAAGGAAAGAAGGTTAGAAATTAATGACCTTTTCCCTTTCTTGTTCTCTCTCTCTCTCTCTCATTCTGCTTGTCTCCTTCTTTTGGGTATTTCCTCATAGCCCTTTTGGAAGCCAATCTCTGTGCCATTGGCTTTCCAATTAAAAAGTTCTCATCAGCTTGATTTGCTATTCTTTCCATGTGCCCCTAATCCTTTCTCCTGAAGTAAACCAAAACTTGGAATATGTAAATATGAGTTGCCAGAAATGGATTTAGATTTTTGCATCTCTAATCCCATCTGTTTGTATCAATACCTGGTATTGTTTCTTACCAAGAAATGCCATTTTCTGCAGGAGATATTAAATCAGAGAAATGTGACTACAGTTGTTGTTAAAGAGAAAATAACAAATTGACCCATTTCAGCTCCTGTTTTCCTTGGAAGCAGAAGGACATCTGTGTGTGCGTGAGAGAGAGAGAGGGAGAAAGGAGACTGACTGGCTAGAAAACACGTTCCTGGTTTGTTTACTATAATTGATGGGGAACAGTTTGACCTGGAGAATCAATCTTGTGTCTTACTCCTGATAACTCCGAAGGACAGGAGAAATCAGAAATAAGCCACTGAAGCAGATGAAGGAAGGAACAAACAAGGGGCAAGAGCAGGAGAGGCAAGAGAGGAGTAAGCAAGCAGATTGTCCCAGCTCACTGCATTTCTAGAATGATGCAGCAGTGCAAAACTGGATTTCCAAGAACACAATGTGACAATTGATCATCGGACTTTACCTGAAGCTTATTTCAGAAACCAAATGGATATCATTAACCAGAATGTGTGTTTTCTAATTTTTCACTTCATACTTGAGTATTAGGAAGTGGCAAATGTTTTAGTTGTGTTGGCTTTTTGTTGTGTATTTCTTCCAGTACAGATACACTGATGAAGGTATTATTTTGCTGTGTCTTTCCCTTTTTCTCAGCCCAATATTTTCAAAACTGCTGCCTAGCTATGATGGTTTCTACAAGGAAAAGAACAACATGGTCAGAACCCTACAGATGGTGGAAAAACCAGTATAATCTTGGTATTGAGGACAGCTCTTGTATTGAGAATAGCCATCCCCCACAGAATTTTATAACCATCACTAAAAGCTTCAGAAGTATTTTCCTACTGTGCTAAGTGTGGACAGCGTGAATGCTGTTTCCAAGTGTGGCACCATGATGTGCTGGAACAGCAAGCACACTGCACTTGTCCAGTAGCCATTGGGGGGATTCCAGTGCCTCTCACCAGTTTTGCAGAGACAGGCATGCAGAGACTTATGCTGAGGACAAAATGGGGAACATGAGAAAAGATATAAGGTCTTTTGTGAGATAATGGTCACTCTTTCTGCTCCCCAGTATATCATGCCTAAGTCATGTCTTCGTAGCAGTATCATCTTGATAACAAACATCTCAAACTGCTCTTGTTCTGTGTATTGTCACTTGAAATCTCTCTTGTGTTATATACTTGCATGTGCACACAAGGTCTTCTGCAAAATTTGATCTTGAGATCCTCATCAGCTGAGTAGTGACAGAGCTGCAACTGTTTCATATTGAACCATCCCCCTGTGGATTACACGTGCCTCATATAAGAAAACACTCTTGTATGACTTTTTTAGGTGAAGTATTAATTTTTGCCTTGCTGTGTCCACAGGTTCAAACAGACTGCAAAATGTGCTGTGGCTGCATCCCTAATGGAGTCTCTGTTAGATCAGAAGGCAGAGTTAGTTTCTTCAAATGAAGTGAAATAGATTTGGGTTGGGACAAAGATTGATTGAGTAGGGGAAGTTGAGAAACGCTGGTGGAATATATTTACGAAGGTTTCCAGGAAATGGTAAAGAACAAAACAAAATCTACTTGAAGTTATATTTTGGAACGAGTCCTAGGAAAGGCAGGCTTGTGGGCAGAGGGCACGGGAAGAAGTCAAAAATGTATAATGAAACATGCATTCATTCCGTGTTGAGATTTTTTACTCTGTCGCTTCAGTATCCCTTCTGGAACATGCTGTGCGGGAATATGCTGTTGCTTTCTGCTAATTAAAACATCTGGCACTAGTTTATAGAGCTCTGGCCTTTAAAATAGTGGGAAACAGGGAAATGCATTTAATCTTGAATAGCTTGATTTGTTATCTGGTTTGAGCACAGGAGCCTCTGCCCAGATTACTTGCTGCCTGCATTGATTCAAAAAAAGAGATGGGTAAAAATGTTTCACATGTAAAGAGCTAATCAGGGACAGTGTACTGAAACCTCAATCTTGGATGAAAAATAAAAAAAAAAAAGAACATTTTTTCAAATCTCTTTGCTATTCAGTGGAGTTGAGGTTTTATTTATTCTTGCCAATTTAAGCAACCTTCAGCCTGGTCGATAGAGAGAATGGGTTACCTTCAAAAGCAGGGTGCTGTAGGAAGTGGAGTGTGTTTCCTCTGGATCGATGTTGAATTAATAATCCAGCATAGTGTAAGAGGGTGCTGTAGCTGTGCTTTAAGCACAGTTCCTTCTAGTGAGAAATTAAGCCAGGTGGGGAGCGGCTTTTAGTGAGTCAGTCCTGAACTACTGCCCCACCTTAATAATAAGCTGAGTCTGGAGCAAAACCTTCCCGGGAGGAGGTGTGTTGTGGTGAACGTCAGCTGAGGAACTGAAGGGGCATTTATCTCCATAGTGGCAGCATTTGACTCTTTGTGGTTTCCACAAATCTCCTTTAAAGGCATCGATCGCCCCTGTCGGCAGGATTAGTGGAAGCGGTCATGCAGAACATGTTTGTAAAAATGTTTTTTAAAAGTTCTTCTTAAATGTACCAAATCTTGTAAGGGATCTAACTATGCTGGGGAAAGTGAAAGGTCAGCTTTAGAGAACAAGGGGTGGCTTTCTCTTCAGCTGCTTTATCAGAGCAGAGTTCTGATTTTTATTAAAGGAGGGACTTGCATCAGGGACTGCACCCGGGCATGTTCTGTGTAAAGCAAACAAGCTTTGCTCATCTAGACAAATCTGCCAGTGCCTCCAATCTGCCCTGCAACCCTCCTGGTATTTCAGCTCAGAGCTCCCCAGACACAGCTCTGTCAATGCCCCCAGCCTTTGACCAGCAATGCTCCTCCTGCCTCTTCTCTATTCCAGTGCTGGTGTCAAACCCCACCTCGAGTCTGACCTTTTGAGCTTCAAAGCAGGAGGTAGATTTAGTAGAAAACTTAAAATGCTTTCTGCATTGTGCCTGTATGTGTGTTATAGAACCCAGCAGGAAAACAGACCTTTCGCCTGGATGGCTAGAGCTAAGTAAAGTTGACCTTAATACAGAACTGTGCCAGATATCCCAAATTTAGTTCAACATGGATGCTCCCAGAGTGCCCTATACAACTGGCTTCCAGTACTGAGGGGAAAGCTCTTCACAGATTGTAAGGACCTGCAGAGTATGTCCAAAACACATAATGCCACGTCATATCAAAAGATCTGGCTCCAGATGAGTTGCTGTATCCACATGGAAGAGTGCAGTTCCGGTCTTAAGTCCTGCAAGTGAAAAAGGAAAAAAAAAACCCAACAAACAAAAAATGCAAAACCAAACCAAAAACCCCAACAAAATAAAAACCAAACCACCACCCCCAAAACTGCTAACAAGGGGACTGTTGCTAAGGCAGCTTTTTGCATATAACTAGTATACAGACCCATCCAGAATATGTGCTGTGTTTTTTCACTCTGGTCATTAAAGTGTATGCAGGTTTACAGGAAGAATTATCACAGAGAAGTGGTGATGATTTTGTGCAGAGTATTGCCATGTCCTCATGTTCTTCCTGTAGGGCAAATGCCAATAGGTGGCAGTGATAAACCTCACTCCCTCTTGCTGTAATGGGTGTCTGTAAAGGGAGGGACATGGACGAAGGTAATAGGTGAGGGAAAAGGGTGGTGCAGACAGGTGCTGTGATGGGAGATTAATTATCTGCCTTCAGTGTCACATGACATGTTAGCTAGAGCAAAGACCCCGTGGGCCATGGAGGGATGTTTGCTTTTTGCAAGCCACATCCCTTGTAAATAGCAGTGCTGGCTCCAACTGCTGCCCTGCATAACACCAGGATAATTCTGTTTGTCATTTTCAGACAGTCCTCCTCTGCCTTGTCCTTTGGGCTGCTAAAAAGTTGTGATGTGTTTGGGCCCACTGGGGAAATGGCTGTTTCAGGTTTGTGAGGGCAGCAGATGTGCTGCAAGAATCAGGGCAACAACATGGTGGGAGTACTGGAAACAGGACACATGCAGCTGCTTGGCATGGCTCCTCTGCCATGGTCCCTCTGTGTCCTGTGTGTGCCTTTCTCCCCTCTCCTTGCCCTTTTCTTCTGCAAAACGAATGTTTGTTACTCATTACTTTGAGGCTCAATGGAGTTCAAGTCCTTGTAGGCATATTGTAGTTTTCTCATGCTGGGTGCCAGCAGGGTCAACTGGCCCAACTTAAGCACCGTGCTGCTGGGTAAAGACTGCTGCCCATAGCTGAGTTAGCTCCTTTACAACTGAGCTGAGTGTGTCTGCACTCAGTGTGACACTGATTTTTGTGTGGCAGTGCTGCTGCTGCCCTGCATTGGCTGCTACCAGAAACAGTGTGTTTATGTGTGATGGGGGGACAGAAATCAGATGTCCACTAGTTTTCTCCTTTTGGCCAAGCACTCTGGCAATTCTCACTTAGGAGCTTCCAAGGACCCAGACCCTCTCTGCTCCAAGGAATGCAACATGGTTTTATTTTTCTGCAGTGTTTTTTTCATGTTTTTTGTCATGTGTCAAGTGCAGGATGACCCTTCTGGGAATACCTGAAGCTCCAATAGCTGGGCAGTGGTGGAATATAATGTGTTTCTCTAGTTGATGTGGCAGACTTCAGCTAAAGGAGCATGTGTGTCTGGGGCTGTTTATTTAGTCTTGATCTTTACATAGTTAAGGAGTGGACTCCAGTTTTCCTGTGGATGGATCTGCCCTAGCCCCTGTGAGTTCTTGTAGGGTGGATCTCCCATTTGTGCCAGGTTGCACTGACTTCAGTCTGATACAACTGGATCAGCTGTCCTTACACTCAGTGCTCCTAGTGATTTAAATGTGTTCAATGGGATATGGCTGAGGGCCACAAACCTTCCTTCACACAGAGACCACCACATGGTGGTCAGATGCAAATGGTAATGATTTTAATGTGCCACTGGAATGCACGGGAGTCAAACTCATAATCTGGTGGCAAAAGGTTTTGTAAGGTAATGTCTTTTTAGCAATTATTTTTATAGCTCTATCTAAGCAGTTCTCGCTCTGCAACACTGTGAGGCTTATCCAAACTCCTTCTGCAAAGCCAAATCTCAGCCCTTTGATCTCACAACATAAGAAAGCCCCTCAATGCAGTTTTGGTTTCTGTGAGTTCTGTCCAAGTAGGAGGTTGCACTTCTCTTTTTGAGACCAAGTGCACCAGGAACATATTCCTGCTTGCAGCAGACAGATGTTCTCACCATGCCATCCATCCTGAAAAAGAACTCCACTGCATTCTTGTCCATCTGCTAACTCTGCAAACCCAGCCAGTGGCCTTAATCCACTAAATAATTAGTTCTCTTTTTGGATAATGTTCCTTCCACCTGAGACTTTTAGGACTGACCATATTTCTCTAATGCTTTTTGAGCTGCTGATTTTGCACCCTTTCCAAGAGTCCCCTGAAAGAGCAGAAGTCCTACAGAGAAAGAAAGAAAGCTCCAAGGAGGTGGAATACTGGCATTTTACACACATTCCACACCCTCAGTCAAAGAGAAAATATGAGACTGTTAGCTAGAAATCCATGAGAAACAGAAACGTCCCATCATTGGCAGCAAAAATTCTGCTAAGCATCTGCATAGTAGAGCTAAAATAAAGGTTTTCAACAGAGCTTTCTACATCTTTCTACATCTCTCTGTATCTGCCTCATTTCCTATTACCTCAGTTTTCTACAGCTTCCCTTCTTTACTACTCTTTCCTCTCCTTCTACTCTCTTCTTGTTTTTCCTATTTTACCCCCATCTGCTTTTAAATAAAGAAATGAAATTTTGCACTAGGTATTTCAATTTTTTCCTCTTATTTCTTGCTGCCCACCTCCATTCTTTGTGCAGGATAAAAGCAATGCTTTCTAGCATGAAAAGCATGGGCAAGTGGATACACCAGAATTCTTATCAGCCCTCTGATTACCTCTTGTGCTCAATATCTGGGTAAGCCTGAATAATGTCAGTCCTGTTTTACTTACATGCAACGGGCCAACAGAGAGGACTTGTATTAATTGGTGATGCTTAGGCAGAATCCCTTTCTCAGGTCTCTTCCTTTTTGCAAGGCTGTCATGTGGCAGAGACTGCCAGTTTTATGTTGTTATTTTGCACTGGGACAAAGTTGACACTTCTCTTCCTTTGCCGTGTTTGTCGGAACCTCAGTCACAAAGGGTGGCTTATTTCAGAAGAGTTAGTGGTCATTATATGCTAGTTTGGCAGCATGCTAGTGTGGGAAGAGTTAAGAAGCCTGAGCTTAGGAAGCATCCATGTTCCCTGTGTTTTTAGGGAAAGGTGATGTGACAAACCAAGATATGCTGCACAGTCGTCACTCACAGGTGATGCCTCTGCCAGAGGAGGACTTGCTCAGTGCCCAAGTTCTCTGTGAAGACTTCACTGTGTCTGCACTGCATCAGAGCTCGCTCCTGCAGGAGCCTTTTTAAGGCGCATCTCCCACAGGGGGACCTTAGCAGGAAAAGAGCAGCAATAAATTTATAAAGTGATGAAGCCATGTTTTCCTAATGTTATAGTCCCCACTTGGTTTCCCACAGGTTGGTACAGAAAAGTGGGTGTTCAATAAAAGCCTCCATACTGAATAAAAAGGGAGAGATATTTTACATTCCTACACAGTCTCTGAAGCCTTCCACTTTAACCCTGAGTGTGTGATTACTTTTACAAGCCTGGACACTGCATCAATTTGGGTCAGTTAGCATCTCTGTCCTCTATATTTTAATGACAGGTAAATTGAGGTGCAGTATGTCTTGCTAATAGCATGTCAGTCCACAAACACTGTATCTAGGAACATAACCCATGTCTCCTGAGCCTTGCTTTTTAATCTGAGGCAGAGCCAAAATGTTATTATTGGATTAGGATCTGTGGTCTTTATATCTGATAGATTTGAGCTGAAGGACTTCTGGAGTCCAGGTTCCTGTTACGCTTTTGCTCATGAAGACAACACAGTGTAATTTTATTTGCACAGTGGACTTGATCTGAGGTTTGAGAGGGGAACTGGGGAGAAAGGGAGCAGCAGTAAGAGTGGGTGAGTGCAAGAAGGCAACATGCGAAAAAAAGCATTGGAAAGTGAAGAAGAGAAAAGCAAAAGAAGGATGTTGGGAAAAGATGCAAAGGGAGAAAACAAAAGAAAGCAACCTGACAGAAAGGAGAGAGATTTGAGGCTAGGGTGGCAGGGGCAGGAAGAGGTCAGGAAGCAAGGAACAGCACGCTATTTAATCTCAGAGCGACTGCAGCTCTTTAGCCAGGTGGCTGGTGGGATAACCGGCAGGAAGCTGGCATTTACCTGTATGCTAATTCCTCCCTTCCTGCCAGTCTGGCAGGATGAGTGCCTGCTCTCCCGGTGAGATGAGATCATTTGAAAAGCCCCCCTGGCTGCTATTATGAGGAGCGGCTGAACGCAGGCTCCAGTGTTGTGGTGTGTGATAAAGCATGGTAGCTGGGAGGGGAGGGGGAGCTGGTGGCAGTGGGAGCACTGGAGACAGGCTGCTCATTTAGTGCTGCCAGCTCTGCGTCTGATTAATTATGGAGCAGCTGATAAATAACATTGCAGAGATACGTAAATCAACGGGAGAGACGCGGGGAGCTGAGCAGGACTGAGGGACTGGCAGTGCTTGGGCAGCTCTGCTCGGAGGATGGTTGTTCTTGGCACAGGCGGTGCCGCGTTCGGCAGTGGCAGCTGGCAAGGGTGGCAGGCACAGGGGGTGGCAGCGAGAGGCGCGGGAACAGGGAAGCAGGCGTGCTGCTCCGGCCCACGTCACGGCTTTCTAGGGAACTGTCCAAGATACGTAGGTGGTCCCTGCTAATACCACAAGCAAAAAACCCTTTGTAGCCTCTGAGACATTCATCTCCCTGGCCCTTATAGGAAAGGGGGAATGCTCTCCTCACTGCTGTACAGAAAAAACGTGGGGAAGCCAAGGGTTTGGCAGGGAAGGGTGCTGAACTCAGCTGCCTTCTCTTCTTGCTCTTTCCCAGCTGCAGGTTTGTGGTTTAGTCCCTGCTCTCTTTCCTTCCCCTGGATAAGGGAGAAAATCTACTTTTCAGAAAATATCTGTGTAGCTTCCTGAAGACATATAGTTCAACTGCTGTGTGGAAGGTTGTTCCCTTTGGCTGCTACAGCCCGTGGACAGATGCCCAAGGGGTGTCTCATAATGCCCTGGGTACCTTTGGGGGGAGTTGTACAGAGGGATTCATGGCTTGAGTTTGCCCATGGAACCACAGAATGGTTTGGGTTGGAAGGGACTTTAAAAGTCTTCTTATTTCAACTAGAAATGGACATGCCACGGACAAGGAAGTTTCCACTAAACCAGGTTGCTCATACCCCAATCCAACATGGCCTTGAACACTTCAGGGATGGGGCATCCATCTCATTGTAATGACCTTCACCCTGTCCCTTTGGTGTCATCTGTTTTCATCCCTGCCTTTCCTCATCCTGAACTAATATGTTTAAATTAACCCATGCAAAAACAGGAGCAGGAATGTAAACAGCTGACAGCTCTCAGTCAGTGAATACAGCCATAGTTGAAAAAAGACCTAAGGGCTCTTTCAGGATTCAGACCTAACCACCAGCACATGGTAAAACATCAATACTTACACTGGGGAGCAAACATCTGGGTTGTGTCCACACACTAATGTTTTTCCATATTTGGGTAGAATAAAACAAATGGTTAATTAGAGAGGGACAAGAATCTAGCACAGGTGCAGCCCAGCTCACTCTGAGCAAGGAGGAGCTGTTCTCTTTAAAAAAAAATACTGGAATGTGGAAAAGATTGACTTGATATCAAATTGTGGTGTCTATCAAATTCTGCGTCTGAGGTGCAATGAAGTCAGCAGTCAGCTGATGGTCTGATACTAAAATGTGGCCCATAACTTAATGCAGGCCTTTTGTTTCAACCAGGGGATGGGCATGGGAAGGTTGGTGGGATGAAACAGCTTAGTGAGGTGGGCACGAAAGGAGTCCTACAATTTTCTTCTGTACAGTAACTCCCTTCACAGCTAAGGCTCCTTGCCACAGCCCTGCCTACAAGTTTGTGCCTGTATATGTAAAAAGTGGGTTCAACCAGTGAAATCTCAGCATTAGTGAAATCTGAAGTTATTCTGGAGTGCACCACAGTGTAACAGCAGAGTCTCAGGATATTGGTTTAACCCTAGGCAGCTGCTCGCTCACTCCCCCACCAGCAGGATCAGGGAGAGAATTAAAGGGTAAAAGCTGGAAAACTTGTGGATTGAGATAAAGATGATTTAACACAGAAAGCAAAAACTGCCCACACAAGCAAAACAAAGAACTAATTCACCATTTCCCATGGGCAGGCAGGTGTTCAGCAATCCCCAGGAGAGCAGGGCCCCATCACATCTAACAGTCACTTGGGAAAACAAACACCATCACTCCAAATGTCCTTCCTTTCTTCTTTCTTCCTTCCGCTTTATATACTGAACATGATGTCATAGGGAATGGAATATCCCTCTGGTCAGTTTGGGTCATCTGTCCCACTTGTGTCTCCTCCCAGTTTCCCAGGCACCCCGAGTCTCCAGGCCAGCACAGCAGGACAAAAAGCAGAAAAGGCCTTGTCTCTAAGCCCTGCCCAGCAATAATACAAACACCACTATATTATCACTACTCTGCTCTGCACAAATTCAAAACAAACCCCCATACCCTCCACTGTAAGTAAAATTAATTCTCCCCCAGCCAAAACAAGGACATGGGTCAATGAAGAGACAGATGCAAAGGGAACTGAACCCATTTTGCAGTGACTCAACTGATTTTCCCTCATCAGAAAGTGGGGCAGTATTTTGAATGGAACAGACAATGTAGAAGAAAACTGGCTTGAAAAGTTTTTAAAACATGAAAATACTGTTCCTATAGGGAAATTAATTTAATTGCAATGTGAAAAGCAGGAGATGCTGGTGCAAAAAAAAAAAAAAATACACTTAGTGCTTCTGCATGTGCTCTTCTGCTTCATGAAAGTGGACACAGGATGCCGAACATAGAACATCATGAACTGTGAAGCAGCAGCTGCCTTTATTGTGGGTTGTTTTTATCAGTGCAGATAGTCAAGTAGTTGGATGAGTATCAAAACAAATCTTTCAGGAAAAGCAGCCATATGGGACTTCTCAGATTTTAGATCTCCCTATCCCCTATTTTAACCTTTCTATTGTACCTTTGATTATACCTTTGAGCTATGCCTGGAACACGTGAAGGCAATACTTGCTCTTTAAGTCAAGGAGGAGCCACTTCTATTCTTGTCCCAAAGTTCAATGCCAAAGCTTTTGTAACAAAGCTGCATGGTCAATTTTAGAGCTTGGCTGGAGGTAAAGCACCTGATCATGACTATCCAGTGCTCCAGATCTTTCTTGCACTCTCTTTCCTTCCTTATAGTGGAGCAAATGTGAGCACACCCAAGTTTAGGGAATGTTGCTATTGTAAATGAAGCTCAAGACTAACTATGGGACTTGGATGATCTTTGAATATTACTAGCTTCAATATAATGGAAAAATGGAGGAAAACTCAAAAAAACCCCTAGACTGCCTATCTTGTTAGTATGTTGGCCCTTTCAAAAACAACTTGAAAAAAATAAACCAACAAGCCTCTTTTGCTTAGTTTTACAGCAAAATATTCCAAAAATTGAATCCAACAATTAAAATGATTTATTAGGATTGAGTAGAGTCACTAACAACCTAAATGAGCCAGCTTCCTACAAGTATCTGTAAATCTAGAAATGGAAAAGAAATATCTCACCAAGCTAGCCTGAAAACTCCAGATGAATAAAAAGTAAAAGAAATAACTCAGGTAAGGCAAAAGTCACAAGTAATTTAAATCTGTGAAGTGTGTTCTTTCCAATAATCTATTTTAAAGAGCTAATAGCACAGTGCAGAAAAAATGTTATAACAATCTAATGAGGTCCCATTAAGCTTCCCTTCCATTAAGTTCTTTTGGGTGCTATCTAGGCTAGTCAAATAGGTAATTTAAAACAAAACCTGCTTCTTTAGTATAAACATGTGCTTGGTTAAGAAGGAGACTTGGGAGTTTATGCTGCCTGGGTTCTGTTACCTGCTCTGCCATCAAACTCTGAATCTTTGACTGGAAAAGCTCCCTCCTCTGGGCCATCACTTCCCAGGTTGTAACACCCAGATAATTATTTTCACACACATCTGACTGGGTAGGGGAAAGCATGATTCTCAGGGGAGAGCCTGGGATGCTGTGAAAACACAAGGGTGTTCCGGAGACGTGCATATATATGCTTACATATATATTTATGTGTGTGTGTATTTGATCCCCAACACTCTATGAAGGACACCTGGACCTTGTCAGGGTTTGTTGCATGCTGGATATAAAGCTGTTAGATACTTATTTGTAACTTTCTTTTACTGGAGCAAGTGAAAGCACTGGGCCTTGGGATTTTATTCATCCAGAAGCAGCTCTGACCCGCGCAGGCTGTCAGTCAGGGGACGCTCAGGGCTGGGGGACAGTGGACAGACGGGTCTGTCTTCCCATGAGCCTGTTTGCCTTCCACCAGTTTTAATTACCAGCTTTTGCAAAGGTTCCTTTGGAAGAAAATAAGCCATCAGTTGCAACAGCAGCAGGCAAGACACTAGTTCACTCATGAGCTGTCAGCTAACTTTAGCCCCCATCTTGCTGAGCCATCCTTTATTTAATCAGGGTCGGAGGAGCATCCGTGCCCGGCACTCAACTCTGCAGGTGGGGAATGATTTACTGCCCTGCTATCAGGGAGCTCTTTAATCTTGTCTTTATGAACACTTAGCACCTACAAATCACCTGTTTGGCTTGAAATACATCGCCTGCTTCATGCCTTGGTGCCCTGAAGGGGAGGATGTCAAAGGTACATCTTGTTTACACGACAAGATGCTTTATGGAACGGGCCCTTACTGCCTGTGTGGCAAACCCTACTCCAGCCCTCTCCTCTCTCTCCCTCTTGCAGTGCTTGAAGTGCATGGTTTTATCCCCTGGACACATTCTAGAGGGTCTTCAACCCCCTCAAACTAGCCTTTCACCTCTTCCATTCCTTTACCCAGGAATCTGGGCAGGGAATTCAATTTCTGCTGCACTCCCTTAACTCTCCGGTTCAACTCTTGAGTTTGAAATTTCCTTTAAGGTTTTGTAGTTCAAATTGTGTTCCTCCAGATGCAAAACAAAGGTGAGAGTAGCTCAGGATCAATGTTTGACATTTCTTCAAATGCATTTTATCCCGGGTGGCTTCAAACCGCTTTCTTTTCAGCCATCCCACTAGGACAGTGTAGGCAGCTTTGGGCTAGAGCAGGATAACCATGACTGTTAGCCATGCTGTATGCCAGTTTGGGACAAGAATTAAAGAGTTTAATTGAAGTGAGACATGTAATTGAAACTGCAGGGGAAACTTTAGGATAGACAGCAATTATACAAATTAGGACATCATGACACCGTAGCTGCGCTTTAAGAAAGAAAAGACCTCTGATTTTAGAAAAGAACAATAACTAAAGAGAAAAACCCCAGGCTCTTAAATGTCTAGAGATGAGCAGCATTAGAAATCTTACTGGGAAGGCACATCTCCAGTGGCCTGGAGCCCCTAAATACCACAAAGGGGCAAGCTTTTGTTATAAGCTCAGAGAGCAGACATCTGTTACTTGATTAGCAGAACAAATTCCTTGTACATATATTTGCTAAAGCTCCTTTCTTCCCTGCAAGCGTGTGCTTACTGTCTGGAAAGGAAGACCTGTCAGTCAGGCTTTCAAACAGAGATGGACCGTGCACGTGGGGGATGTCTGAGACCTGGTGCAAACCTCATAGAGCCTTAAAATGAAGGTGCAGAACTTTCCTTCAGGCTTTGGTGTTCTTTCCCAAATAAGCCACACATTAAACCCACTCAACAGCCTTTGATCATGCCACAGAGAAGACAGGAGCTTGGAATGCCCGAAAGTACCAATCTGTCCCTTGACCTGCATTGCTGAAAAGATTTTAATATAGATAGTGGACAATCTCCTCAAGTTTGTGACTTTGCCTCCCAGTTTCCAGAGTCAGAAATGAAATTCCTCAAATAGAGGCAATCCAGGCTTTCAGTAGAAGGTGGTAAGTATGGCCACGACTCTTTAAGTCAGCAAGTTTTCCTCTCTCTCTGGCGCCCATCCCTTTCATAGTCATGAATCTTGATGTTATTTTTAGCATGAACAGACCAAATGGAGTTGGGGGAGGAGGGAGTAAAAGTGAAGCTGACAGTATTATGTGAGCCAACATGCAGGCACTCTGCATTACAAAGAGATGAAGGATGGCGTGTCATACATCAGCAGGAACAATAAAACATGATATATTTCTTAACCTGAGCATCAATCCTAGATGAGCTCGTCCAGTTTCTCCAGAAACAGCCAGGCTGAGGTAGCCTGGAAAGTTTCTAGCTCCTTCTAGAACCAGAAGCTTCCATCTCATGGATCTGTCAGGTTCAGAAATGACCTTTACACTGTACCAAGATACTACCAGCACAAGACAAGATAATGCAGGCCAGGCTGGGACCATAGTTTCAGTTCTTTCTCTGCCATGAAAGCTGCTAGAGACAATAATTTCCAAACCTGAAAGGGTTCAAAGTTAGCTGGAAGGACTTGTTTGAAGCCTAAATCTCATAATTTGTGTTTGTTTAAAAGCCCAGGACACCTTCAAGCTTGTATTATCCTTCGGAGAAACTGCTGACTCCAATTTCTGAAAACGATTTAAAAAGAATTCTTAAAATGTTTGGTATTTTAGGATTAGATAGACTTGAAAGATCTCAGGCAGATTGGAAATTAGAATAAAACAAGCTTTCAAGTGAAATTCATTTCATCAACAGAAGAATAAGCAAAATTTCCTCCTTTTTTATTTCCAAATATTAAATGCATTAATGAAAAAAAAAATTACTGAGGAACTGTTTAACGCAGTGAGGCGGAGTATGAGTCAGAGGACATTTGGGGATGAGGAAAGCTTGAATGCTTATTGTGTTCTGGTTGGAGATAGGATAATGACTGGGCTGTTATGAAGTCTGACCCTACACAGCAGCAGTGGCTCCATCTTTATCTAGATCTCTATTTATCTGGAGATTAATAAAAATTGTACTTGAATGTCTAGACTAGCTTCAATAAAAATAACCATAATGGAGCTTAATGGGTATTTTTATTGTGGAAAGCACAGTTTGTTGTCTGAATCTCTTTGAAAAATGTTCTTGCCATCAGATCCAGCAGACCTTTCAGAAAGTCTTCACAATGGAAATGCCTCTTCAGTATCACTTCACCTTGTGGACAGTCAGTGCGTGCACGGCAGTCTGCTCACCACGGGCTTTAGTTCTGCTCTGAACACTCCATCTACAAGGTGGCAGAGAACACTTTATTCCATGCAGCTCCTCCTTTCCCTCTCTCAGAGCAATTTTTCTTATCTTTTTCCTATTGTGAGTGAGCCACTGTTCCTCCGTGGGGCATCTTCTGGTCTAGTGGTGAGTGGAGCATGTGTTGGTATTTCAAGTGGTTCTTGTCAGCTGAGAACTAAGAACCATTTTCCATGAGCTTTCAGAAAAATAAGTACTTCCTTGTACCTTGCATAGCTCCTTCATGACTGTCTTTTGTAACAGTTTCTTTTGGTGTGAATTAAATCATAAGCTGAGTTTGACTAAGAAAGTTCTGCAGAAAAGTAACCTGTGAGGTGGTAGGGAAGGATTTAGAGTGGTGAGAAGCTCAAGTAGCAGGAAAGGGTATAAGGTGATGATGAATGTTGGGAAAGGTTTTAAAAACATTTGCAATTGGCCTGTGTGTGCTCACAGCGAACTCAAAGATAAGCCAGTGCTGTGTGCTCCTGAATATCCTACCTGTAAAACTCTGCATCTTGGGAAAGAAAAGAGCATGGATTAAAAATAGAGGATTTCAAATGAACATCAAGGGGTCGATTATGATGACCCAATGCTGAGAATCAAAGTGTGCTGTCAGAAGCACATACATCTTGGTCTTTGAACTCGATTCCATTTGTAGTGCCTCTGCAGTTCTTGTTTCTACACAACTGGAAAAGCTGGTCTACAAAAAAAAAATATATACAGTGCTACTAAGTTATGTTTATACTCTGCATTTTGCTGTAAATGGGAGAAATGTCCTCTCTTTTGCTGTCGTTAAATATGCAAAAGTGTTTGACTGCCTGTGAAAACCAGATCTAAAAGCTAATATGCATCTCTGGCCAAAATGCTTGCTCATTAGAAAAACCACCCACAATATAATGAAATGACTTGACATTTTCTGTTTTGTTTAAAGCATCGATCATCCAATAACGGGGCCGTGCAAATACCATGTGACTTAAGTGACTAATGACCTACTACATCAGATGGCATCATAAACTGATAGACTTAAAGGGATGTCAGTACTTAATATTAGTCCAGGCACAGCACTGAGTCAGCCTGCCATTTTGTGAACAGCTCAGGCCCTCCCAAAGACAGTGAGCAAGGAGAGAGAGGGACAGGGAAAAACTGCTATGTTTGTAGGACTTTTATTTCCCGTAATGCTTTACCTTTATAGTTAAAAAAGAAGAAAAATCAAATTGCTTGGCAGGTTTTCTTTTGTCTATTAAAAAAAAAAAAAAAACAAACCCCAATCATACTAGAAGAGAGCTGTCTTAATGCGTGCCATGGGCTGAGTAGGCTACCCGGTTAATACATGGTTGGAAGATCCTTTGAGAAATACGTTGTAATTTAATTTGTAAGTAGCATAAAAAATGAGGAAATGGCTAAGGTCCTGGTCTGATTTTTCTGATAAAGATTTTGGCTGACCCCTTCTCTTGAGCAGTGAAGGAATTAGATTGTCTTGCTGTTTCTCATCTGGCTGTAGGATGTTTGCCCAAGGAAGGCATCAGCGTGAAGGCAGTGGTGGCTGTAGAGTGGTCAGGAAGTCAGATTGTGCTGATGGAGGAGGCATACTGAGACTGGCAGTCAGACCAGTATCCAAGTGGGAGTAAACCTAAGGTGGAAGCACCCTTTTCATAGACTTGAATGTAGTACTTTCTGTGTTTTTTGTTGGGAACATGTTAGAACCTTTAGTTAGCTCAGCACCTTGCAATACCTGTGCAAGTCTATTGGCCCGCTACTTTCCCAAGTCTGTTTTGTTTCCAGAGTTGTTTCCATACAACTTTGTATGCTTCATGGCTCTTCTGAGAGGAGGACATGGAGGGTACCTCATACGGAAGAGCTGAGTTTTGTCTGCCAAGTCATGACCATTTTAAAAGGCACTGCAAGTTGAGTAGACCTACAACAGATAAGATGATGCATTCCATATGTTGTGATTTCCTGTCATTCCTATCCCGACCCTTTCTGTGGTCACCATTTTCAGATCAGCTTAGCTGTGACCAATTGCTGAAACATCTTTTGTTTTTTTCCTAGGAAGAAGGAAGTTTCAGTGATTGTTTCCTTTCTTCTATAAAATTATGTCCATTTAAAATCATATGCATTCTCTTTGCTTAAAACAGAGAAGCCCTAAGGGCACAAATCAACAGGTGCTAAGTAAATAACATGCAATCAAAACTAGTAAATGAAGCTAAGAGCTGGCAGCAGTGGGGGAAACATGGAATAGAAATGAAAAATGAATATAAAAAGCAGGTATTGGAGAGGGACGTACTGGGGAAAAAAATGGGAGGCAGAAAAAGGCATTCAAGCTATTTATTCATATTATGATTTGGGACTTCTCTGAAAAAATCTTCCCCTCTCTCCAGTACCCTTTCCCCATAATCATGGCTCAGCTAGTACAAAGAGAAGGAAGAGGAGAACACGTGGGGGAATCTGTAGATTTGTTCCCCTATTTAAACAACTGTGTCTTGCCTTTCATTTTTAGCACATTGTGCTAGATCTTTGCCTGCTCTTTGCTGGAAAAATATTCTAGAAACTCTCTCCTGAGCCTGCTGGTGGGAAGGCAAGGTCAAGCAGGTATCAACAGAAAGGATTCCTTCGTCCTTGCTCCCAATAACATCTAATAACCACCCTACACCAAAACCTCAGCTTGCTTGCTGGAAGCAGTGTTAGGTGCTCGAGTCTCGCTTTAAAAGACTTCTGGTGTCCTGCCTGGCTTCCTGCCACTGGTGCAGATGGGCTCAGGTCTCCTGTAGTCCTGGGTCATATCTGCCATTTCTGTGCAGATGTCTTGTGCACCCCAAGGCAACCCAAATGGCACCAAAAACCTATGTTTAGGCAAGTGAAGGGAGCCGCAGGGAAATGTCCTGCTTGGCAGACTGTGGCCACAGATGGACTCAGAGAAAGGAGAAAGCCATCTGGTTTAATGGAGTCACTTCATTGCTGCCAGTCTGGAGGGAGGGAGATGGCAAAGGTCACATGGGAAGGTGTGCAGGGGAGGAAGGAAGGGACAGATGTGACAACCAAGTTCCATGTGGCTTGGTTCCATGTTCCATGTGGCTTGAGGATTGAAGCTTCCTGTGATTGTGTTGATACGGCAGAGTCAATGTTTTCTTAACGTTGCCTTAAAATTGCCACATGTGACCCGAGAATGCAGCCAACGCTACTTCAGTGCAGGGTGCAAGCTACCTGGGCTACATCTTCATAGTCCTGGTAGGAGCTCAGCTACCAGTGCCATTGTCACAGCCCTGCAGAACAGCTGGCAGCACACCTGGTCACTGAACCAGCCTGCTGTCACACTGATGTCCTGCAGCGGTGGCTGGACAGCTAGTATAGAAAACTTGTGTGTTTTTGGAAAGAGGGGTGTCAGAAGAGTTTTCCATTAAAGAGGTGAGAAAATGGAGATAAACAAAAGGTCAGGGCATTGATAGCCATGAAATTAGTGTGTGGCAACAACAAACCATCAAATACAAGAGTTGAGTCTCGAAAGGGGGAAAGTGAAGAGTTATACTTTAATGGTGGCTGTTTTTTCAAACCGTTGTGTCCTATCAAGTCCCTGTTAGTATCTGGATTTGCACTGCCGGGTGTGTCTCATAAACATCAGCAGCATGCTTATTTTTATTCTCTGGAAAGCAAATGAGTCGAACAAGCATGCTTTTAAATTCTGAGTATACAGTGGACAAGTCTGGTCCTGCAGCCCTGTCAGCATCCCTGGCTCTAGCCTTCAACACTGTCTGCTATCCTGTGCTGAGCTTCCTGAGCAAAGCTACAGTCATTCCCATCAGAACTCCACAGCTGCTCCATCCAAGGAGGCAGTGCACAGCCTGCTGGAAGGTGGGCCAGCCTTAAGGTGGGAACTGGGAGGAAGTATTTGAGATACATAAATAGGAAATCCATCAGTCATCTGATCAAAATTTTATTTCTTCTCTTTCTAAATGGTAGACCAAGACTTATTTGATAATGATGGACTATCTTTTGTCATGTAGTTAAATGAATAATCTTTCACTACTATTCCTAGTCCACATTTATGTTCTTCCTAGGAGCTCCAGATGACTTTGCAAAGCCACTAGAAGTGAGGAAGTAGTTTGCAGGTGGAGGGGAAAAAAATTAAATTTTTTTCATGAAAAATGGGATTCTGTGGTTAATGAAGCAGGTTTTAAAGAAAATTTTCCCAAATAAAGCAATTAGAATGAAACATTTCAGAGAAAATGTTGATTTTTTTAAAAATAAAGCTTATTTCTAATTTAATGTAGAAAGTATACATTTTTTGCCCTTCAATGTCTACACTGTATTTTTTTCTGTAGGGATTTCCTTTCTGTATTTTTTTTCCTTTTCCAGTTAAGCCACAAGAGATAGTAACAGTTTCTCACTTTCAGAAAGATTTGCAGGCCATCTGCCCTTTCTTTTGGCATACCTTCAAGGGAACAGGAGTGGAGGTGGGCTAAGGGACCACGCATCTCTCCTGAAGGGCCATGCCTCCAGCCTGCTTGGTTTTCCATGGACCTAGGCAGAGGACTGGTCTGAAACGAGCAGCCAAAACAATCCTCCTTTCTCTGAGCCGGACTCCTTCCCCAGAGCACTGGCATTCTCAGCTGATCAATTCTCCCCAGGATCCCTCCCCAGTGTGAATGCTAATAGGAGGGGTTCAGGCAACTGATTTATAATATTCTTGAAAATCTGGATAGATTGCTGTAATGATCAGAATTAATTACTCTTTTCAAGATTTTATGTTTCCAAGCTTCCTTTTTCCTCCTCCTCCGTCTCCCCTACCCCCTCCCCTCCCTGCCAGCTCAGTCGTCCTCTTTTCCCTCTGGAGTCCTTCCACCTTGGCTCCCGGCCAGCTCCCTACAATAAAGTCACATGCTAATCAATAACACTTTTATTGAGAGTGACAGACAGGAGCTAACTGCACTGAAACAGTAACAAGTTCAGCCAGTAGTAAATGTGCTCCCCTCAAATCCCAGCCCTTGTGCTCTGCTTGCTGCCTCTTCGGCTTCCCTTCAATATCTGTCTCGGGCTCCTACTCCTCTCTTCAGACCTCACGACACAGTGTTTTTTTGATGACCCTGTCTAAAATGACAGTTGCCTCCAGGCCTTCTGACAGGAAGCATTTGGTCCCTGGGATTTCAGTACCCCTTGGCCTTGACTGTGTTGCTTCAGTGACCTGGTGCTCAGGGTGTGTAGCTATTCTTATTTTGGCTGAATGCAGGCCTATTTCTGTGAGCAAGGCTGAGGTACCATGGGGTAAGAACAGAAGTCTGCCAGTCAGTCCCAAACAAGGTGTATCCCACAGCAGTACATTCATTTCCCAGCACCCTCAAAGTCTTGTGCTAACCCCAGACCCATCTGATGCTAAAACAAGAGTCCATGCAGAGCTCTGCAATGATGCAACTACACCAGTCCATAACTGCACTTAAAAAGAACCGAGACCATTGTGGGTGGGAGTGAGTCCTGCTTGTGGTAGGGCTCTGAAGGTCACCTCTTTGGCCAGAATAGTGCTGGTACTTTCTGACACAGCTTAAATAGGACCCTGACTTGTTTCACGACTGACTTGGTCTTGCAGCTGGTCATAGTCAGAGCTGCTGGTCTGGGAAACGACTCTTTCTTGCATCTGGAGATGCTCTGGCAGGACAGAGGAGTGCAGTGCTGAGAAGCAGCCTCTAATGTGCCCTTCCAGCACAACTGACTTGACTGTCACTCCTGAGGGCAGGCCCTTTGTGCTCAAGCATGCCACTGTGCCATCAGAGTTCCTGTTGTTTGCCATGACTCATTCAAGAGTACTTGAAAGCAGGTCTAAGACAAACTGAGAGGCTAATGGCTCCCAGACCATGAGAAGACAGAAGTTACCATAAAAAAGCCAAACATTGCTGGTCATTGCTATTGCAGCTTTGCTGATCCAGGCAAAGCTTGGTTGGAGTAAAGGATCGGTGTAATAGGACATAAGAGTCAAACTATCTGATGTTCCTCCAAGAATGACACATCATCCTCTTCCATGACACCTACACAGCCTCTTGCTTTGCCAGAGATGTGATCCGCTGTATCTGTGCATCCTTCCTATCACACTTTCTGCAGAGCAGGGAGAGAAGTCTCATCTTCTGGTGCTAACCGTCCTCATCCACTGGACACTGCAGGGACACCACACACCTCTTGCCTCACTCATTCACAAGCCTCACTTTTGCTTCATCTAAAGTAGATGGCGGTCCCCACCTTCCATCATGTGCCACCTGATACCATCATAGTCTGATGCAGGCATGCCAATAAATCTGAAGTGTTGTGCTTGCCTAGTATAATATAAAACCCAAAACAGAGAGAAGGTTAGCAGAGGCAGCTTTGCATGTTTAGAAAACTGCTTGCCTTCTCTGTACCACCTACTTACAGTGAGTCTGATCTATCAGCAGTCCTGCAAATCCTAGCTCAGGGGTGTTTGGAAGGGAGTAGGATTAGCTGAGGTCTTCTAAAGGAAACCTCTAAGGCTATGAAATATTTCTAAGCTTAAGAAATAATACTTCTAATTACTTTTTATAATTATTTCTTCTGTCAGAAATATGAAAATCAAATATGTGTGATGTTAAAAAATTATTTTTCATTAGAAAGTTGTAATTTCTTTTATGAACTTCTCAAATGTTCTCTATCATTTTTTGAAAAATTACTTCATTTCTGGCAGAACACTATCTTATACCAATTGAAAAAATCAGTAGAAAAGTTTTAAAAACCAAGTGAGGTTTGATAAGGGTTTGGGATTTTTTTTCAGTTTTAAAGTGCATCAGTGTATTTGGGGAGAATGGTGTTGTAACACAGAGATCCGGATCTTTGGCCTTTTACAGAATGAGAAGAGATCAGTTTGCTGGATCCTTTATGAGTTGATAAATCATTTATTGGGATGTGCTGTTGGACAAAACACAGCAATAGTGCTTCATAAAATATAAATAGTACAAAATACTTTAGTTCTATTAACAACCTGTAAATGACGCATTTGAACTCTTTTGCATTTTCCTTTTTAATTTCTCTGTCTTGTAAAGTGGAGCTTGGTTTATGATTGCAAATAAAAATGAATTTGGTGGATCTCATCCTAATTTTATCATCTCAAACCCATAGTTTCACCTTCTGGCTTGTATCTTACAGTCTCTGCTCAAGGAAGACTTGAGTGCAGGAGAGAGAGGAAACAGCCAAGAGAGGTTCTGGGGTGGCTGTGGCATAGCAGGGGCAGTGGCCAAAGGGTGGCTGGGAAGCTAGACCCTGCTGGGAGGTCAGTTCTGAGGTGTGCTATCAGGCACAGAATCCTGTGACCACTCTTGCTCAGAGCTGTTCTTGGCTCAAGAGAAGGATATCGATCCCTGACTCCCAATAATCACCAAAACCTCTTTCAAATTAAAATAAGTGAATAAATAAGCACAGACAGAAATGCAGGAAACACTCCTTTTCAGATTACTTTGCAGATCAGGTGCCAAGTGCAAAAATCTGTGGGCCACTGGGATTAACTTGCTTGCAACACCAGGACCAACAGGGAGCTGCTTCTGACGAGAGCGGACCCAGTCCCTTGGTGATTTTCTCTGAGAGAAGGCTTGCTACGCTTATCCAGTGAATCCCTTCTTTGGCTTGTATTCAGAAATCTGTTGTACTGAATGGAGTTGCTGGCCAATCCCCAAACCACTTCTCCCTCTTTTTCACCTTCTTCCCCATGATGAGGGAAAGCCTCAACTCGCCCTTTATCTCTTGAGTGTGGTTCACTGGCTTTAATCTGGGAAATCTCAAGACAGAATAATTTTTTGTTATCTGTTTGGACTATGGAGATTTGACAGGATGGTGGAATGGAAGACAATGACAACTTGATATTAGAAACCAAACTTAGCATTTGTGAAGATTCCTTCAACAGGCTTTGTTCTGAAGGTCTCCCTCTGAAGTACAGTCACTTTAGGTCTAGGATGTGACATCTCTTTGTAAGTATTTTCTATAGAGACCTTGTAGCACCTTGTGGTGGGCTTCAGATGTAGCCTGGGAGTGACTTGCAAGGGCTGTCTCTGAGTTTCAGCTGTTTTTCCAGAGCACTGAGCAAAGACAGGGAAGGTGGATCATCCTAGGATAGAAAAATAGAATTAGAGGTAAATAACCTTTCTTCTGTGCTCTCATCTTCCTGCAGTTTACCTTTTAGGGAGTGGAGGATTGAAACCAAATCATCCCAGCTTCTTCTTGGTGCATCTCCACTGTGTTCACCTATTGCTTGCTAATTCCACATTGACAGTTTTATTCTTAGAGGCATAAGAATATGGCCCTATGGATGGAGAAATAAAATGGCACTTTTCCTTCTGTTCTTACTAGAATAAAATACAAATGGATGCTTCAACATCCCCTGTACTTTCAGTCCTGAGGCAGCACTTCCCCAAGCAACTGAGTGGACAGAGTCTGCCACAAAAAATATCAGGCTCAGTCTAACCAGCAATTTTGCCTCACAGTAGTGCATATGGGAACAAATTGGTGGGAGGGGATATACCATAGCACTGTGGGAACGGGAGGGAGCAGATAAATTACAACCCAGCATCATAGGGAAGTGCAATTATCATTTAGCTGTAACCTGCTGATCCCACTGCTTTACCTCTCCCTTGGCTTTCTGAACTGGAGGAAGAGTAAAATGGTGCTCAGCCACCCATAAGTGTGCTGATACACCAGTCCTACCTTAGCCCTTGCCCCTCAAAAGCTGTACACCTCCAGTTCTTAGATGATCACTCTCACACGATGCTCCTTTCCTCCTTTCTGTCTGTACATGAGTAGTTTTGATGTCCTGGGGGATCTGTGAGCAATGCCCTAACAATATTCCTTCACAAATGTGTGATGGGCAGTCTTGTGGATCCCTGAAAGCACTTTGTGATGCCTCATATTAGTCAAATCTCTCAGATTTTAATATACTTCCACCAGCTCCACCAGGGTACACGTGTATATGTGCCTCTGTGTGTGCATGTGAAAATCCTTGCCAACATGTCATCCCTTACTGAGCAAAATATTGACAGGTTTGGATGTGGAGAGAAGATGGGAAAGAACATTGTGTCTTTCTGGAGAACTAAAAGACCTCTGCCTTCTGCATTCAGTGCCTTCCTTCATCTCATGCGCACGTGCATGCACAAACATCCCCTGCCACTCCTACAACCACTTCCTAGCACAGAGTCAGAGCCAAGGAGAGTATATATTTCCTCATCATGGAACCAAATCTTTTTTAGAAAAATAATAAAACTTCATTAGAGTATTAATTCAAAGCTTTTATTTTTTATAGTCCCCTTTTTATCATTTTTATTGCTAGGTTTAAAAGGAGGAGATTCCCTACATTAGGGAGGCAGCGAGCTGTTTTACATGGAGTGTCCAAGTGCCATTTACTAATATCAACTTTGGGATGCAGGCTGGTTGCTTTGGTGCCTGACTTGCTCTGAGTATCTCTCTGTGCTTTGCTTTGGTGCTGTCTGAGGCTGCTTACGTGCTGTGCATTTGCCCTGGTGTCCTGTGTGTGTATCCTGTCTGTCACAGAGAGCTGGAACTGGAGTATATGGCAAATATCCACGTGTGTAATGCATGTTAATTGTTTTCTTCTCTACTTTCTATGAGGCTGAAGCTTGGAGTAGATCTGAGCCAGCTTTTTCTCACCTTGTCCCTGTGCTGTGAATCTTGTAAGGTAGAAGTTACACATGTCAACATCTACCTAATAACAACACATGAATTGTGCAGAGCCCTGAGCTCTCTGTGAGGGAGACATGACCTTCATTATAATGATACAGTTGACATTTTCCCTGTGACACTTATTGTAACATCATTGCTTCCTGTTGGCATCTGTGGGCTTATCAGGCAGCTTGTTCAAGCAATCTGGAGTTGAGATGAAACCAGGCAGGAGGGAAGAGGCTGAGATTTGAGGGGGAAGAAGAGGGAGTGGGGCAAAAAAGAAGGATTAATGGAGTATCAGAGCATACAGAACATTTTTGAATGTGAGCTAATTTAATCCTCTCCTCCTTACATCTGTCTCCCTGCCTGTGGATGCACAAACACCCCGCACTGCAGAACCCAGCATCCCCATAGCTTGCCACTTATTGTGGGCATTCATGCTACTGGTGGCAGTGGTGCTTCCAGCACTAGGAGCCCAGGCTTCCTGGGCAGTCAAACCCACCAGAGAAGGAGGTCCAGGGGCCCCTTTTCCGTTGTGCAAACCCCTTCCAAGCAAGGATGGCTCAGGCACCCTGCATCTATCCCAAGACCAACGTTATGGCACACCAAGTGATCTTTGTGTGGGGATAATCCAGGAGATCTGGCCTACATTTGGAATGTTTGCAGGCTCATCTGCTGATGTGTTGAAGGTGGCTAGGATTCGACTGATCTCAAGGGGAAAATCAGGCCCCAGAGTGGTCAAAATCTGGAGTCAGGTGTGCTGACCCTGTCTTTCCTCTTCTTGCACACACTTTTTTTCTATCTTTTAGCGTAAGTCCTAAATTTATCATCACAGTGAGGAAATCAATTATTGCAATAACTAGGGCTTGGGGTTTGTGTCTGCACTGTAATCAACTAGCCCTTGGCCACCTAATACCTACCCAAAATGAGGCAGGCACACATTAAGAGCTTCTGGTCACTTATAGTGGGGAGTGGTAAACACTAGTTTAATGTACAGAAGACAAGTTTTATATCCTATTATTCCCCAAGCATTTCAATTTCTTGTTGAAACTCTTAACTTAAGCCTTGGGTCTAAACACTCCGTCTATGCTAAGTGAGGCTACTGTGGAGTCCTGCACTTTTTCTCCTAATCTACAATCTGTAAACGTCACATGCACCACTAACTCATTACGACTTAACTGATGCTACAATTTTTGTGTCAGGGCTGATGAGAGGCCTAAAATTAAAATTCTCAGCAGTTTCAGCTGGCAAGTAGGCACATGTATTTCCTGCCCCTTTTCTGCTTTCTAGTCGCTCCTTGATGCTACTTTTGGGTACAGCTGTTGCCAGGGCAAAGCAAGCCCTGCACTGTGTTTTACTTCTGACAGCATCCTTGGCTGGTTAGTTGGGAGAAGAGGAGAGTGGAATAGAGCAAAGTGTCTCCTTCATTTTCCATGGGAACACAGGATTTGACATACAAGATCAGACTCTGCCTTCTCTAATGGCCAAATACGTGATATTTCAGAGCAGTGCAATATCCTGCCAATAGCGAATATATTTATTGGCACAGCTTCCTGCCAAGGGTTTTGGATTGAGCTGCCTGATAGACAAGAGGTGCAGTAAGAGCCGCCGCAAAGAGGCAGGTTGTAGGCCCCTCACGTCTCAGGGTAATGCTTCAGGCAGGGGACTCCCTTCCTGAGCCCTATGGAAAGCACTCTGCTTCCTGAGGCATGAGATTCATTTTCCTTAGTAATTACTGTGGCTCCCGCAGCTACATATGTTATTAGCACGTATCATATGTTTCAGGCATAAAATGAGGTCTGGGGGGAAAACCCCAAAATTCTTAGTCGTTGTTCACCCGAGATGATCCGGTCTTGTGGGAGGGAATCTCCTAAGTTGCTAATGTGTAGCTTTAAAGGCTATGATATTTGCGTGCAGTGGAGATGATGGGATATATCTTTCATTTCATCTGGAGGGAAAATAGCTCAGGATTATGAGAGATAAGTAGAGGTAAAACTCCCTGTTATTTTAGCATTATATGGCACTTTGGGCCTTTTTAGCTTCAGTAGCACTGTATTCTGCCTCCAGGGGAGAGGACACTTTGTTCCCTCACACACAAAGAACATGCAGAGGTTTCCCCCGTGAATGTCTTTAACAAGGAGAGGAGAGCAGCATGGGAGAATTCAAGTAGAGCACAATAAAGCATTTTCCATTTCAAATACAGCATTACCACAGCCTCAACACTGGGATGGGGATTTCGGAAATTTCGCACTGTTGACGCTCACAATTTTAGCAGCAATTCTTAGTCCATCCATTTCTAATTTCGAGCTCAGCTGCCTCGTAGGTATGTGAGAAGACAAATTTTCCTTTCATTGCTTTTTGGGGGAAGTGAGGAGGGCTTGAAGGTTTTTTACTATAATGTCACCTGATGAAATGCTTGAAAATATAGCCTTAAATGTCACCTGATGATTCAAAACCAAGAAATCTAGAAAACTAATTTTCATGGTTTGGGGAGGCTACACTCAGGATTTCTGATTGCTTGAACTGCCAGTACATGGAAACAAAGACAGACTATTTAGAAACAAAGGTGCCTTGATTTCAGAGCTGTTTTATACAATAGAAATAAGACATCACTCCTTTTCACTGCTCCCTCAAAGACTCCCAGCAAGCATTTTTCTCACAGCCAGTGAAGGGTGGATGTATCTCCCTTCACAGTGTGTCAGTACCTGCAACAATCCGCACATTGTACAATGACAGCCATTTGCCTGCTCCTCTGTGCTCCCTTGGTCCTTAAAATGTGCCTGCTAAATCACAGTTTTGCTTCCTCTTAGGATTCATGGAGAGGAGGATGGGCAAGGGTGAGAGAGAGGTTTTTCTCTGTTCATTAGAGGGAAAGATTAAGCCTTATTATTAATTATTCCTGTATTATGGCCACTGGTGGCCTGTAGTATTCCAGAAGTCAGATTGCCAGCAGCACTAAATCAATGCTGCTGCTGATTCAATGTTATCAGTCTGTAGCCACACAGAAATTTGGTATGTTATAAAATCAGAGTAACGTTTCATAATTGCCTTGCAAAAGTGGGGCATTAGTGTTTTCTAAGTGACAACCCTATCTGGAAATGCAATCGGGTCCTTAGCTGTAATGCTACGGCAATGATAGCTAAGTCATACTCAGGGCAGAAATTAGCTAAAAATTAATCGTACAATTGCAAACGGGCAAAGCAATTAAGTCCAACCCATCCTCCCATCTTCCAGACTGCATGGGTCTTAGTACTCATCACTGAGGAGACAATTCTACCTGTGGAACTCTCCAGGCTGAATGCATGTTAAAAACCTCTGTCTTCTTCCTCAGTATCCACAGACAGTTCATCCCAGACAAAGTGGTATTTATCTAGCTCTTTCCTGGCTCTGCAGTGGTTGAGAGCAGATCAGGACCCTCCCTTTTGTTACAGAAGAAAAAAATGGCACTGAGAATCATTTGGATAAAGTACTGAAGAAATCTCTAAGCTGCCATGAAACAAAAGTTGTTTTTCACCTGGACCCTGGGCACATTAATTTGGGTCTATCCCAGTACCAAGCCCTGAGTATGTTGCTCTGGGCGGTGAGCTCTCAGTCCCCTGTGCAGCAGGAGCTCCAGCCTAAGTGGAGCCAGCCCCAGAACCTTATGTATTGCTTCAAAAAGGTGTGCAAAATTAGAGAAGCTACAGAAAAACTACTTCACATCCCCTTAAATCCTTGGGCTGGACTCTGCATGCAAAAGCCATCTGTTCCTCCTTCCATCTATCTCAGACCTAAGACCATTAGGGAAAGATGACTACTCTCAATGTTAAGATCCTCTTGGCTGGCTGGTGTTCTTTCCCAAACTTTGGCATCCCTCTGCCCAGTTTGGCCAGAGGATAATTTCCTCTGTGGTTCAGCTGGCTTGGTGTCTGCTTGTAGGACTTGGACATGGTGCTCTGAGCCTCAGCCATGGAAACATGCTGGCCATGCACACAGAAGCCTGGTTTGCCAGGCTGAAAGATTGTGGCCAGTTGGTCGCATCCACTGTAGCGTCTGGCCACCAGCTGGGAGGCATGACACCCAGAATGTTGCTCCGTATGCTAAATGAATTGCAAATGATTACAAAACCTGTTCCTGTAAAGGCTTCTCCTTGATTCTTGGAGTAGTTGCATGCTGTGTCCCTCTCAGAACTGATAAAGCTTTGGGAAGGATCAGGTCAGTGATATGCAAAGGACAACTTGGCATCAAATTCAGCATACCTTCTTCATATTATACATTTTCAATTTATTTTTTTTTATTTAATGAAACATAACAGAGACTTTACATTTCTTAGAAGCTGCTCATGTCTAGTGAGCGAGTGTGTTCTGTGGTGCCAAGCTTGGGCCAGGCCTTGGTGTAATCAGTGTTATCAGCTGATAAATATTTACCGTGCTGTGTATTCCTCTGTATATATGTAGGAAGTTAAACTTGTGTAAGATCCAGAAGAGAAGAGAGAGGTATTTCAGAGTATTTATAGAAAGTTATCTCTGCATATCTTTAATTAATCCAGTAATTGCTTGAGGAAGAGCAGTAGTCACCATACTGTGTCTTTGGTAGGACCTGAACTACTTTCATACCCCTCCAAGACTATCAGAACTAGGATTCTGGTTATGTGTGCAAATTTCAAGCCCAATTCATGACAGTGTATAAAGTCGCATTTCTGGTACTAAGCTGAGCAAAGGCTGCATATGGGTTTTTGAAAAAAATTGGGAACTCTGTGTGTAGTCCCTAAACCTCCTGATTCACTGGGCAACCTTGCATGTGTTAGCCTCCCTGCTTAGTGTCTCTGTGGAAATGAGTGTAACAATATTGATTGATTAATGATCTTTAAACTTCACAAGTAAAAATGCCAAAAAGGTGCTAAATATTATGTATCTTTGCTTAAAGTTTAGGGTCAGGATGATTTTTAATGAGGATTATGGGCATTTATAAGCTTAAGCCATGTAAAAATGTACTTAGTGGCAGCAAAAGTGGTTGTTAAAATGCAATCATCATGTGGCCCAGAACTGACACTTCTAGATCCTAGTCCACTGTGATGCCACATCCAGTCCAGGTTTCATGTGGCCATGTCGACTTTCCTTGGAATAAAATACATAATGGATCAAGCTGCCATATTAAATTTAGTTGTTCACTGTCACATCAGCCAGTACACAGTCTGCTCCCTAAATCCCATACTAATCCAGTTTTGTGTATCTTCTTTGGTATAAAAGCCCATTAGCCTCAAAAGAAGCAGCAGAGGCAATATTCATAGAAAAATAAAACAGTGATGAGAGGGTTAATATCAAGCTCCAGTCCTAACCTGATATAGCATTTATATGTCCTCAGGAATAGCACTTCAGCCCCAATATGTATATTCTTGATGCTTCACTGAGAAGATGATGATTTGTGATTTCTCTTTATCCTGTCTCACACCCATCTTCTTTCATTGCTTATGGTAACCCCGATCTGTAGTGTAGTTTTAGCAGTGTCAATAGTGTACCTTTTACCTGGAGTGAGTTTAATAGGATTTGACAGTGACAGAAGATGAGAAAATTCAGTGATTCTATTATTCATCCCATTTCTGCAGCAGTTGGTGTAGATTGTATACTATTAGGAGAAAATGTTTATACTGAAGGTTTCCTATCTCTCTCTCTCCATCTGCCTCCATCCTTACAGCTTGCTCCCATCATTGCACTGTGGGTACCTCTGGTCATTAAAACCTTTTGTAGGAAAAAAGTGAAGAGAGGGGCAGGAGGAACCACTTAGATATCAAATATGATAAATTCATATATTAAAGGACAGACCTTCTCCCAGAATGTTTATGAGCAGCAATTCAAGCAGAGCCAGAGCCACCTTTGTCGCTGATGTGACTTGCAAGCACTGTGTCTGACAACTGGATCTGTGTCTTGAACAGATAGCTATGACTCGTTTGTGTTTTTACAGCATCTCTCTATGTACAGGCATTGCCAGTGTCTTAATATTCTCCCTTGCCAAGCTGCTGTTATGGGGCCATGTCTTTGGCCTATTTGAACTGTATTCATTTCAGTTTTTAACTGACCTTGGTTTGCTCTCTGACCATTGCTCTACTTCCTGATCTCTTGGGCTTCTGCTCACACAGTGCTGGACATCACTGAAAGAACTGGGGAGGCAAAGTCTCAGCATGATGCTGGCCTCTTGACTTTGATTCCATCATCTCTGCAGTGCAGAAATATAAAACTGACTCCTCCAGTTGGGAAAGGTAAAATATCCTTTCCAAAGTCCTTCCCAAAAAGGTTAAGAATTTAATTTTGGATGAACATCCTTGCCCTCTGAGCAAGTCTTTATATTAATGATCTCATGACAGATTGCTCCTTAAACTGGCCCTAGCGCAGGTCAAGACTGAGTGAGAATATTCTCTATTTAATGAGGCAGAGATCAGAGCCTCTAATATTTCATCATTCGTGCTCAGGGGAGGAAGGGAGTTATGAGCTTGGAGAGCTGCTGGCAGAAGGGGCCTTCGTGAGCAGCTGCGATGGCAACTCACTCACTGCATGGTTCTTAGCCCCCAAGAACTTACTGCTGTAGATTTCCAGCTTCCTCTTGGAAAAACTAACCTTTGTCATTAAACTCATTTAAATGATTGAGTTCAGTGTTGGCGAAAGATCCGAGGCTAATAACCCTCGGGAAAGAAGAGAAAAATTTAGTCTGCAGAGAGGTGTAGTATGAGGAACATGGATGCTGGTGGCATACGGACAACCACAGCCTATAGGACTTTGTGGAGTGTTTATTGTTCCTCATCAGCTTTTGCCTAGGAAGGGTGGGCAATCTGATACTCAGATGCTAGTAAATTAGAAAGCCAACCCGCAGATCCAGTGGTTTACAAGTGTCTTAATTTATTAATGAGTGGAGGCCATCTCAGTGTGTGTAAATATAGATTTTAAATCAGTTGACATGATGTACATAAACAATCAAACTTGTAGCATAGTGCTGAGATGCTAATGTTAAATCCACCCCTGACTTGAGTGCTACTTTTCAGTAGCACTGTGTCCCTGGGAAGCAGTGATATATAGTGCTGTGCAAATCACTGGTGCCCTTAAACTGCAGCTCTGAAATATTTACACATCCAAAGTGTGTGTGTAAATTGGGAGTATCACAACGTTCCCATGCAGTGACAGAGATTTGTAAATTTTGCTTCTGTGCAGTCTAGCATTTCTCTGCTAGTGACCAGGAGCCAGGACCCAAGAGCATAAATTCCCCAAATAATTCTTGCAATACTTAGGGTGAGCTCAGCTTCTGCACTTAGCTAGTAGAAGCAAATCTTTCCAAGGTGCCACAGTTATGATTTGCCCTTTGAAAGGGACTGGTAGTGTCTTTAAAGCAACAGCTCCTGGAGAAACAGTAATTGCTATGCAAGGTGCTATTCCATGGCGTTGAGTAAGGCTATCTTGGCTGACTCTAAGGCTAATTGGACTGGTAAAGGCTGGACTTCAAATCCTGTGTTCAGTTTTGGGCCATGCACCACAGGAAGGACATTGAGGTGCTGGAGTGTGGCCAGAGAAGGGCAATGGTGAAGAGTCAGAGCACAAGTCCTGTGAGGAGCATCTGAGGGAGCTGGGGTTGTTGAGCCTGGAGGAAAGGAGGCTCAGGAGGGCCTTATTGCCCTTTACAACTTCCTGAAAGGAGTTTATGCTGAGGTGGGGCCTGGTTTATTCTCCCAGGTAACAAGTGATAAGAGGANCGCGCCTCCGCCGCCGCCATGACAGCGACGCGCGCTCCCGCCGCCAGGTGTCGCTCGGCGCCGAGGCCGCGCCGGGGGCAGCGGGAGGCAAGGGCCGGAGCCCGGAGCCAAGGCCGGGAGCAGGGAAGGGAGCTCGTGGGCTTGGTGGAGGTTGGCGCTGGGCCGCTCTCCTCATCCTCCGGTTCTATATGCTGTTGTGAGCGATGCACCTCCGTGGTCTGCCATGGGCTNCCCTTTACAACTTCCTGAAAGGAGTTTATGCTGAGGTGGGGCCTGGTTTATTCTCCCAGGTAACAAGTGATAAGAGGAAACAGCCTCAAGTTGTGCCAGACAAGATTTACATGGGATGTTGGAAGACATTTCTTTACTGAAAGGGTTGTCAAGCACTGGAACAGCTGCCAAAGGAAGTGGTGGATTCACCACCCCTGGAGATATTTAAAAGATGTGTAAATGTAGCATCTAGGAACAGGGTTAGTGGTGGGCTTGGCAGTATCAGGTTAATGGTTGGACTACATCATCTTAGTTCTTTTCCAACCTAAAAAATTCTCTAATTCTCTAACTGAGGAAATATGCCTGAAGAGCAGCAGGTGGTCCTGACTTCCTAACTAATCATGGCTGACATAGGTAAGTCGGAGTTCACACGTCTGTGGCTGAGCCCTGAGTGTCAGTTGGGACCATCCAGCTTTCCTCACTTCCTTCCACCCTGCTCGAACAAACGGCTCCTCATTCCAAAGGCATGGAATTTGCCAGCGCAGTGCCCCGGAGCGCTGCCGGCAGCTCCGGCGGGTTCGTGGCGGGTGCGCGGGGCCCGCCGCCGGGCCGAGNGTGGAGAGGGAGGTGCTGATCCCTCCCACCCTGGCATCCAGTGACAGGGCACGTGGGAATGGCTGAAAGTTGTCGCGGGAGAGGTTCAGACTGGACTTTAGAATGCATTTCTTTGTTGAGAGAGTGGTCAGACAGTGAAACAGGCTTCCTAGAAAAGCGGTCAATGCCCCAAGCCATCAGTGTTTAAGAGACATTTGGACAATGCCCTTAACAACAGGCTTTAACTTCCAGTCAGCCCTGAAGCCGTCAGGCTGAACGATTACTTTAGGTCTCTTTCAACCAAAATAGTCTGTTCTATCTTACCCTATCCTATTCTATTCTATTCATTGGTTAACAGTAAACATTAAAAAACTGCAAAAAATCCCACCAAAAACTCCCCCAAAACAAACAAATAAAGCCCTTCCACAATTAAAAAAAACCCCACAAAGTAGAAAACAACAAACCCCACAAACAAACAAAACCATACCCCCCAAAAAGAATCCCCCCAAAATACACAAAAACCCAAACAAATAAAAACCAGACTAATAACACCCCACAGACCAACCAAAACAAAACAAAAAAAACCAAGTAAGATAAAGTATCTGGACCGCTTGTAGTTGTCGTTGTACGATATATTTTATAAGAGGACCTTTGCCTTGTTTCCCAATTTTAACCAGTTTCTAGTCTGGATAATTACGTTCTGTCTAATCTCATACTCTTTCAGCACTTGTTATTCTTCTTCATTTGCTGCCTTAAACTATTGTTGCTTTTAAACAGCTGTTTTGTTCCATCACAGAGAAAGCTTCACTTCAGGGAAGGGCAAGCACTTGTCAAATAATATTAGTTCAATAATTTATATAGTGTTTTCTCCCCCTATTTTGTAATAAATTATTCACCTTGTATCATTTTGCATTATTCATCTGGTTAACTGAGGTAGCCTAACAATTTTAAAATGTATTTGTCAAAAAAATTTGTTGAATTACTTTTGTCAGTTTGGGGCTTTTTTTTTCCCCAAAATAAAAGCTTTGACAAATAATCACAGTCCTTAGCTGCCCGGCCCATGTGGTCAGTGAAGTGGCTTAGATAGATTGATGGCAAACACTTTTGTAATACAAAACAAAGCAGCAAAGCAAAAAGCAAAAAGAGCACAGCTGAAGCCCATTTTCTGAGATTTTGTATACTGTGAAATGTAAAATATAAGTGTCAGCTCTGTTTGTTAGCTGATCATCTCTTGGATGGCAGAATCTCTGAGGCCATCAACTTGCCAACTGAATTAGAGCATGTGGATTAGAGAAACACAGGCTGAAAATATGTTGGAAGGACCTCTTTGTTGTCTTCCACATTCCTGAGGTAGCTTGTGGGCCTTCAGAATATTACAGCTTAAGTTTTTTTTCCACATCCACTATGAGATTGCTGAAATGGTTGTGTTCAAGACTGCTTTAAGCTTGGTCTATTTGGCGTAAGATGAAGCCTGCCACAGAGTAGGACTGCATGTGCAGGAGGGGCCATGTTATGGATTTCATAACATGTTTTAAATTTTAATTGGGAAAGTGGTCTGTGCCTACCCCCCTGAAATACTTGTGCAGGATCAGTTGGGGATATAAACAAAAGCAAGTTCCCCCCTTGCCTGTCCAGGCTACAGAAGAGCAAAGTGAAAGTATTGACATGCAGATTGAGGTGTTCTGAGCTGAAGGTACTTGAGAGATGTGTTAAAACCATATCAGGTCTTACCATGCTGTTTGAAGAAGTGCTTTGCTGGACCTAACCAAGTATTTGTGAATTCACTGTGCTCCATTTTTTTGATTACTAATGGTAGCCTTTGATGATTTCCAGACAAGACATGTAGCCTTCCAGTTCAGTACAGGGTGAGTATTGGGAAAAGGAGAGGAAAGAGAGGCCTTCGTCCTGATCCGGAAGGCATCAAGCTGCACGTGTGCAGGCCCTATGCTGTGAGCTGGGGCTCATCTTCTTTTCAGCAATTTTCTGGAGGTGAAATGAAGGGTGGTCAGTGATTGTGGCATGATGCTGGGCTTTGGAAGTCTTTGGTTTTATTGTTTTGCCACAGGTGACTTGGCACTGCCTCACTTGGTCTGTTCCCTGGTGTTTGTAACAGGAATGCTCCTGTGTTTTTCTGCACCAGGTTGCTGCACACATCAGTATGTTACCACTGGTTTCCTGTTTAGATACTGCAGACATTAGGACTGCAGAGCTACTTTAACTGTATCCTAAAAGTCTTTATGAAGCATTGATTGGCCAAGAAATGAGAAGCAGCAGGAAGCCACAGCTTTCTGACTTAGGAACTTGCAAGTCTTTCATACAGCTCATCTTGAGCTTTGCTGACATGATCTCACTTGCTAATGTTTTTTTGCAGAGCATCCTATGTAATGACATAATTAGTGTAAATTGCATTTTATTTTTAAATCATCCCCTTTCCTTCCTGATTTTTTCATATCTAAATGTCAACTTTTATGGTAAAGAGTGGTGTGCTGCAGAGGCTGAACAGAAAAACATTTGTGCAGGTGGAAATCTGCTGGTGGAGCTTCTGAGATGATGTTGAACAGGAGCTCAGCTGGTTGAGGTCGATGTTTTTTTAAGGCATTGCAAGCTGTGCTTGATTTTGTTTTCTTCTTGCAGCCCAAGTCCTCCTGCAATATCAGGTATTAAAGGCTTTAAATTATGAGTAGTACTGGTGAATTGCAAATACATATTCAGATTTTACAGATCAAAGGTAAATGATAATGTTAGTGCACCAAACCTGTTCAAACATAGTACAGTAAAAATCCCTCTCCCTTAATATGGTGGGAATTACTTCCCACACAATACTTACCTTTCTCTGGAAGATTAAATTCCAAGCAGTTGGAGCTCTGAGAAGGGATGCTATTAACTTTCTTCAGCCATTACTTTTCATTTCTGGTCATTCCACTCTGTCTTACTAACTCTAGATGGCATTAAGAGTTCTAATACACTTTCCATTTTGCGTTTTCTTGTCATTATGGTAAACTTTTTAGGAGCAGGCATAGCTTCCTTTTTGAATATATATACAAATATGACACCAGAATTTGGTTCTTCAAAACAATATATTAGAAACAAAAAACCAAAACAAAAGAGTTGTTTAGCTGATTAGGAATGTTGGAATCAGTACCTATCCCAGTCCTGTTTTTCAAAGCAAAGAAGATTCAGTGAAGTTCAGAAATCAAAATATTTGCCTAAATGTTGTGTAACCACAATAATAAACTATTGATACTGTCAGTTATAACAGAATCTCATTGTAGTCTTGAACATTCATGAGCTGAGCCATCCCACCTTCATTGCAGGCTAGAACTATCACTGTTATCATTTTATGCATTGGAAAACGGAGGCATATATAATAGGTGGAGGTTTGCTAAAAGTCAGAGACTTCTGCAATTCGGTCACACTTTTTCTCCCTCTTGTTCATCTGAGTTGTTTAAAGTTTGCTTCTTAATTTTCTTTGCAATATTCATCAGGACATAATGAAAGCCTGTTCCCAAAGCTAAGGGAAGTTGAGAAGACAATGAAAGACTTGGAAAGATGTAGACTTCAGAAACTGGATTCTGGGCATGTACTGCCAGGATGGAGGATTTTTATTTAATTTTATAGAAAAATGTTCTGGTTATTTTACACTGAGATGCAAAATCTCATTTGCAGCCAAGCCCTGGAGGGAGTAAAAGGAACTTGGAGAGCTCATAAAGACAAGTGTAATAGGATTAATAAGAAAAAGGCCTAAGACATAAGCCTTCATTGTACACATTTCTTGCTAAATTTTAGTATTGATGAAGGTGAAATGCCAAAACGTAACCATGTGCTTATGTCCTTGAGGCAGTAACAGAATATCAGCATTCATGTGAGTTGCTCCTGCCACCACCTTAGGAACAAAAATGTGGGGATGCTGCCTTTTGAGGTAGAGAGTGAAGGGAAAGGGGCAGGAAAGCTGGTCATGAATGCAGGCAGCTTTCCTAACAGGATAAATATTTACCTGGTATGGAATGTGCGTGTGGGATGGAGGGTGTGCAGGGGAAGAGTGGAGGACCCTTTGACAAATGAAAGGGAACACAATTGAATGCCCAGAGAATGGAGCAAAGGTTAACTTCCATCACCACTGATGAGATCCAGAAAGAGACACAGACAGATCAAAGACAATGAGTGGGTCCTAAAAGGGGTCAGTTCATTGCCACATGGTGCCTTCAGTGCATCAGTTATCTCAGCATCTCAAAGGTAGCTGAGGAATCTTTGCTGACTGCCACCCAGCAGACCTCTGACTACACAGGGAACCCAAGTACTATAACAACCTGTCCTTTGCTTACCCAGACTTTTAACAGAAGAAAATGGAAGAAGGAGAGATCCAGGCCCATCACATTTTCTTGTCTGTTTTGCCCATCTGTCTGTCTGCTGCTGCCAGTTCCCATGTTGTGGGAGAAGGATGATTGCATCATTTCCATACAGCTTGCTGTTCCAGCCCCCTGATTTAGGGTGAAATTTGGTTGTGCTGCTGGGTGTTCGAATGTTTGCCAGGTAGGTGCTACCAAGGACATTTATTAAAATAGACAGATGGGCACTAGGGTGGGAAGCAGCCATTAGAATGCTTGAAATCAACCAACTGTGAAATAGAAAAATCAAAAAAAAAAGTATTCCTGGTGCCTTTGATACTAGCCTTCCCTTTTGGGGCTGTCCTTCTTACTTTTTTTTACATGTACATACCCACAAACAGAGAGCTATTTATGAAAGTGCCACAGCCAGGTTTTTATTTTTTTAGGCATTTCCATTTAGGCAGGATTTGGAAGGAATCTGAGAATGGCTCCCTGGGCCAAAACTGGTGTACGCAAAATCAAAATGCAGTTTTGCTTGCAAAACTCAGGTTCCTCAGGCAGCTTGTGCATCTCAAGCTCAGGCAAGGTCTGCCCTGTCCCTGCTTGAGTGCAGTAGGAGGAACACAGCTGCTGACTGCTGGTAGGTAGGAAGTGAGATTCCTAATCACTTGTCTAGATGCATTTGCAACTTATTCTGATTCCTTAACAGCTCTTTCTGTCTGCTAGAGTTCCTTTGGCATTGTGATCACTCTCCATTAGCTCTCGCAAGTAGTGGCATGAGATGCCAGGATAGATACTGTCAAAATCAAACATCTTCGTTCTGTTTCTTTTCTTTCTCCCCTAACTTAGCACTGGAAAAAACCAAAATGTATGCATTTGTCTTTTCATAGCTTTGTCTAGAAGGGGGAGTCCATAGGTATTAAAACCAGTATGTGTCAGTCAGATATATCAGATTGGTAGGGAGATGTCTACTCTTAGGTATAAAAACATTGTCAAATCAGTCACTGTCTGAAGATAAACTGCTGTGGTATTAGTATTATTTGGGGTTTGTGTTTAATTCTCAGGGGATGAAGGGCAGTCCCCAGTACTGTGGCTTTCTTGTAGCTGTGATCTTAGCTGAGTCACTCGCTGGCATCTCTTGTAGGACCAGCCTGCAAGAACTGTGAATTTTCTTTGAGCTTTTATGATTCTAAACTTGACCTTGGTCTTACAGTATTTCTGTGTATTTGTCACTAACCTGAAGGGAGTAAGGACAGTTTCAATGGGTGCTCAAGTATGACAGCAATGACTGGGATAGAATATTTATCTGCTAGTTAGATGCATAGTAGGAGCTTGTTTGTAAAGGGAACAGACCAAGTTCAGAAGATCTTTCTTAGTGCCTGTCCTTCATCATGCTGATGCTGATGACACCATCCCAGAGAAAAACCTAAAGTAGCATAAGAGATTTGTACTGAGGCAGTGGAGACTGGCTCTCCACTGTTTTCCCAAGTGGGTCTGTACAAAGCCAGATCCTCGTATCACTTCAAGGGGCTGATGTCATAGACAGAGATTTATCATTTCTTTGTGCTTTACCTCAGCTTTGGGCACAGGGAAATGACAATCCTGGTCTCCAGATGGTGTCAACTGGTGTAACCATCTGGGAGTGGGGCTTGTGAATGCAGGATAAGGCATTCAAAGTATGTCTTTTTCCCATTTCTTTTTTCTGTTTACTGTGATGCTGTTTGAGGTCTTCTAAGGGAAGGTGCTATAAAATACAAACCATTAGTCAAGAATCTCTAAGTGCACATTTTTACCCTGTTTCTCTTAGTACTGCACAACATTCCTTTCCATTGGCTGATTTATAACCCCTAGATCTGCAAGGTCATTTTCATGTGATTCTGCAGTGTTGCACTTTTAAATGATGCTAAAAGCTCCCCTTTATTGTCAGGATACAATTAATACAAATCAAGCAGACCTTGACCAAAGGAGTAGCCCAATAAAACTGTAAGTTGCCCACACTAGGCCAGTAACTAGGAAGCAATTTGCAAAGGTCAGTGATGCTTTCAGATCCCTTTTTTGGCCTCATCAGCACTGTATACAGCCGCCTACAAGGGTCAGAAAGCATGTTTACTTCTCAAACACAGCAAATCCTCTCTTTCCTTCACTTTCCAAGCACCTAGGCCCTGTCTCCGCTTGCACCCTATACAGGTTTAGGTGAGCCAAGAGGGTTCTTTTAGCCAAAGGCATTGCACCTCATACTACAGATATTGATGGGAGGAACATTCAGTGAGCTTCTTCCCTCCTGACAGAGAAGACCCTTGCTTGCAACTTCACCTGAGACTGGCAGGAGTCCTTCTGTTTATTTAAGGTTCCATCTGCAGCGTCTTGTGATTTTCCAGCTATGACTGTTGCTGCCTCTGGAATCACAGGAGTCAGAAGCAAGACATGACTTTGGTGATTAGATGTGCTCTATTGGCTAGATCTGAGTTTGAAAGAAGCATGTTCAAGTCTTGAGCAGTGTTTGATGAGGAAATGGTGCTTCTCTTTTCCATTGTTCCTGCCTCACATAGTGAACCCACAATGTAAGGCCAAGGACACAACTGCTGCAGCTCCCTAAATTGTGAGTCATATTTTTCTGGCCAATGTGTTTCTGTGTTTCCATTCTCTCCCAAGGTGACAAGTACAAAAGAAAAGGAACAGTAGCAGGGGGAAAGGCTTTTTGTCTTTTTAATCTCACCATGATACAGAATCAATCAAGCATCATAGAACCATCACATGAAACTGTTAAGCAAGTGGACTTGCCTGAAGCTGGAAAGAATGTGGGACAAGCAACCTACGGGCTGCAATATAATGCAATCTTCTAGAAATAAGATTTAGACCAAAGTGTGGCTGGTGAAAACTTCCAAAGTCCTGGCTGGAGCCTGGGACCACACACCCACACTCCTCTGAGTGAGGTCCGTCTCTAGCTCCCCTAGACTAAGATGGAAGCATTTAAAATGAAAAACATCTGTAAAAGACTGCTGTTAAGCTGTTTGAGAGATGTCAACAATGCCATCATTCTTTTTTGAGGCGGAATTGGAGTCAAAGTCACCCTCTCCCCTTAAGAGCCCTCACTCTCTACACTGCTTTGATGCTTTCACACTGGCTTTGTCTTTCAGTGTCTCCTCCCTTCTTTGTGTGTGTCTCCTATGACAAGGCAGGCACCATTATGCAGTAGGATAGAAGGCAGTCCTGGAGTTGGCAGACTGGAGCCTTTTTTCTCTGGAGGATGATGGTGAAGGAAAATTGCTTCTGCTGGGCTTCATGTTGCAGTAACTGGTGTTCTGCCATCAGCCTTGACCTCCAGCCAGCTTTACACCTGCCAAAGATCAGTCCCCTCATCTATGTCTACACGCGTATGTCATTCCATGCTGGTTCCTTTCCTGCTTTTTCCTTTGGTCCTATGGGAGACAAAGGGAACAGGTCGGTGTGATCTGGTCTTGCAATTTTCATGTGTTTACATTTTTACCTGCCTCCCCAGTGTCCTTAATTGCCCTTGCTCCACCCTTCTGTGCTGCCTTTTCCCACTTTGCTACTTCCTCCCTATTGCCTCTCGTCTTCTGTGCCTTCATGCACTGCCCCCATATGGAGTCTTCTCCTTTTTGCCATGCAGCCCCTTCTCACTGGCATGCAGTGAAGTCACAATTGGCTCCAGTTAGTCAATTAAGAGATCAAGTTTTATGGCCGTGCTAGGTTGTTGGGGTTTCTTTTACCTATGTAGTAGTATTTTTCCAGCTCCATCTTGGCACCTACATTTATTTGAAACAAATTGCAGGATAATTTGTTTTTCTAATTTTCAAGAAGCGAACTCCTGGTTCCAGGGAGGTTGGTGTTCTGGGCACCCAGTGCCAGCAATCTGGGACTGCACACAGAGATTTGTGCTATGTGAGGAAATACTTCATTAGACTTGTATTCCACAAAGACACTCTTGCTTCTTAACACCTATGATTTTAATTAAAACCTGGAAAGTGAAGAATCCTTGGGTTGTATTAATGTTTTCATTTCCATTAGGACAGGAGAGTTTATAAACACGAGCTGGGTTTATAAATTAGACGTTGTAAGAATATTATGTGTACAGTGCAGCAAAGGCAGATGAGAACTGGAGTGGAGCTGGCCCCATCTGTCTCTTTCCTTGGCTGGCTCTCGCTTTCCAGTGTCCTCCCCTTGGCACAGGCTTTTCTGAGCTGTTCAAGAGTTCCCCCTTGGAGACTAAGCTAATGGCTTCTTCCATTTCTTTCTATGGATGTCGTCCTCACTCAGCAAAGCAGAGAGAGAAACAGATGTTTTAATCAGGGCCTTGCAAAACAACTTGCAGAGGTGACATTGGGTATAGGGATTTTGTGATGAGTTACATGAAAGGGGAGAGATTCTCCTGACCCAGTTCTCATATGCATGTGTACACAGAGATGCATTCAGAGATAGTCAGGTCTAAATATTCATCCCACTTACGGTCATCCACATTCAGATTGTGAATATGTATCGCTGAGCATGCAGGGGAATGTGACAGAAGATGCTGTCTCCTCCAGAGATGATGTGACAGCTGCACACAGCTGTGCACAGGCTGCCCCAGGGGGTGCAGGCAGGCATTGCCCAGCAGGCACTGCCCAGCAGGCACTGCCTGGCACAAACACTGATGCAGGGAACCACGGGCCCCATACAGCCTGACGGTACTCAGCTGTGCAAACTGCACACGGGCCATCAGTGTGACACCAGTGACAATAGCAAGCACTTGTGTGCTGCCTTCTGTTCAAGGACAGGTTTGCAAAGACATCCACAATTTTATGCAAGGGAAAGCAAAGTGTGGATAGATTAAGTGCGCGGATTCACACAGTTTTTCAGCAGCAGAGCTGACTTGTAAAATCTGGATCTCATGTGTAGGGATCCTGAGTTTCCATTCATAATTCCCACAGGGTAAATTTCCCACTCCTAACTGTAATTAGCATCCTTGGAAATTACTTTCCCTTGGAAGTGTAATGGTACAGAACAACTTCTTTGCATTTCTGACCTTTGGCTGTGGTAGCTCAGGTCAGCTCAAGAATGTCTTGCAGTGGTCATCAGTCGGGTCAGCTCAGTACACCTACACTGTGTACAATGCAGTGTCACACAGGAATGATACCTGAGCTAATCTCTTCAGGCAGTGTGTGGTGTAGCCCACACCTCTTAGCATTTGCTTTTTAGAGGGTGGGTACACAAGTTTCATTCTAAAGTCTAGCTTCTCTTCAGTATGCAGAAGGATGGACCTTGTGCTAAAACCATGCAGTCCCCCAAAGGATCTGCAGGAATGAGTTTGAAGGCATTTTGTGTGGGCACCTGTGCACGAATGTAAATGTTTCTGCTCTGCAATCTAAACTGTGTGAGTGGAGTAGGCCATCTCTTCAGGCCTTGATGACATTGGTTTAGCACCGTAACTGCTGAGCTGTCTGAGATCGTTTGCAAAGTAGCACCTGGGATTCACAAACAGCTCAGTTTCCATCAATGGCTGAGGTGGTACAGGGGGTGTAGGAAGTAGGGAACAGAGCTTCTGTGTGTGCCTGCTTCTCCCCATCTCCCTCACAGTATGACTGGATGTTTTGACATGAGAGTGATGTTCAGGAGAAAGGAGGAAGGCGTACTCACTGTCAGCCTCTGTCTCCTTGAGCCCAGTAGGGCTGTTATTGAGATATCCTTCCAAGCAGTTTAAATAGAAATGTTTGGTGACAAAATGAAAACAAATGGAGAAGCCAGCGAGACTGGCTGGCGGGGGTTCCCTTCCCTGGTGCTGCCAGCCCCTGAGAGGGAGAGGAGGGGATTGCTGGCACTTGGAGTTCCAGTCGTGCATCTGGAATGGGCAGTGGCAGGGGAGGAGGAAGGAGTGGATAGCTTCCTGGGAAATTTTTCAGGCTCTTAAAACACTGCTGAACCCACTAGAGGCCATTATTTATGCTACTTGGCAACATCATGGGCTCTCACACTCTGTTGAGGCTTGGAGGGTCTGGGTCACTGAATCCCTGCAGAAAGAGGAGAGAGCTGGGGTCCCTCAGTCAGGGTGATGCCCGGAGCCTCCCCATTGGCAGCACTGCAGCTCCTCTGCTGCCACTGCTCAGGTTCAAGGGGACACCAGTGGTAGTTCAGAAACACTCCCTGCATTTTGAAAAACCTTTTTGCTTTCTGTCTTTCACTTTCCTTCACTGTATTTCTGCAGAAGAGTGTTGGTCGCCTCGTTTCCAAAACAGTCTTTGTTTAATCCCTTTACTTACCCAGTCCTTCTCACCTCCATGTGGCCCAATGCCCTTCTTTGAGAAAGGGTTGAAAAGGTGATAGCTATTCACCAGGAATGAATTCATCAGGAAAAAGTCTTGCCTGACCCGCTGCCTACTTAGGGAGGCAGTAAATCATTGGCATAGCATAACCCCTTGGGCTGAGTGAGCAGGGCTGGATGTGAAGGGTGTCAGGGAATCTGAAAACCTTCTCAGAACATGGCACATTGAGCTCTATCCAACAGTGCTGCTCCAAGGGGCTCTTGCAAGGACTTTACATTTTCAATGTGTGGGAGTAAGTGGGGTGGGAGGGGAGAAAGGGATTGGGAGCTGCACAGAAATGCCGTGGTTACACCATCACGTTAATGGCAACACTTCTCCAAGAAATTTCTCTTGAGAGTTCCTCATTATGCAAACAAGTCTGGCAAATGATAATGCCTCCTGTACTTCCAAGGATTAATGTATGTAAATGGCAGAGCTGCTGCTCGTTCCCAAAAGCAACATTCAGTTTCCCACATTGGAGCCAGCGGCTGGGCAAGGGCACTGAGTCTCAGGGTACACACAGACTGCTCTTTCCTCTTTCATACCAGCTGGCCCCTGAACTTTCTAAGATCCCTGGACTAAATGCTTCCTTCCTTAAAACGTCCACGCTGAGTAGAGCGTCGTGGCCTTCTGTGTATGTGGGGTCAGTATATGTCACCTGCAGCCTGCTGAGGATGCTGTCACATGTCCTGGTGATCTCTCAGAGAAACCCGCAGGGTAGATCTTGGTGTTGGGGGATTTGATGCAGGCAGTATATTGCTTCATAATGTTTCTAGAATGCAGGGGGGTAGATGGGGAGGGTGGCTGACTTCTTAGATATAGGCCTCAATTTGATGTGGAAAAGGAGTTGTTTGTTATAATCTGAAAAGAATTTCACCTTTGTGAAATGCACCTTTGGTGCATTTTAGGTATTTTTTATTTCAGTGTAATGTGGTTAACAAGCAGAAAACCACAGAAAAATCAGATTTTTTTTTTAAATAATCTAGGTCAGGTCAGTCTGAGTTAGCTGAGCCTGAGGCTGACATTACCAAGTTTGTCTTGTGGTAAAACCAAAGTATGCTATCAGTGTGATGTTTTTCCACTTGAGATAACTTCTGACAGTTGCCATGAGGTTAAAAATGTACTTTTTCCCCCTTCCTTTCTTTCTTGTTTTGTTGGTTTTTTTGGTTTTTTTTAACAACTTTTGACAGTAGGCTCCTCCTATAACTTTAATTTGCTTGACTGTGCTTAGCAGAGTCCCATCATGACTGGTGCTAGTCCCCAGCATCCTCAGCAGCAGCAAGGCAGGGCAGGGCTGACTCCCAGCATCCACAGCTTACTTGCCATGTGGCAAGCAGAAACCTGGCCTCTTCGAGGTGCACTGACTGCCATGTTCCCTTAACACCAAACAACTGTGAATGAACAAAGTGATTTCTGATTGCTCAAACTGGTTTGTGCAGCCAGGCATATCTCAGCTAAAGATCGTTCGTTCAAAACACAGGTGAGCTGCTTTGCCAAGCACCTGGAGACAGCTGAAACTAAAACAGGTTTGGAATTTTTAGTGCACAGCCAATTTCTCAACATTTTTCTCTTTTTTCTCCCCCATGCTGTTATTGATAAAATGAAAGTGGAGGACTTTGAGTCAAGTTTTGGCCCACGCAAAATCATACTAATTTTTAGTATACTTGAACTTTTGATTTCTAATTAGTTCCAAAAAAGCATGAAACTAATTTTGTTTTCCTTTATTAGGTTTGGGGCAGTTGTCATTTTCACCCTCTTCTCTAGCCAGCTGAACTTTAAGAAGAAAGCAAAATGGTACACAACGATGGTTCCCTTCTGACTAAGCAGAGTTAAATCATAGGAGATATGATCTACATAGCATAGCCTGTAGCGAAGAAGAGGCATTTAACCTTCCTCAGACTTTTATAAGACAAAGGAAAATGCATCTTTACACTAAAACAGCTTGAAATTGAACAGTTTGGGGCATTTCAAAAAATAAGACTGAAGCATTGGATGATATGAATTTGAAGATTCTTTCTCTGTTTCAGACCCAGAAGGAAAACATTATAAAATTTCTGTGAATAATTTTGAAATTTGCTTGTGCCATGAGGGTTAGCTGTGAAATTGGTGTCATTTTGAATTCACATGAGAGCTGACTTGTTAGGGAAATGTATTAGTAGGATGAAGTTTGGCCATCCAAACCAAAGCATGCCAAATGACGTGCTTGCAAAAGGGGGTGGTGGTTGCTGTCAGCCTTGGGGGAAGCACAGCCTGGGACGTGGATAGTGAGCCCCTGGCAACCTGCTTGCCCCTGGCTTGCAACCCCTGCAGAAGAGAAACAGAGGTTCATTTAGAGGCTGAATTGTCTATTTGGACCTAGTATGAGAAGAAGAGTGTATTGTTTTGTATCCCAAGAACCTTTCAGAAATGGATTTTTTTCCACCCAGATGCCAGTTTCTGTTCTGCTCTGGATACAAGCTGCAGAATTCTGTCAGCTGAGGGGAGGGAGGCATGTTTGTGGAGCAGGGAGCTGGAAGCTAGATTTGGAAACCCCTAACCTGCTTTTTTTGCTCACGGGATTGTGAAAGTGCAAAGAGATTGCAATTCTTCTCCTGCTCTGAAGAGTCCCGTTGATATATGCTCCACATTATGATCATATATAAAGACTGATAAGGCATCTTTGAAAGAAAATCAGAGGGGAACGTGTTGCTGTGCGTGCTAAAGTAGCAGAAGTGTGAATGTCACGTTCAAACCTTACATTTTGATATACACCCATAACAAAGGGAGTGAGGGGTCTGTCTGTATAAAGAACACCACAAAATCCACTGCCTAATGATTTTTTGGAAAAGAGAATATAAATCAAAATTGAGAAACTCAGAAGGCTTTTACACCTACTTAGTGGATTCTGTGTGTGTTGAATGTCTGCTGATGTAAAACCCTACGGTACTGCGTCTTTGAAAGTTGGCTGGGAACTAATAGCACCTTATCAGGGTTTTGCATGCGATAGCCCTAAGGTTTACCTTTGTAGTGCCTTTTGAAAAAAGGTCCTGCTGTACAGAGCTCCAGTCTGTGCTCCAGCTGAAGGTGAAAAGGGGATGCGAGAAAGGGAAGTAATAAGATTATACCTAATTGCTTTAGCATCCACTTAACTATTTTACATATGTGTCTTAGAACAAATGTTTGTGCAGTGTCTAGGCTGGTGTTTACAAATGTGTTAGCTAACTCTGGCTAATTGGGGAGCAATTAAGGTGAGTTAAAGCGGTAGTCTAGACAAAGCCAGAGTGCACCTTCTCTCTTCCCATCCACACCAAGCTTGCCAGAGCTCACAAAGTGCTTGTACAACACACTCAGGCACATGGTGTGGATTTTTGGGGGGTTATCGTGTGCACGGCCAGGAGTTCAACTCAATGATTCTTTGGGTTCTCTTACAACTCAGGATATTCTATGATTCTACAATTTCTACCTTTATTCTGCTAGGGAGGAGAGGCTTGAATTGCAGCATAAAGAGGCATGCTGCTCCCTCTAAAGGAAGAGGAAAAGCAGAAAAGGAGGGGTCCGGAGTTCTCCTGGCAGTGTGCCAGCTGTGCCAAAATCACACCTCTGCGGGAGTGCTGCCAGCGATTTTCGTTGCTCAGCTGTGGCATCAGCTTCACCTGAGCTATTCCTCCCTTCCTTGGGCTTTCTGCAGGCTCCAGCCTTCCTCTTGCTTTTCCCTTGTCTGCGCTGTGCCTGCCAGTGCCTGGTACAGCCCATCTGTCTGCCACCCCTCAAGCCCCATCCTAAGGAAGGAAACTGCTCTCAGTTACACTCAGGTCATGGCTTCTTTCACCTAAATAATGCTGCCTCTCCAATGGCAGCTGTGCCCTTGCTCTGCATTTGCTGGAGAGCCCTGTGGGGGCTGAGCATGGCAGCAGCCCCTCCTAGGGCTGGGGTTGTGTGGGATCACTGGGGGCAGAGTTCTGGGAGGGTCCCACTGGTCATCAAGGAGCCAGGGCATGGCAATCCCCCCCTCCCTTTGCCATTTTTGGTAGCTGTTCGACTCGATTGTGACATCAGAGCCATCCCTGGGTGGGAGCAGAATGCCAGGGCAGGTGTGCCAAGCCCCCATGGGCCATGCCAATGCTGCACAGCCTGTTCTGTTAGTGCCCAGAACGGGATGGTTGTGGGAGGCAGAGCTTGCTGAGCCCATTAGCAAATCTGCTTTCCCTGGCAGCATCCTGTGTGCCTGGAGGTGCCCCCCAGCCTGCCCTCCCAGGGACCTGCAGAGGCAACCTGCCCTTCATTGTCTGCTGGAGGAACAAGGTACAGGCCAGGATTTCAGGAGGGCTCTTGTGCTGTGTGGAAGCACCAGGCTGCAGGGAGATGAGGAGTACTAGCTCCCAGTCCTCTACTCAGACCCATTGTGAATGTTGTCTTTAGAGTAGGTTTCCCAGTGTGAAAATAAAGGGGAATTGCTCAGGCTGAGCAGCAGCTGCTGCTGTTTTAGAAGTGCTGTGTCTGGTTTCCCTGGCCCCCTTTGGCTCCTGTGAAACCACGTTCTTGGGAGTTGGATGCTTTGGGGATTGTACCTCGAAAGCAGACTTTGGGCCAAGATCTGGGCTGAGCCTGAGTGCCAGCATGCTTGGCAGGCCTGCTTAACCATGCTATAGGAAGTGCCCTTGAGGAGCTTTTTGGAGATGGGCTTTCATGGAAGTGTGTTAGAGATGTGTGTTACAGGTGCATACCAGGAGAGGACTTGTGGGCTTTTGGCTTTCTCTTTTCCCCTCAGTACTTGTTGCAAATTACAGCAATAAGATTTGTTCTTCCACAGCAGGGTAGGAGTCATTCCCCAGATAAACTGGGCCTTCCTGGGACTATGGGCTGGAGAAACTTTGTCAAGGACAGAGCAAGAGGAGACAAATTTTACGTGGGAAGGATTTATGAGCACAGACGCAGGCATTGCTTGTTCTCTTTCCTATTGCTCACACACGTCTGGAAGTTAAACGCGTGAGCTAATTGCAAAGCCGCATGCACACATTATATATATATAAATAATAATAAACCTCCCATTCATTATGTACCCTGGAGTGTCTAACCTGCATTGCATCCAGTAATTCATTTGCTTGGGAATCAATTCAATATTAGAATAGCAAAAATGAAAGGTTGGGAAGAGCTCTCAGGAGTCCATTTTCATCCTTGCAGACAGGATCAAAAATACCAATTGCAAACTCATGATCTGCCACAAATAGTCATACATGTGCAGAACAGGGACAGATTTCCCTGCCAAATTAATGCACGCTCTTTTTTAATGTGTATTTTTTCCCAAAAAGATTCCTAGGAAGATTTAATTCTGAGATAAATTTGTTTCTGATGTGCCAGCACATACTAGAAGCTAATAATCATGAAGATTTTCTTACGTAGAAAGGGAGGCTGCCAGTCCCCTACTGGGGCACACAATATTCACTCCCGGGTCCTGGATCATCATATTCCGATTAAAGCTTCTGTATGCATTAAAATGTTAAAACATTTTGGAAATGTTTTAATGTTCCAACATATTTTAGCATTCCAAAACTTGGAAGGGTTTGGAAATGTTTAACATGCACTGATTTTGAGTCTTTCTATTCTCCATATGTCTTTCACAGAATTTTTGCAGTCCCTACAAGTTTCTGGAATCATTAACAAACGGTTTTATCAAGGTCTCTTTAAATTTAGGGGAAACCCTCTCACTGATGTAACAGTTTTTGCCAAAGATCCTGGGATTTTTTTTGGTGGAAGACTACATGAAGGATGAGATGTTGATAATGACTGGGAATAATTAGGAAGGCATGAAAAGCAGAACTTTTTTTCTGCACTTGGGAGTTGTTCAAGAGAAATCTGCATATTGTCAGGAGAGTTCTTGTAGTGCTGGTTGCAGGTACAGTCAGTCTGAAGGCAGTATCAACTGTCAGACTGACTTGCTATCTACTAGGATGCATGTCTGGGGTTGTGCTCCTGTCATGGGTTACAGGCATCCAGTGTGTTTGCCTGTACTGCTGGTTTATTTCAAGTTCACTGCTTTAAGGTGTTCATGGTTTAAGCACTTGTCAGCTCTACCAGAGGCAGCTTTGAAAGGTAAACTGGTTTCCTAGGAAAGTAAAGTGTTTTTTTCTAGTCAAGTAAGTTTCGTATTCCTTATTATAAAATTGGAAACACAGTTATTAAAACAATGCAGCCATACTTCACATCTGTCAGTAGTTTGTCACTTGTAGAAATTTTTTTGGCACTTTGTACTCAAACCAGACGTCATCTTGCAGAAATAATCGTCCAGGGCATAAGTGGTACTGTTTCTCTGAATTCTCCTTTTATATAGAATCATAAAAACAGAGTTTGGAACCTCCTTTGTTTTATAACTGATTTTCCTGGGCTCACACCTGTCTTCTTCTTCTACTGGCATTTTTACAGGAGCTGGCCATTTTAGTTTTATAAGCTTGTGGGATGATTTTTAGTTATTAACATTCATGCTGTCTTCTGAAATGCATCAGCCCTGTGCTTGTTGCAGATTTCTTTCACTGGGCATAGCCTCATCAAGAAGGAAGTTAATTGCACAGGCACATTCCCAGGTATCTCTTACCTTAATATGGCTGTGTGTTCTCTATGTCTGTTGTGGTTTCTCTAAGCCATACCAGAATTACTTCAGGAAACAGTATTTTTCACAATCTCAGAAGTGAAATTGAGTTGTGTGGCTTGTGTATAGCATGTAGATGATCAATCTACCAGCTGGAGTGCTTCAGATTTCTTTGTGTTAGCAATTTTAAGAGGACATTTGGGAAGGACAGAGGGATTTGCCATAGGTCCATATGCAGAAGAAAATTATGTTCTGTTTGTAAGTGAAAAGTTTCTTTGAAATTTATTTGAAACAAGAAATTTGTACTTTAAATATTTGCTTCCAAAATCTCCTCTAAAACTTCTCACTACAGTCCTTGAGTCTATCTAGAAAATATTTTAATTGCATTTTACTTTCTAAAATGTAGAAATATTTATCTCCATATCATGAGGCTTGAATAGGTGAAGTCAGCTGGCTAAGTGACTGAGGACAAATCATTAGTCCCAAAAAGGGCAAGAGGAATTTTGAAGGATCCACACAAGAGTGTTTAACAGATGCTGAGCACGTGTAGTGCTGTCTTGCAAGATTTCAGTGATTGTCATTACAGGTTCTGTTTTTCAGCCATGCTTGCTCCCAGCAAGACGAGCTCTGTTTTGAAAACCTGGATGCTAGGTTTGTTGCCCAAATGAGATATCAGCTCATTTGGAAAAAAATCTGTCTCCAGGTGTGAATGCTGCACTTGCTGAGAAAGCCGGCCAAATGCCTGCACCTGCTCTGGATACCAAGCTTGGACTAACCTGTTTCAGCACAGGCCTTTTATCTTGCATAGAGCAGGGGAGGGTTTCCTTTCCCATGCCCCAGGCATCATGTGAAGTGGGGTGGTGTGCTGGAAAATTCATCCTTCCTTTCTGGACCTGTTCCAGCACCCCAGCTTACAAATAGTGTGTTATGGGGAGAGGTGTTGCCCTTTGCAACACAGGCATAAGTCAGCTAGTTTGTGTCGTAGTCTGGTATCAGCTGTGGGGTGTGTATCTCTTCAACTGATAATGCTTCCTGCCACACCTTGCTGCTTATCTCTACTGCCACAGTTTTGCAAATGGCATAAAAATCCCTAGCATACAGTTAATGCAACATGAGGTGAATGAATAGGGGGAGACTTGTCACGGACATCCAGAGGTGAGGTGTAATCATCCCCGGTGCCTTTGCTCACTGATGCTCAGTGTGATCTGAAAGAAAAGCTGTTTCCCTGCCCAGATGCAGCCAAGGGAGTGAGATGCCTTGTTGTTTCTGGGGATGGGGCTGCAGGCTCTGTGCGTCTTCACACTGGGGTGCCCTGGGGAGACATGTACACTACCATTACTGAATCATTCGGTGTGCTGTTGAGCACATGGGACTGTCAGACTTCTGAGTTAAATCTACTCATAGCCATTGCAAACCCATTTTGATGCCTACGACAGTTAAAACCTCTTATGATAAAATCATTTATTGCAGCCTAACATTTTGCTACAGTGAGAGTGGGTGCTTCTAGTAATCCTTGAGGAAGATCAAATTGAATTGTAAAAGGTGTTTCCCATTGTGACAGTGGCTAAGTGCCTAATGTGAGTGTCCAGGGGAACACTGAGCTGCCATTTCAATAAGGACACCATCTGGAAACTCCACAAGAGGAACTCAGTAGAGGTTCAGAAAAGCACAGAAAGGGAAGTGGCGTCACAAATCAGTAGCTCTGTTTACCAGGAGGCATGCATGTGTGCATCTGTGCAAGCAGGCATGATTGCAGGCATCTAATCTTGAAGTTGTTTTCTGTGTTTCACACATGCAAAGGCATGTGAGGTAAGGCATCATGCATTTTGTTGGTGAGAATTATATGGGTATCACACTCTGAGCTAAGTAGTCCTTCACCCTGACCCTTCATTTTCTTGTTTTCCTTGCTGTTATTTCTTCCTTAATGAGATGCATTCGGACTGACCCAAGCCATTTTTCTCTCCCCTTGGCATTTATACCTTTTATGTGGTGGTGCAAAGTCATTCGTATTCCCACCACAGAGCTGTTAGAGAAGACATGACTGTCCTTTCAGCTGGTAACATTTTGAAATCTGAATATCTTCATTAGAAAGGTCATGAAAAATGCTCTGGTATTCTGCTGTTGTCCTGTGATTTACCTTTCAAGTCCAGACTGCCTAGATCCCATACAGCTAAACCTGGGAGATGCACAGGGAAAATATCTAAGTATTGGTGCTAGGACTGGCCCCTGTAATTGGTCCCCAGTCAGTAGTGCCTGTTGTAACCACTTACAGGCAAAGAGGCTAGGAATGTACAGACAGAGTGCTTTTGCTTGAAAGTGTTGGACAGCATGGTTTCCCCATGGACAAAATTCCATTTTCTGAGCAGCTCTAATCACTTGCCTGATAACCCAGGTCACTGCTGTAGGAGCTTGTGTTTGTCCTGCTGCTCCTTATACTGCAGAGGAATATAGAGTTACAAAGGCCATTGCCTCGATATAGGATTTGCGTCGCAAAACAGCTTTCAGTTGAGAGGGAAAGTTGTCGGATTCTTGGAAAAAAACCCCTTAGCTCAGGAGTTTTGGAAACTTTTCTTCTTGATGCTCCATTTTCTGGGGCAGTGATCTTTCCTGCAAGATTTCAGACTTTTTTTGTTGGAGTCAAGACCCCTATTTTGGGATCTGCTGCCTTAGCTTCTTACGTTGCTGGGGTCATCCCCAGTGATGCCACAAAGTAAATCCCTTATGGGTTGTGTCATAAGCTGATCTACTTTATCAGGTAGAAAGAAAAGTTTTAAGCCATCCTCACTGTCCAGTTCCGAAGATGCACTGCAGGCTCATCACTGTCACCGCACAAAGCACTGGCAGCACTCTGTGGTGTGCCAGCAGATGGACCAGCAGCCTGGCTTACTTCTCATAACTTGCACGTCTGCAAGCAAGGATGGTGATTAAAGTATTGTACATGGATATGTGTTTTGTGTGAGAGAGAAACTACAATGAGATGGGTATAAGTAACCTGGTGAGAGGATGTCATTCATCCCACTGCTGAAAGACCAGATCAGCTTTACTTGGCTGTTTCCTGACATGTTGATCCAGTTGACTCTAAAACACCTTCTATTGGTGGGGTCTTTGCAACACAAAACAATTCTTTTTCCAGTGCTTAATGCTTCTACTGCTAGAGCTCAGAGGTGACTTCTGACCTTAATCTCCTTTTCTGCAATTTAGCCCCTATTTTTCTTGTTGTATTTGTCATGGGTATGCAGAACAATCTGTTCTATTTTTTTCTGAAACCTTTCAAGTTTTTTAAAACTGTCTAATGTCTCATCTTTTTCTTTGTCATCTATAAAGTAAACAGCTCCAATGCACTTAAGCTCCCATAGAAATTATGTTTTCTCAGCTTCTGGTTATTACCATTGCCTTCCTCAGATCTCTCTCCAGCAGGGCCACACTTCCTTTAGGGCTTTATTCTCCCAAGGTGGACACAGTGCTCTGGCTCACTCCCACTATTGTTGGGTAAAGATAGTTTCTGTATTTTGCAGATTTCATCCTTGTACAAGTATATTGTATTTTTTTTTCCTTTCTAGCAAGACAGTGGTGATTTGTGCTGAGCTTATGGTCTACTGTTGGCTTTTGTCCTGTAAGCCCCTTTTCTGCTAGGACGCTAATGGCCTGATTGTTCATCTTCTGTCAACGGAGACTATTATTCCTGCCAAAGCATAATACCTTGCACATGCCCATATAGTATTTATTCAACTTTTTATCAGTTCATGTTGTAAATGAGATAATTTTTAAACTCTATACCTATCTTCCACATGTGCTCCTGGCTCAGCTTGCTGCCATCTGCAAATTTAATAAACAGATTTTATCCTGGTCGTTAATGAAAATATTGAATATCACCAGACTGTGAACATATCCATGCAGAAACCCCACTGGTGTATCCCTGCATGTTGACAGTGAGCCATTGGTAACTACTTTCTGAGTACTGTTTTCTAACAAGTCGTATAGCCATTTCATAGTGCATTCATCTAGACCATATTTTCTGAGCTTGCCTGTAGGGATGTTTGGAGAAAAGGTGCCAGAAAGCCTACTAAGGTCAGGATATATGACTGAACTGCTTCTTTGCTGTCCACAAGACCCATTACCCTTCCACTGAAGAAAATTAGATTGGTTTGACATGATTTTCCTTGACAAGTGCATGTTGCCTGTTACTCATCTCCTTGTTATCTTGCAGGTGCTTGAAAGTAGTCTGGTTATTTGTTCCTGTCTGTTCTGGAAACCAAAGCTAAGTTCTCTGCTTTATAATCCCCTGCTCCTCCTATCTATCAAGATACATACCACATTTGGCCATGTTTTTTCCTTTGTGGAGCCAGGCATAGCCCCTTGGTTTTCCAGCTGTTTGCAGGTGAATTTTGAAGCAAAAATGTCAAATTCTAGCATGCTTGATTGAACATACTGCACCCAAATAAGGTGATTGGCTGTACCGTCAGTCCCCACCAGCACTGTTTTGGCCTCACTTCTGCAGAAGCAATGTCACAAATTTGTATCTAAAATGAGCAGTCTCAAAAGTTTACCTGCAACATAAATAAGATAAATTATGTGTTGTTTGGTGTATCACAGCTGTGAATGTACATTGAGAAGCCCTGTGCTGGCCAAATCAGAAGTGCTGTAAACCAGTTAATCTGTGTTTACCCTTCAGCTCTCCCTAGCAGTAGTCCATAGAAGGACAAGGAAGAGAATCTGAATAGTATATTATTGCCAGTGTTTGAAGAGAAAGTAGAACAGAAAAGCGTGTGTGTGTGTGTGTGTGTGTGTGTGTAAAATTAACTATACCTGCAACTGGCACAAGCCTTTTTGTGTAGCTACTCTTAGGCAAATAGGCTTTGACTGAGCCTTGAGGCTTGTTTTAGAAGATTTTAAAAAAATCCAGGGAGATACTTTTCAAGTGTTCATGGGCAGTCTCAATTTTACTTAGAAATGGCAGAGACAAGACAATTCAGAGTAGATTATAGAAAGTGGAAAAGCAAAAGACTGGTAGAAGAGCTTGAAAGCAGGAAAAGACATGAGAGAGAAGTATCACGGATTAAAATGCATGGTGTGAGTACAGGCAGAGATACAGGTGAATGGAGTCAGGAAGAGAAGGAAAAAAAGGCCGAGGAAAGAAACTGAAGAAGCAGAAAGAGAACAAAAGTAATTGTTTATTGGTGGCTTTCAAGGACTTAGTCTAAATAGAAGAAAGCACAGCATCTAACATGGAAGGGAGAAATGAGAAAAGATGGGTATGTAGCAGAGCATCAAAATTACTATAATAAGGACAGCAAGCAGAAGCTTGTGGACTCAGAGCTGTGCAGGACTGGGACCATTACACCAAGCTGGAAGGTAGTGTGCCGTTGGCACTGAAACAAGGTAGGGGAGAGGCCCTGTCGGGCACTAAGGTGCTGTCGAGTTTATGATGGGATGCAATCAATAGGAATAAAGCTGGCTGACAGATAAAAAGCCTGAGAATGGTTATCGTTGCAGTATGAAACCACATTGCATTGATTCATGGCACTTAGGGATTAATCTGCCTTCAGGTACACCTGGCTTTTAAAAGTGTTCTAGTTACGCTTTTTACAACCTGAAATAGAGTCAAGTGAACTGGGTTTTTCTCCAAATTGAGAGCTGTCCAGCTCTGGAGTTTGGTTCAGCCAACTAGAGAAAAACAGCCAGCCAGCTGCAAACTTACAATTTTCATCCAAGTGCTCCCCTCAGTACCTGTGAAATTCCTGATTTGTGTCTTTTAGCAGGAGCTCATCACTTGTCCTTCTGAGCTCTCAGTTCTGGTGGAATGGAAGCACCATGATCAAAAGTGTGGGAAGAAATCAGAGTGAAACTGTAACAAAGCAGCTGTGATAATTTGCAAAGAAGGGATAATAGTATTTATTCTGATTACACCATCCAGCCAGTGTACAACTGGGAAGGACAGTTTGGAGAAGGAAGAGAAGCAGTCACAGACAGAGATGGGGGGATTTTAGGAGGAGAAGGGAAGTCTGATGAGGTGAAATATGATGGAGGTGTGCACTTAAAAAAATAGAAGAGCAAGATGTTATTTTTGAGGTCTTTGTCCCAAGGGCTTTTGATCATATCTCTGTATGAGTAAGTGGAGTAGAGAGCTAGGAGTGATAGAGGTCAAAACTTTTCTTGGGGGAGAAAAAAGAATGTTTTCAACTGAAGAAAGTATATGGGCCGAAACAGATTTTACCTTAAGGGTCATTGGTCATCAGCAGGAGCAGATGCAGCACTCTGACTCCCACAGTCCTGACAGTTCTGCTGCTGGAGACAGCCTGGTGTAAGCAGCCTGCTTGAAAGGGAGGGATAGAGTAGAGGAAGTGAGCTAGCTGGGCCTTTTTCTCTGCTCTTGCACTTCGTCCTCACCTGTGATGAATCTTGCCAGGCTGGTCCTGGTGCTGTCATCAACAAAAAATCCAGTGGGCTGCTCACAGCTGAAACAACCGTTTCTCTTCAGACTTGCTGTCTTTATTCAAACACTATGAAGATGGGAAGCCCTGTAGGGCCAGTGCCGTTACCCCGATTCCCAGAAAACACTGCTTCTGGTCCTCTGCACAAGTATGAGGCTGGTCCTTCAGTTGACTGGCAGGCAGCAATGAAGCCTGATAGGAATCTAGGAGCCTGTCCTAAGCCTGAACCGAGGGATTATCCTGCAGCTGCTTTTGCCTTGCCCAGAGAAAGGTTAAGTTGCCTGGTCTGGGCTGTCACGGGCTGACGGTTAGACATTGCCTGGTTGTAGATCCCAGGACTTGGCCAGGCTCCACCACTTTAACTTTCACTCTTAGTAAATCACAAAATGAAATGGAGTTTTCTTCCAAGTGACAGGTAAATCTTGGCCGCTTTCTGGCTGCTGTACTGGTATCGCTTAATTCTGTAATCCCTTTGCCCTCTGTTCCTTGGTGCAGTGAGCGCATGCTGGGAAGCACTGGAGTGACAAGCGATTTCTCTGTGCCTGACACCTCAGCTGGGAGACTTGATTAAGGGAAAATATCCTTGCATTCATTTTTTTTTTCAGGTGCAGAGAATGAAATGCACATAAGAAATCATGTGGGGCTGGGAAACATTACAGAGATTCCCTGCTCTTCTACCTCCCTGGCCTCTCAGGCCAGTGGCCTTTCTGTGTTGCGTATGCAGCTAGTTTTGTGGGGAGGTGAAGGTTTGCCTTGCTATTTCCAGTTTTACTCTGACAGACGTTGAGAGGTTTTCCTCCAGGTCTAAAAGAGAGTCTCTGCACTCTTCCTTACAGAGCAACCTCCTGCCACTATTGGAGACTTGGGTAATCCCATCCACTCACAAGGGTGAGGAGGTGGCTCCTTCCACTCACTGTTGCCAGCTGCCAGCCTAGGGAGATGGAGCAGCTGGGAGCTTCCCCCGTCAAGAAGGCCGTAGATCATTCCCTCTGGCATCTTTCACCCTGATTTGAGTGACATTACTGCAGCTCTGGGAACTGTTATTAGTATTCAGTGGTACACTTTTAAGCAAAACCTGAGAAAGGAATTAATCTGTCAATAGGAATGAATATACTGGACAGTGATTTATGCAGATCCTGTACTCAGAGTGACTGTGTTCCTTTCAACTGCATCTCTCAGTCTTGTTCCCAGAGCCAATACACAAACTTGCATTTAAAGTTACATTGCAGCTGGCTGATAATTTGTTCAACACCTGGGTCCATGCAGGCGCTTCTATACTCGGGAGGCAAAGCTGAGGAGAAGTGCACATGTCTGTCACTTTTTACAAAACTCAAACAGTAAGAGACATAGCCAAGGCACAGGGTTCTGTTCAGTTACCCAGGGCACGTGTGCTGGGCTCTGGTATCCTGCACATGTGGGAGCTTTGGCGTGTGCTTGTAACTTCCCAGGCAGTGTGCTTTGCTGCTGGATACATTCATGGAAAGGTGTGTACAGTTCGACAAATGTAGAGGTGCATCCACGGGAAGTGACTGTGTGCTCTGTACATGGCAAGCACAGTTATAGAATTCTGGCATCCGCTGCGTGCATGGTTAGAAATGCAACGGAGAACTGTTAATTTGGGTGCACAGGATCCTGAGGGTGTGTGTTATGATGACAGCATGGTCTGGTTGGAAAAGCGTGCTTGTGGGTCAGGAGATTTATTCTGCATTTCTCACTGTCCACCTTATTTATTGTGACACTTTGAGAAGCCACTTCACAGGACTGTCTTTTTATCCTGGTTTCTATACAGAAGGCAATTGCAGCACTACCAATTCTGGAATTTTTTGTCATGTTTCTCAATGATAATTTGTGCTTTACCAGATGCCTCTGCTTCTGAAAGTAAATTGTTCTCAACCTTTTGTGGTTTTGGTGACAGAGCAAGGCTTGAAAATATGGCTTGCAGCTACCCTTGAGGCTCGTTAATGACAAAAAGAAGGGGGAAATGAACTTTTCTTACTGTTTGGAAATCCCTTCTGTTTCCTAGAACCCTGATTAATCATGTTGGTGTGATTCAGGGTTGTGAATGTTTGTGGGTGTACTGACAGGATTCTTCAGCCTTGTGTAGGCAGGACGCTGTGTTGCTCCAGTGAAAGGCATTGCACCCCTGCAGGCCCTTGCATGGTACCAGGGGGCTGATGCAGAGGTGCGCATACAGTAGGGCTCACATGTTGACAGTGAAGGCATTCAGATCAAAACCTACAGATGTGTATGTATTTACATAGGGAAAAGCACTTCAAAATTGAGAGGTTCAGGTACAAAATCTGTCCAAGTAAATCACCTGTGAATTTCTTGGGAATCACAGAGAAGAATGAAACAAATACATTGAGACATAGTTGTGCTGTTGCATATGTTTTCAGGTGTGGCCAGAGCTGGGAATACAGGTGTAGCCCTTTAATTAAAAGAGCAACGTCTCTCCATCTCAGTGTGTGTGCGTGTGAATTACCCCCCCAAGTCAGATCATCCCCTGTGATGTGTGGAAGCAGCACGGTTGCAGTGGTAGCAGTGCTGCCAAGATTTTTGATTGAGTTCCACAGTAGCTGGGGGGAGTTGGCAGAAAAGAAACAAAACAAAATGATAAACAAACAAGACTGAGCTTCTGAAGTCAGGATTCATTTCAGTTTCCATTATAAACCAAGAATGGAAAGAGGGGCATTTTATAATTGACATGTTTTAAAATCTTGGGATAGGAATTGCTTGCATCCTTGGTGTTGACAGTGCTGACTGTCCATGGTTGCTGGACCACAAACTATTGACACGTGGCCATCCTTCCAGCTCCTTTCTTCTTGCCTTCCTTTTGCTTTCTGATACACAATACAAGCCTATGCATTTGCTCCCTGGTATCTTTTCCCTCCCATTTTGCCGATGGGAGGGGAGAGACCAGCTATTACCCAGAGTTTCTCGTCTCCCAGACTTCCTGTATTATGCAGCAAGCTTCTCTTAAAATTATTGAGATTATTACTGTTGTATATTTTCTACATACACACATATATATGTTTTTATATATATATATATATTCTTCAGTCTCCCTCTGCAACTGAGAGATGCACCCGGGATTTATCTCTGTAATGAGAAAAGGGAGATAGGGAGAAGTAAGGGCATTTTTCTCTGACTTGGATTGTAAGTCATTTTGATATTCATTGTAAAAGATGCTTTTCAAATATTTAAATGTATGTGTGCTCACATATCAGTTCTTCAGGATGGATTGTGTGCGACATAATCACTGTTTTATATCTCTTGCGTTCTGTGATGTTTCGTATTCGTTCATTCCGTTAACTTCATCTGGAAGAGATGGGAAGATGAGGAGCTGGAACTGGGATTAACTTCTGTAGCCTGTGCTCTGTCCTCACCTCTTTTCAGCATGGACTAATTCTGGAGAAGAAATATGCTCACTCTTGACTGGAGCTTTTGCCTTTTCCAATGCTATTGTTTCTGGGGGTGGAGTGGGCTTAAAGTAGCTGACACCTGAAAACTGCTCTTACATCTCATGGGAAAGGCTGAACTGGGATTTTGCTTGATAATTAGCTCAATATGCTTGGTAATTAGATCGAAAAAAGGACCTTTTGTCTGAGGCAGGAAAAGTGTAGAAATGTAGAGGTGTCAATGCCACCTGTCCAGGTTTACCCTAGTGTGAAAATCTCTTCTCATAACTTGAGGGGTGGCAGAGAGGGAGAGGTGAGCACACTTGCTCCATCTTTGCATGGCTGGGAATTGTGGCTGGCCATGCTGCACACAAACTCTTCCTCCCCCTTCGTCCTTGGAAGGTCTGCTCCCTGTCAGGTGTGCCACGCTGCCATCTGCTCCCAGCCCCGAGCAGCTGGTCCGATAGCCACAAACGCTGGCAGGAGCGGCCTTCCAGCCGCGTGAATGACAGCACGCGCCACTGCTTCCTTGGCACGGGGAGCGGTGCTTGTAGCTGGGAATTAGAGCCTTGTAAACCTGCCGGCTCGAACGTAGGGGGAACAGCTCTCGGCGGCACTCCCGAGGCGTGGGAATCTGCCTGAGCTTCCGCCAGTGCCCTCGCACCTGCGGGAGTCCCGGCCAGCCCCGGGCAGGATGCCTGTGCCCGGGGCAAGTTGTCATGGCTGAGGTCCACAGGCAGTGCAGGTGATGTCTCCTCGTCATTATCCCTCATTTGAGTGGAGGGAGAAGCCATCCCAGCTGCGACTGGAAGGCAAGCCCTGCTCCTCCCCAGGCCATTTTATCCAACAGCCATTAAGGCTCTGCCTGAGACGTGGTCACAAGTGTTATGGTTTAACCCCAGCTGGCAACTGAGAGTGACACAGCTGCTCCGTTACTCTCCTCCAGCAGGATAGGGGAAACAAAAGTACTGGAAGAGTAAGAGTGAGAAAACTTGTGGGTTGAGATAAAAGAAGTTTAATACAAGATAAATAAAACCCAAGACAGTCAACTGATGCAAATGAAAAGTTTCTCACCACTAACCCACTGATGCCCAGCCAGTCCCTGAGCAGCAGCCCCCATCCAATTTCCTCCCCTACTTTCTTCGCTGGGCATGATGTCCTATGATGTGGGATATCCTTTTGGTCAGATGGGATTAGCTGTCTCAGCTGTGTCCCCTCCCAGCTTCTTGTGCACCCCCAGCTTTCTCACTGGTGGAGTGTTGTGAGAAGCAGGAAAGACCTTGGCCCCCTGTAAGCTCTCCTTGACGGTAACTTAAAAATTTCTGTTATCAACATTGTTTCCAGTACAAATCCAAAACACAGCCCAACACAAGTTACTACAAAGGAAAGTAATTCTCCCCCTGCTAAAACCAGCACAATAAGGAAGAGGGGAATTAGGGGCCAAGTTAGAGGTAATTATTTCCAAATAGGGACCCTCCCTGGCTTGTGGGAGAGGAAGAAACGAAGAGCAAGGGGAGGGGAGAAGGAAGCAGGGTAGGCTGGAAAAAAAAGAGGTTTGGTGGAGGGGTCCCACCTCCTCGTGTATCTGCTTTCAAGACAACATGTGCATGCTGCCCTGTTACCCAAAGGGTTCGGTAAGGCAGTTCACGGTCTGTCACTGCCTCACCACTGGAGTCTCCAAACTTGAGTGGTTCAAGAAAACAAGACTGCAGCCCAGCAGGGAATGGAGGGAAAGGGGACATTTTGCTCTCATCAGAATGAGAAGTTTTCTGTCACAAAAAGAAAGCAGTTTTCTCCAGAAATGTATACACATGGTACGTCAGGAAACACCATCAAACTATTCCAGATTTTTTCAAGAGGAGCTTGTGTGAAGACCACTGTGTGAGTGTGGTTCATTATCAGGGCTCTGATAATGGCTTGGAAATCTGTCTGCTCTTCAAACTTCTTCATCGGACAACTATTTAAAGTCATGGGGTTTTTTTAGTGTCCTATAGTGATATACTAAATCCAACACAAGACTGATGAATTTTTTCCAGAGTTTGAATTCTGACTGGCATGATGAAAGTAGCCTGCAAGTTTCAAATTTTGGTGAATGTTGTTACTTCTTCACATCTGGGAACCACAAATGTGAAAGTTAGATCCACATATCAAATGCTGTGCCACATAATTTCGGAAGTATGTGCATGTAGAGTTCAGATTGATCCCCATGGTTTCTGGGAGCTCCTCTCTTACCTGGAGAGGTGCAGTGTGACCTGTGAGCTACGTGTGCCAATCCTTATTTAAACCGTGAGCATTCTGCAAACAAGCAGGCTTGGGTGACTGACTGATTTTGTGCCTTGTCCCAAAGAAACTAGAGGTTGCATTCTTTGTCCTGGTGTTGGAAATCTGTTGTTGTTTTTCTAGGTTCCTCTCTCCTAGAGAAGATCACTGGTGGGTGTAAAGGGGGTGTAAAGCTCCTACTTTATAAAGAGTTATTGTACCAAAGAGCAGTACAACTGCTCAGAAAAGGTAGGAGGCCTGAACTTTGAATTCCTGTTGCAGAAAAGGAACTGGATCTTGAGAGCTGCATGTCCTAGGTGAGTAGTCCAGCTACTCACTTGACTTTTGGCTTCTCTATGTCCAAAAATTTAATTGTGGAAATGCTCCTGTTGAACATTCTGTGAAAGCTGGAACAGTAGAAGAATTTTGAAGTTTTTATATAAGCTGGCATGTTCCCACTCAGTGTTTCATCCAGAAATTCCCAGGCACTTTTGAAACTTTAATCTGTGCTCTTCCTGCTTTTGAGGTCTGTTTAAAAGCTCCTTTGAAGGTCAAAGCTGGAACCCTGTCCCTCACAAATCCCTCCCAATTGGTCTTCCTTGCTTTGAGAGCACCTTGCAAATGTAGCTGAAAAGGTGGGGAATAAGTTCTTTGCCCTTTTCCCTGCCCTCTGAAGAGGGGGCTTCACTTTCCAGAGTTGGGAGAGGCTCATCAGTGCAGAAGATCTGAAAGGATTGACAAATAGATTAATACCTGGCAGCTATGGCTGAAACTAGCTACCTCTGAACGAGCAATCATTTATCACTAAATTACTTTCTCTAAGCCAGGTAATTTCTGATCAACATGCACAAAAACAAAGCCACAGCAGTGATGTGATGTTAACCAGAGGCCATTCATATTCCCTGGGCTGGTGCAGCAATGAATGCAGAGAGAGTTGTCACTTGGATGGTTTATGAAGCTTAATGAAAAGTGACATTGCAGGATGGGGAGGGAGGGGACCACAGGGCCAGGTCTGGTTTGTCCAGTAACGAGTGCCACATGCAGAGAGGATGTATGACTGGAATAATTCTCACTCAGGAATAAGCAGTACTGGCAGAGCTGCTGCTGGGACAGGGTGAGAGAGTGATGCCTACAGAGAGGGGACTAAAGGGCATGAACTGTGTGGTAGCCATGCTTTTTTAGAACAGAAGTAGCCCCATATCAAGAGTTTTTAGTGTAAACGAGGTGATGAGAGGTGAAGTGTGCCTGAAGCAGAATCACGGAGCATGATACATTTGGAAGCATCAGCTGGTTAGAGCTCAGCACAGGGATTTAAATACAAAAGTTTTGGTGTGGAAAGACTTGATGTTGTTTCTGCATCTGGTAACAAACTAGACTTGGAGCCGAGTCCAAGCCTTGTCAAAATTTGGGGCATTCAGTTCTGACATGGTAGCTCCTGAAAGGAATGTCTTTTGCATCTAATGAATTTTAAATGTGCTGCATGTCTTCAGGGGTCTTTAAAATTCAGAGGAGTTAAAAGAGTCTCTTCACCTCGTGAAACAGGGCTTGGTGGGAAGGAGGAGCAAGGGCATCTCTGAGTGTCAAGGGAAGTCATGGCCAAGTTCTTACAGGGTACCTTGGCTAAAGCCAAACCAAGTGCCCTCAGTGAGACAGTTTTGTAGTCTATCTCGCTGGCCATGCAAGGTTAACTTTATTGTGCCTCATAGGGATTCTGTAATTGATGTGCATGCATATTTTTAGTCTGTGTATGAGTGTCAATGCAAAGTTAAGATGCTCCTCATTAACCTGCTGAGCTTTGCCTCTCTGCACCTCAGGGATTGCTAGCCAAGGCACCCTGGGCATCTTGGTGGATTCCTATTCCCTGGTGCTTCTGACCTTTTGTAGTATTTCCCAGCTAATAACAGGGAAGAGAAGAGCTACTCAGATCTGTAAGGTTTGTTTCTTGACAAATGTCCCATTTTCACAGGCAGTTGAACTGAACTACAGCTTGTGCTCCATTCAAACATGTCAATAAACATTATTGCAAAGATGTACAAGCAATAATGTGAATGTGTAAAATTCATCTTTATATTTCTTCTTGCCATGAATTTACACAATGCTCTAAACAGCTTTTACTCTTCCAGAGCAAAGTCTTGGGATTTTGCCTTTACTGTCATGCTAATTTCCCCAGTTACAACCGAAGACCTTTGTTGCCTTCTTTGCCTCTGCACCACGAGTGCTGGGGATGGGAACACTGCAGCAGAGGTAGGGATACATGTCTGAAGTTGCAGTCAGACTCAGTTAAAAGCTGAAGAGGTGAAGTTTCCATTCTCTGGGATAAGTTGCTATGTGTGTTATTGCCCGTCCTTTGCTTGATCACACAATGCCAGGGAGTAAATTACATTTGACAGTGCAGTGGAAGGGAACAGCTCAATTGCCATTTAGCTGTAGCTTCATGAGAGTGGCAGTTGTATTTCTACACTGGGGATGGAGGCTGCTCACTGCACTCCCTCAATGCTTTCACGGAAGCCAGTTAAGGTATTATCTGAACAAGGCACAGTCAAGCTCTTCATCAGTGGTTCACTGCTGGTTTTCCTGTAGTGACAGGTGCTCAGCAGTACTCTTTCAGTGTGAAAGCTTCTTGGAGGTCACAGGGGTAAAACTAATTTCTGAGCTGATCCGTGGCAGAAACAGGGTAAGAAGAAACACAGATTGGTCCAACAGCTTCCCAAACTGAGTTTCTTGGTAACTGGAAAATGTGGATGAAGAAAAAATAGCAACGTACAAATGCAATATACAAGCCTGATGATTGCTGCAGAAAAGGGAGTGGTGGTTTTGCTTCTACTCCAGAGTGCCAGCAGCTTTGTTCCATACTAAAGGTTATTTTCCTTCCTCTCTGGAGTTCAGTGACTGTTCCTTGCCTTGTACCCTGTATAACATCAGCAGCAGGGTCTGGAGTTTTGATCTATCTTCACACGGGCTTCGTGGTCCCACTGTGTATTCTCCATTTCCTTTGTCAAACCTCCCAGTGTCCCAGTAGATCTGTACCAGTGCTCAGCACAAACAGTGTGCTCTCGCTGCTTTACCCCACTGTCCTCTATCTTCTTCCTGGGAAGATTCATCCACTGGAGTGCCAGCTTCTGGGGCTGGGTAGAGGATGGCTGAGTGTAAAAGGTCTGGAAAGTGGAGGTTGCATGAAGCAGTTGCCTTTTCCCCTTCATCACCCGGTTCACCCAAGAGCATGGTTCCTCTCTGCTTCCTGGGCTTCTGCCCAGCTCTTCAGCTTTGTGCCAGTGGGTGGACTCTTAGGTTTAGTGCTGGCTGCTGTTCCTGGAGGTCTTGCCATGCTCTATTGCTCGTGGCACAGATGCTCTCATGGCACAGCCAGTTGCTGGGCTCTATCTGTGTTTCCCTTTGGCTTGCTGTCCTGCAGTGCTGGCTTTGCCTGCCAACATTTCAGTAGCCTTAGCTCTCCGATGGCTGCTGCCCTCCTGCTTGCCCTGCTGCTGTGCTGCCCACCCAGCTATGTTTGATGCCCAGACACCTTTGTGGGCTGGCCAGACTCTGTGTAGACAGTCCCTGTCAGTCTGTGACCCAGGGTATCACAAGGGTTTAGGCAAACCAATCTTCTCCAACAGGCTCTTAAATTGGGTCCTCAATGCCCTCCCTCTCAGCCAAAGGCCCACTATGGCTTGGAGCAGCAAGGATGAGATTTGAGGCTGACCCTGAGGCTGACAGGGCATCCTCAGTAATGCTGTCTGGCAAACTCAACACCCCCTTCTTCCCAGTGTGCCCCCATGCCTGCAGCAGTGTTCCTTCTTTGCCCTTTTTTCAAATCCCTTTGCTTGCCTAGGGTATCACTTTTTCTTTTTGGTGGGGTGGAGGGTCGTGCCTCTAAGACATCATAATGAAGTAGTATCAATAGGCTGTAAAGCACAGGAGGAGCTGCAGAACTCCCATGGGGGGATATGCTTTGTGGTTTGCATCCCAAGGCATGTTTGCTCAGACCTAGGTGCTGAGATGGCAGTCATCATTTTGATTTGATTGTCCTTGGGGTGGAATACATGGTGGGCTGAACTACCCATTATGGCTGCTTTCTCTCTAGCTAGCCAGTCTGTTCCTAAGTATTCTTGATTTAATCCCTGCCAAAAATACTTCTGCCTATCTGTAGCTCCAGCAGCTCCTGCTTGTTATACCCTGAGGAAAGAGCTCTCCAGTTGGCTGCCCTTGCCTTTGCCTGCCGTATGGGGAGGCGGTGCAGGATGTTGCTGGGGCTCATGCTCTCCTTTTCTTTTCTTCAGGGCTTTTTCATACATCTGTCAGAGTGTTTTGATTTTGTTTACAGACAACTAAAGTTTCAGGTAGCAGCAACACAATTTTCCTAGTTAGTTGGTTGAAGAGCTTTTTCTTTGTGTTGAAGGCAGGTCCATGCCCTGTAGCTCTCCAGGACTTCTCAAAGTCATCACTTGGAGGCTTTGGGCTTTCTCTGGAGACAGGTGTCCCAGCAATCCCAGGCTTTGGCAGAGGGGCTACCTGAGGAGCTTTGTTGCTGTTGAGGAAAGGTCTATGCCCATAGCTGCTTCAGACTCCTCCCAGGCAGCTCCAGAGTGGTTTGGCCTGCTCTGGAGATGGTGAAATTTCACAAGTGGCCACAGACTCCTCTATGGAATCCACCCAAAGTGTTTTGGCAATGTTGGAGATGTTTTTCAGCTGGGGAGAAGAATAAGCAGCTATAAGTTCTCAACAAAGAGAGAGCTCAGCCTCTCTGGCCTGTTTGCTTTTGTCTTCTCTCTGGCTTATGTTGGCTCCATGTTTTGGAGAAGTGGGTGGCCCCCCCTGAATTGTACTCTTGCTGATGGCAGGGTGCTGGCTCTCACAGGTGTGGGAGGAGCAGAGCTGAGGTGCATAGGGCCAGGAGAAGCAGCAGTGGAGGGCTTGGAGAGATAGATGGGAACTCTGTAGGGTTAGGAGGATGACGGTTCCTGCAGCAGGGTACAAATCAGCTCAGCCCTGCAGTTTGAGGACAGTAGTTATTGCAATATATTTTTATAAATTTTAGTAGCAATAGGTAAGGGAGATCAAAGTGTTTAAAACCAAGTAAACAGCTACAAAAAAGAGTGGAATTTAAAACTTATTTTTAAACCTAAGCTTGGGATTGTTGGTATTTGCCCATGTCCAGTTGCCTGCCTGTATTGCAGCAGTTCAGGGCATCTAGGCACAATTTAAATCACTGCGAAGTTGCTGCACTGACCTATTGTGTGGATGTAGAAAGTTTGAAAGCATTGTGATCTCCAATTTCATGAGGGATGATTTTGTCTTCTGATGATCATATCCTGAGTTTTTACCTAAGCTCAATGAAATCCTTCACAGTGGGTGTGGTGGCTAATAGAGGGAAGGGAATAGTTGAAAAAGATTGCATTAAGTGGATGGAGTGCCTAAAATTTGTGTAAATAGGTGCAAAGGAACTGGCTTGATCCTTGCTCTTTCCAGTGCTAGGAAAGAGATCACAATCAGAGAGCAAGATGAGGCACAAAGCCCCTGTTTTCACGTCTTCAAAAACTTTGGGTTCTCAAAGTGTTGTCAGGAAAAAACAGTTCCTGTGACAGTTGGGAGTGGGTTGGCACTTCTTTGCTCACTGAAATCACACCATCTATATAAAAAAGAGTAAGAAATTTCTTCTTCCCCAGGCAAGTATATTTGCTTTTGTTCCCATCAGCACTCTAGTTTGAAGTCTGGAAAATATTGAGAGAAAGGCTGGAAGTGTGAGACCTTTTCATGTTCATGGAGTAGTAGTTACCTAGACATGGATCTCTAACCATTTCTCTGCCTTTTTTATCTTATGCATTATATGAGGTGACAGAAATAGGAAGTAAATGCTTTTTTCCTTGAAAAGTGGATGTTAATCAAATAAGCAACTTCTGGTTTAAGGTATCTCGCATTGTCCAAAACTAGCTGAACTTGGTTGGTTGCAGCTGATGGTACTGCCCTGAGACTTAGCTTCTAATAGTTATGTTAAAAATAAGTCAATTTGGTATAAATGCAGTGAGAAGTTAATGTTATTGGTATACAGTGCACCCCTAGAAAAGTGTCTATTTGATAAAATCCACAATGCCTAACAAGTTGGGAAGGACAGGAGGCATGGGCAGAGGTAGATGTGGAGGCTGGGGAGGTTTTGGAAGAAGGATGTAAAGACACTTATTATAAAAGAGAATGGGTTATGTTGAGGCAAAGAGAAGAATTGTCAGAAAGTAAAAATGAGGAAGATAATGTTGAAAGCAAAGAGGAGTAAAAGGCAATAAAAAGTAAGACCAAAGATGGAAGCTGGAGTAAAGAAAGAGCTTTGTCTAAGTAGGAAAAAGAAGAAAACTATATATGGAAAAGAAAAGCCTGGCATCTGAGCACCAAGCTTGTGAAAAAGACAGAATCAGTACTTGCAAAAGATCTCATAGTCACAGGAGATGAATTAAACATTGCCCCAGAGGTGCCAGAATCCCTAGGCAGTGTAGAAAATGAGTCTGCAAAAGAATTCCTGAGTTCCAAATGAACAGAGACTTGTAGGTCCCCTTACATAGACTTCTTGTCTTTGCTTTTGTGTGGGAAGTGCTCAGCATACCTGGGCAACTGTTGTACAAATAAACCAGGAGAAGGTAAAGTAGGGAAGGTGGGAAGAAAGGAAGAAAGGAAGAAAGGACACATGCACAAGGAAAAGAAGCACATTTTTATTTTTGAAGGGCAGAATTGTTTTATGGGGAAGACACCAGTGTTTTGCTATCAGATTGGCTGGGTTTTATTCCTGCCTCTGCCACAAACTGGCTTTGTGACCCCATGTAAGTCCCTTCAATTCTCTCTGGTACTTTTTTTTCATTTGTGCTTTTGGATTATGATAAAAACATGCTCCAAGCACAGGTTGAATATTCACAACCCTTCTCCTCCATAACTTGCTGTTATTAATACCATCATCATCATCATCATCATCATCATCATCTTTTACAGGTGAGGCAGTGATGTATCCCAGTCTTCAGAGCAAAACGTGGGCAGAGAAGCAAGTGTCTGCACTCTTAGCCCCTTCCCATTCCCTCTTGCCATTAGGTCTCAGAATCCTGAATCTACCTGGAGGGCAGCAGTGTTGAAGGCAAGGAGGGGGCAGCCCACCTAGGCTGTCTGCAGGGCCTTCTTACTCAGCTAAAGTTGTTGACAGCTACACTGCTATTTATTTATTTGGCTGCTGAGGATAGAAGCAGCAGGAGATAATCATAAGAAAATCATAAAAAAGAGGGAAAACCAGCAGATAATATTCTGCAGAGGGATTTAACAGGGTGAAAAATTGTCTCTTGCTGAACTGTCTATGACTCTAAATGCTGTCTCTGAGATCTTCACTCTTTCTCCTCAACAGAGGCTTAAGGAAAGCGACAGGAAAGGCTCTAAGCCAGCGTCTGGGGGTTTTGAAAATATGACAGGCAGGAGCCTGGGTTTTTCTCATCAGCATCTTTCAGTGGCATGGATGCAATCAGTCATTCCGTCTGTTTCTCTCTGAACAGGACCATTCCCTCCTCCTGCCACGATGAGTTGAGGGGAGGACACTTGGGAAATGCCACTCTACTTTCAATATCCTAATCTTTCAATTGAGATGATTTTTTTCCTGTGCTGCAAGAGCATGGTCAAATAGCTGGGAACGCTGCAGGTAGCTTGCTGCTGCTTTAGGAGTCAGAGTTTCAAAACTAATCCTGATCTTGTGGTAGCAATATGACATGGGAAAGGTGGGACCAGCTTGAACAGAAGTGGTGGCTGAGGTTTAATTCAAATGAGGCAGATCCCTTCTGCTAAATCATCTTTGTCAGATTCTCCCAGCCATGCTGAAAGCTCCCTCTCACAGGCAGATGGGTGGAAGCTTGGGAAGTGCTCCTGTGATGCTGTTGTGCTATTGTGGTGTCATAGTGTGATGTGAACTTTATGGTTTTTTGAGGTATGAGGACAGGATAGGGCAGCTGTCTGGGTCTGGCTAAGATGGGAAGGGTCCAACTCATTCTGTAGGATTGACTGTAGAGACTCAAATCAAAAAGCAAAAAAACCCAACTTTTTGTTTTACTTTCCGATACAAACTATATGCCAGACTTGGAGAGTCTGTGTTTGATTCTCATCTCTTCTAGAGGCTTCAAGTTTGATTTTGAGGAATTCATTGAATCTTGTTTTCCTTTTTCAAATGAGCACAGTTATTCTTTCCTGTCAGGAAGGCTGGTGAATAGAAATTTACATGCAATGCGCCCAGGTAGGATGTTGCTGATGGATTTAAATGCCTCCTGGAGAACAACCACAGATGTAAAAATACTCTGAGCTCCCATTTGGCTGATCCCTCTCCTTACATGGTTCTTTCTTACATGCTGTTATCGCCTGTGTATGTCCCAAGCAGTGATATTTTTCTTAACAGCCTTAATTGATCTGTTGGAATATAGGAGATCGCACATCAAGCTGAGCATTGTGTGTCAGTCCTGAACCAATTTACTGTTTCTTTTACTCTATAATTCTTCTTTTTCCAAGGAAAACATAATGTAAATACAAAGGGCTTGACTGCTGTAAAGCAGTCAAGCACTGAGAGGAAGATGCTCTTCCAGAGTGAAGAGGAGGCAGCACCTCCATAGGACAAACCCCAGATATATTAGAAAGCTGTTAGGGGCTGAATTAAACTTGAACCCTGCATGCAAACAACCTTCCTCTCTGAGAATATGTTCACTTGAAAATAAGTTGGCCCAGTCACCATGGTTTATCTCATTTGAAGTGGTGTATCTGTTCCCCAGCACAGTGTTCTTGCAGTTGAACCAACATAGGTGCAGGTTCTTTTGTCTCTTTGTGGAGGGAAGAGCTGAGGTTTAATTTAAACAAAAGTCTGATTTTACAACCAGGGATTAAAGCACTCCATTGAGGTCTACTCCATTAAAGTAGCACTTTAATCAGCAAAACATGAGTGTGGAGGCTCTTTACATAAATCACAGTCCCCTGGTGTTAAGGACTTGTTTTGGACATGGGGATGGCAGGGAGATGCAGCTGTACAGCATCTCCTGACTTTGGAATGTGTGTGAATAGGGAGGGAAGCAAACTGCAGAATTTTTAAATGATCCTTATAGTCCTGCCTGAGGCTGGCATTCTGCTCTCAGGCAGCCATCAGGTACAAGGTCTCCACTCTCCTGTCTTGGACAAGGCAGTTCACTAGATTGCAGGGAAATAGACTAAGAACAGACTGAAAACAGTCCCTTCAAGAAGACTTGAATCTGAGGTCTTGGTCTTCCAGCCATTAGACTGTTCCCATATGCCTGGCAGGAAGATGGTAAAACAGTGTTTCCAGACAGAAGCCAGTTAACAGTTCTCCACTAAAACACAAGGTTAGGGTCCATCCTGCCTAAAAATGGTGAGCTGTTTGTACTCCCTATCTTTTTTGTAAAGATGGAAATAATTCTCTCAGTCATAATTACTCTGTAAAAGAACTAGATAGGATGTAGCTGAGAGAAAATGTTTCTTCTCATGCCTATGGCGACTCAGTTAATTTCGGTATCTTTGATCAAGCAATTTAGTGACAAAGCCATTGAGGAAAATTACATTCTTTCACTGAGATATTTTGCATGAACTGTGCAGCATCTCCAAACCCAGTGTGTGCCGGCACTCAAACAAGAAATTCTCAGTTTTTTCCCAGACAACTGTGCTGCCTTTATACAGTTTGGAAAAAAAATCCTATTTGTTCAAAGTCCTGAAGTGTTGACCAGCAGGAAATTCACTGCTGATAGATTCTCTTGGCAGTGAAAGACATCATAAATTACCCCAAATAACCCGCATTTCAAAAACATTATTTGCAGTATTAAAAAAGAGAGGGCAGATCAGGACAATAAGATCTCAGGAAGTCCTCAAGGAAACTCTTAGAAATGCTGCTGCCAAACCCCCCTTGGAGTTTCCAGTGTGACCTGTTGTTGCTGGGAGGCCTTGTTCTGGCCAGTCTTTGTACCCCAAACATGCTCTGGCACCACTCTTTGCAGAGACAAACAGAAAAGGATGGGGGGATGCAGAGGGCTTGGGAACACTTGCTGTTTACATGGAAACAGCAGTGTTCGGATCAGGAAGTATAGGGCCACCATATGGCTGCTTTCCCAATAGCCTTCTCTGACAATAAGTGCCTCTGTCCTGCCACTGTCCCCTTGTCACAGCATCTCGGGTGTGCTAGCAGAATGCTTTTTGAGCTACTGAATTGCGGTCACAGTGTCAATATACTGTCGGTGTAGGGGGCACGGGAGGTTTTTGTGACAGGGCCAGTGCAGCCCCATCTCGTTGGAGCCTTTCCAGCTGTGCTGAGACCATGCTCTTCAAGGACACCACTGCTCGTTTTGCCAGTGCCACGTGCCAGTGTGGGGAAGGCACAGGGACTTTGTGGAGTTGCTTCATCTTCACCAGTCCCCTGAGACAGACTTCTGTCCCTGTTGCCTGTTTTTTTCCCACCACCTGCTGGCCTGCTCCCAGGGCTCAGTTGAATGGAGCCCGTGGGCTCTTTGGGAGGGCAGTTGTGTGGTGTGCCTGCCTGCAGCAGGACACAAGGTGGGCACTGGGCTTGGGACTACAAATCAGCCACAACAAAAGTGAAGGCAGCAAGCTATGGCAGGAATTGTAAGGGCTTATCGCTTTCCACTTTACTTTCATGTGGGAGGGTAAATATAAGCTGCTGCTGACAGGGCTTCCATTTTGATTTTAACCAAATGAAAATGGATACTTTTTAATGGAGAATTTTCTTGACCAGGTTAACAACTCCCTCCTAGTTCTCTCAGCACCAAACTGTCACCCATTAGTTCCTTTATGTCTGTCCCACCCCCATCACCAGCATGACCCATGTTATCAGATCTCTGTTGTGAGGGCCTGGATTGCAATCGGTCACTGTTCAGGCAGGCCAAGTGTCTGCAGCTCCTGCCATGTCAGGCTTTCAAACTACCATTTCCATCCCCCAAAATTTCTAATCAGTGCAAGGCACCGAATGGTGCAAGTCACTTCAGAAACCTGCATTTTTGGTCATTCATCTGTGTTTGCACAGAGATCCTTAGACAGTGCTAGCAAGAAAATACAGATGTGGCTCTTCACTGTATGGAGTCATTTTTTTGCCTATACCATCTGGCTTTTTGTGTCAAACACATATATAGTGAGTGTGACAGTGATAATCATGAGGAAAAGGATTTCCTCATTAAGGGGCAGAAAGCAGAAAGGAGGCAGGATCCAGTGTGCCTGTGAATTTTCAGAGCCATCAAGTCCACTTGGGATGGAGGAACAGTGTGTTTGAGCTTGTCAGAGCAGGGCTGTCGCAGGGATCAGAGGCTGTCCTTGGTGGCCTGTCACTGGTGAGTGATTACTGCTTTCTCTCACCTGTGTCCCAAACTTCATGTCTCATGGCTGATGCTTTCCCCTCTCTATATTCCCTTCACACGCCAGCACTCAGCCAGAAGCAGAGAGGCAGAGAGTGAGCGCAAGAGCTGGCAGGGAGTCAATATATTTCAGTGTTTTATTACTACAGAGCTGAAGTAGCATTTAGTTGGTTAGGCTCCGCACAGAGTGAGCAGTCTAAGTGACTCAGATATCGGGGCCAACAATTAAAGGCACAACAAAAAATCCATGGATTAATTAGCAGGTCAATGGTGGTTGAGTAGTTATTGCTAAATTACAAGGTTTGCATGTAAGAGACAGGATTGATCACTGGTGTCTGGCAGCTCCTCTGGCTGTGTTGGAGATGTGGGTTGGGGGGATAGGTTCCCACTGATGGGGTGACAGTGAAAGGGGTCAAGAAAGTTAGGGGAGGGGACTGCTGAAGGTTTATCACTCCCCTACCACAAGGATGCACATTGCAGGGGTTTAACAGAGGTTCATAATTAATTGATACCATCTGCCAGGCAGCTCCTCTCCTGCTGCAGCTCTGTGAGGCCTTGGGAGGCTGGCAATGGGATGGGAGAGGGGGAGGATTCAGGGAGTGGAATATGGTGAGCATCCATTGAAGTGTCCTCTCTCAGCACCAGGGAAAAGGAGTGGTATCATGTCTAATGACAGAGTTTTGAACAAAGGCTGAAAGGGCAGCGAGACATGCACACACTTCCTACTCTGTCATGAAATACTGGAACATTTTGTGGAAAAAGGTATATATACACATATATATGTATACAAGCCACCATTTCCACAGTGGAACATGAGGGACTTGTAGACAGAGAAATGCAAGCAGTTTCGTTCCAGCAAGGAGAGTCTTGGGAAACAATCTTTTCCCTTTTGGGGTGCAGGAGGTTTTGGGAAAGAGGCACAAAGAGTGTCTTTCCTGGTGTAGGACTGAAGGGAAAATACTATTTGCCCACTGCTGCTATAATTAGTAGCTCTGCAGTGATGACAGCTGGATTAGAAAGAAAAAACTTATCCCTGAGGTCTCCCACATAAATGCAAAGCAGGCAGTGACAGGGGGAAGAAAGAGAAAAGGAGAGGGATGTAGCCTGATGGATACAGTACTGGGGGACTCCGCTCTCCCCGTGTTGGAAGCTCACCAGATTGCACTAATGTGCATAATAATCAAGCTGTCAGAGCCCTCGCTCCAGCTCTGCTCAGAGGCAGGCAGTGCCGAGAACATTTTATCTCGTTTCCGAATGACTTTTTATGCCCAGTAAAATGCTGTTTTCATATCAATTAATAATTCAGCTAATAACACAATTAAGAAATCCGCCTTTCGCTGGGAGCCATTTGGAGGGGACGGCAGAGGAGGGGCAGACACGGCACTAGGGAGGCTTCGGGCTGATGCTGCTCTGGGCTTGCGGGTCGCTGTTCCTGTGCAGAGATACCCAGTAATTAAATGTGCACGTCAGGGAAGCCAAGAGTTACAGGTCCCGTGTCTCTCCATGTGACAGAGGCATGATGTAGCTGCTGGCAAATCACTTAACCGCTCTTTGAGCTTAAGTTTTCCTCAGAAAAGTAAGGCTTGTGCTACTTTCCTCATGTTCTGCAAAAGAACGTATCACTAAATGTTGCAGTGCTGCTGTCGCACAGACCAGGTCTTCTTATGTAACGATATGTGCCATGCCAGGGCTTTGCAGAAACAAAATACCAAGGCTTAGTGGGTCAGCTGGGATTTACTGTCTCCTGCATACTAGCAGAAATCTCACTGCATTCAGAGCCAGCTATTTTTATCCTGATTATGAGAGTCCAAGGATGAGGCCTACTCTGTAGATCATATGTTGGTTGAGAGTATGATTATGATTAATTTGAAAGTGATACAATTATACAGGTGCAAATCTCACTATGAGCAAAGTAATCTCTTTGCAAATGTGCCATGAATGTATATTAATCTATTTTTCCTTTCCCCATACTGTGCAAGCCTGGCTGCATCTCCTCTAGGGAATTCTGTAATAGCAGCTATATTCCATTACAGTTCCAATAATGCAGCCCATGGTGGTAGATGAAGCTTGTGTGGGATGTTTAAGTGCCACTCTGTGCTATGCTGGACTGGTAGAACCAAGCAGGGGAAAATGTGACACACAGTTTCGGAACATGGAAATGCTGATTTGACTTTGTTGGTGAAGGGAGGCTCTTACTTTCTCAGGACCTGACCCTTGATATGGTCAGTTTTCCCTCATCTCCGGAAATCTGAGTTACCTCTCAGAGGCAAGCTAACTCTTGAGAATAAATAAATAATCTTTATTTATTCCTTAATCTTTGTTTATTTATTCCTTGCAAAGATTTAGTCCTGGTTGACTGATTGCTGGTCCTGGCTATAGACCTATAAATCAGTGTTCAAGAAAGTGACACATCCTTGCTGCACCCTGAGTGTTCATGAAACTGTTACAAAATAAAGGCCTAATAATGCTTTAGGCCTGTATAGCTTCCTCTCATCTTGCCTAAGAGCCCTCCCTTATGTCCTCCCTCTGGCTTGTTCAAGTGATAGATCTTTTCAGGTTTTTGTCCTTGTGTTCTACACCAAGATGCTTTGTTTTCAGGAAAATCTCGAAATGCAGGGATGGCACCAACCTCAATATCATCTCTTCCCTCCTTCCATCCCATGGCAGAGCCTGCTTTGTCTAAACCAAGACTACCAGGGCTTTTCATTGGAGTTGTAGTTAAGATAGTACATGAGAGAACCACAAGGCAGACTGACTCAATCCATCCTCTCTTAACAAGATCTTTTCTTGCTGCAGTTTCTTTTGGTAGACTTCAAGACCTGCACCCTGCTGTTCACAGTCAGAATAATTTGTGCCTGTCCGTGTGGTTAATGTTGTTATGGAGCTTCTTTCTCTCTTTCTCTCTCTCTTTTTTTTTTTTTTTTTAATAGAACAAGATGTTGATGAAAACACCTGCTCAGTTTTGCTTTTCTTAATGAATAATCTGTATAAAATTAAATGGCACCACAGACCAATTACAGCAGGGAAGGGAGAGAGTGGCCGTGCTAAGAGAGCTGTCATAGATCACTCCTGTTTCTTAATATGTCAGGAATCTCCTAACAAGGTGCCAGGATCTGGGAATCACCTGGGAAATAAAGATAAGCAGCATCTGCGTGTTTTAGGGACATCCACTAACCATATTTTCTCTCTCTTTTTGTCTTCTAGGTAAGTGAAGCTTTGATTTTCCTATGCGTAGAGTACTAGTTGACTGGGGCATGATGGACTGAGAAGGTGATGTGTTCCTTGGCTCAAAGGCCACAGTGAAGGGTGTCCAACCTCAGATGTTCATGGCTCTGCTGTTTGTTCGTAAGTGTTTGCTAGAAAAAATGTTGGAAAAAGAGATGTCATGTAACTGTGTGATCCAGTGATTGGGATGGTTAAGCTGCATTGCTTTACACCTTGTCAGTAAGTCATTGCCTGTGTTGGGGTGCTTACAGCATAGATATGTACATGGTTGTCCTGGCCTGGGCTAATGGAATGTCATCTGCTGTCAAAAGCATATCTGATCTTTATTTGTCACCATTCCTCTCCCCCAGGCTGGTTTATAATGAGATCATTGGGCATTACCCATGCATTCTCTCTTTACCATGGGTGCCAGAAGGATGTGCTGGTCTTGGAACAGGCACTTGTGCAATTCCTGTCTTGTGGTGGCTATTGTGCCCGTATACAGTTGCAGTGCTAGTTGTGTGGGAGCAGCAGGCTGTAGCAAGTGTGCCTGCCAGGCTGATTCCCCTTTCAGACACCATGTTCTTGTGATGCATGACCTGAGCTTGACAAAATGCTTTTGAAAATATATTTTTATCACTCTTATTTCCACTTGGCACTTAAGTCCTGATGACAACATTTGAAATCAAGATTTATGTCTGTATGGACTTAGCATATAGCAAGCTGCAGTTCGTTCTTTGGCTTTTCCAGTTCCTTACACCTGCTCCTATAGAATCTACCTTGTTACATACTGAGCCCTGCAGCTCTCCAGGGAATAGCTTTGGGTTTGTGCATTTGGCTGCCAGGATCATACAAATAGGGTATGATTCAGGGTTGCTCCTCCTCTTTTTAAGCCCACAGGCATTATGTGGTAGACCACATAATGCTGGTGTGGGAGACCAGCAAATAACATGTTTGGAAATCCAAGTGCGAGTGAACTACAGACTTTTGTGTATACCTATAAATTCTAGTCATACAGAAATATCAAACAGACTTCATATATTAGTTTAATTCTTTTAACTTTTCACGGTAGGAGACAGTATTGAATAACTGATTTTAATTTGTATCATTTGTACAGGGTGTGCCTGTGCTTCTGCTTACAATTGCCATGTTGTGCTCCTATTTATTTAGAGAAGCTTTCCAGATTATCTGCACTATTTTACTGGGTTTAACTAGCAAAATATGAACTGTTCTTTGTTCTGGTTATGTCCAAAAGTGGAGGTTTATGATAATGTGGCATTTTCTAAGCATGGTTGTTATTACTTAGCATTCCTGCTGGGATATTCCTGCTGTCTCTGCAGAGGAATTCTGTTGGATGATTGAGGCTCTGTTTCAAAACAAGGAAATGGATGGGAAAACGTTTTTCTGAGCAGACCAGATGGAATAATAAGGGTTTGAGAAGCTATGTAGGGGCTGAGTTTGAGATACAGGCTTGAACCACTCTACTAAGTCTAAGGGAAAGAGATGAAGGAACAAAAGAGAAGAACAAATAGAATTTGCATTTTGTACTACCCTGATGTTTTCCATCTTGAGTCCACCAGTTTTGCTGCTTTAATACAGCTGTTTTGTACTGCAAAGTTGGTTCTTTTTTACTGTTGTTTTATCTGGGACAGATGTTACCTGAGAGGCAGACTGTGAGGCTTGTGCCTGTTCCCTTTGTCCTGGATGCATGTGAGTGAGGCAGGCTGTCTTTCCATAACACCTGTGTTACTGGCCTGTGCATGCCAAGCTTTGGACTTTTCTCTGTATCAAGAATTTTCATTTGGCCATCTTATCTGGAGCAGTCTTCTGTAGGGCTCTTTGTGGCTTTGGCTCGTCCCTTTGGATTGAGTCTGCTGCAAAAATTTGCTGGTATAAAGCTGACATTTCGCTCTGATGGGCTTCAGGACGTACATCACATGAACAAACGGGAAAACTGAAAAGCGGATAGTGTAGTATATTAGCTGAACTCAATAGGGTTTTCAGCACACAAGCTGACAGACCAAAACCTAGAATCCCCACCTCCTTGACACTTTAATGTATTCAGATCCCTGTTGCACATTGTAGCCACGACAGACGATTCCAGAGCAGAGACGCCTTGTGCAGTGACATCTCACAAAGCTGTGTAATTAGTTCAGAGGCTACAGAGCCAGAGAGAATCATCTTGTGTCCGTGTTCAGATGCAGAATTCAGCAAAGAATGCTTTTGCATTTGTTGTAGCCAAATCCTATTGCATAACCAGTGCCTCAACATCACAGCTGGGGACAGCAATTTCTGCTTTCCTTTTGGCCTAGAGGAGAACAGGAATCTTAGCTGGAAGAGCCACAACAGGGTGTGACAGAGTCTTGACATATGGACCCCAGGAACCCAGGTCTTCCCTCTGAATCTCTTTCTGTAGTCCAGTGTCCATTTTCTCAGTAAGAGGAGCAGCCTAGCCCACACTTTTCTGCCCTTTCAGCTGCACCAGCATGTCTCTATGCAGATCTGCACTACTGAGCACATCCGAAGCCTCTCTGTAGGAAGTCCCCCTCAGTGCTCTCTTTTGCTTTGTTACTCTTCAGCCAGATCAGTTCTCTTATCTGATTCATAGCACAGTCTCACGAAGTTGTGCTGTCACATCCTAGATGCATACATAGGGGCAAGAGTAAGTGAAGGGAGAGGCAGGCTGTGATTGGATTGAGAACATGTTACATTGGAGACATCTTTATTTACTGGTTTTTTTTTTCATATCCCTTATTTTTTCCTTCATAGCTCCTGCTGGCCTTTGATATAATAGTATCCTTAGTCCAAAAAAACTCAAGGTTTTAAAAACCATAAGTAGATGTGGGATTCCGTTTATTTAGTAGCTGGTTCTCCAAAATCCTGCTGATTATGAATTTGTCTGAAAGGCTTTAAATGAGTTTCTTAGTCACAGGACCCAAAGAGCTGGCACTTTTAAGAAAACCCTAAAGCTGTGGTGAAATTAAAAAAATGAGTTGAGCTGCCATTTGTTCAAACAGCATCCTTCTATGGACACTGGGGAGTAAGGAAGAAGTCTTTGCCTGAACAGGAATACAAAAGAAATCGTCAAATCATTTATGGCAGCTTCCTTATCGTTATCATTAGAGCTAATGCCATCATCATTTTCCCCAGTGAAAGCAGGGCCTCTGGGGCTTCTCTGCTTCCTGACAGTGGAGACACCCATGTGCATATTAATATGCAGCTCTGCTTATGCTAATGGCAGCTATTTGTAACATTAATATTTTTTTCCCACCATAAAAAAATAACAACAATAATAACAATGCTTTGTCTTGAGGATTTGAGCTCTAATGTGCTTTGCAGGAATGCAAGGGGAAGAAAAAAAGCCTCTGACCTAATTTTTTATATCCTTGAGGGGAAGACCAAATTTGCAGGTGGTGTAGGTGCTGAAATGCCTGCCCTCCTCATAAGCACTGGAAAGGTCAGTGGGGAAACTGCTCTACCTCGTGCATAAGGTGAGCAGCAACATCATTCACTATGACTGCTCCAGATTCCTGCTGGAAGGTCCTGTTTGGACTGAATCAGCACACGGGCTATGCTCCTCATGGTCAGCCCTCTCATCTGGGCTATACTGATGAACAACACAGTGCTGCTTGCTCTGGGTGATGGAAAAGTGGGGGGAGCAACCACTTGTGTCTGGGTATGTCTCTGCTGAATTTTGAGGGCTCCCTGGGTGGCTTCAAGGCCACTCTGTCTGACCTTGCAGTCAGCAAGCCCAACAGTATGCCTCTGAGCATGCTCTGTGTGCCTGGATGTGATGTGGCATGAGACATGGATCTGGGAGCGGGTGTCTTCCTTGTGCTCCGAAGAAAAGGCCCATGATGAATGGCACAGGTCTCGTTCCTACTCTGCCTACCCAACAAACCACCATCGTTGGTTTTGTTCTGATACCACCATCTACTGAAAGAAAATTTCATTTCCAAGTCCTTTTCAGTATTAATTACTGCAGTCACTGTAGCAAGTAGTAAGAGCAGCTACCCAGCATAATTCTGCTCCTTGAGAAGCTGCGAATGTAGATCAGGAAGGCTGAGGTTTTCTCGAAGGGCTTACAGTTTTCTAAGTCCCTCAAGCTTTTGGATTTGAATTGCTGAGTACCTGTTTTATTTCCAAGCTTCAGTGTATTCCCCTGGCCTTTGCCCAAATGTCCAACTGAAGCAAACAGGGAACATCAGGTGTAGAAGGCAGAGGGATAAACAAAAAGAAAAAAAAGTAACTGAAATCTTGTCAAGTTGGCTCCTTAACTCCAAGATGCCAGCAAACTGTTTGGTGCCATTGGGGGCAGTGGGGCAATGCCTGCCTGTTCTGCAGGACAGGTACTGGATAGCATGTTGTTAACATTGGTTATTTGATGCAACTAAATAAAAGTTAAAGGATTTTTCAGGATGAGTGAGTGAGAACCTTTCATGATGTCTGTAATTGGTTACTCTGGGAGCATATGATGATATTTAATAGGCCCCTCAGTGGTAATTTTAGTAGCCTTTCCTAATGCCTGACAAATACTGAACATGGCATACTTTGTTACTTTAATTAAAAACTCTTTAAAGAAAATGTCAGTGGTGTTACAATAGCCTGAGGTTTATTTGGGAGTATTGGGGAAACTTCTTGTCAGAAGGAAGACAAAGAGATGCCACTTTTCTGTGTGGAACTATGACTTGGACGAAGACCTGTCTTTTCTTACATCTTGTTTATTTTGAAGTGCCTGAACTTTGAAGTGTGTCAAGCTCCTCTTTCTAGTATTGCAATGGTGTATTTGTGAATTAAGTGCTTATAGTGGTATTTACTATTTTTCTTTTTGACTTGAGGGGAGAGAGGGAAGAGGAGATCACACCATCTGTTGGATCCATATATTACAACATTTGGTGAGAGAAGAAGAAAGCTACAAGGGAAAAAAAAGCCTTAAAATTACTTCCCATTCAAAGCTGATATTCAGATATGTCCCTTCTCAATATCAGTTGTCTTGCTGCCCCAAATCATGAGACTGTCTTACAAATTACCATGTATACCTTAGAAACAATTAGCACTGTCTTTCCCAGTCTGTGCCCCGCAGGAGGAATTTCCAGATACCTGTCCTTATTGTTACCTACCTCTACATTCAAGACATTTGGGTCAAGGCAAAAGTTACAATTTCATGCTCTTCATTATAACCCTTCCAGGGGTTAATAACATTATTTTTTAAAAACAAACAAACAAAAAACAAAAAAAAAAAACCACAAAAAACAAGAAACCAGAAAAACAAAAACAACCAGAAAAACCCCACCTAACATCTTCCTGAAGCCTCATGGGACATGAACATAAAAGCAGGTATCATGAAATGAATGACTTGTGTCTGAAACTTGTGATTTAGATATACTTGCAAAACAACAAAATTATAGCTGAACATAAACTAAAAATTATACCATTTTTCAAGTACCCTTGTGCAAATAATGGGAAGTTTAAAAATGCCCATAACTATTCTACTTTGATCTTTATTGTCCTTGTGTATCACAGCCCCTATGGCATGAAAACCTGAGAGGGCCTTACAGGAGGTTGAAGATGGCTTTAACTGTTTAAATTCCTAGAACTTTAATTTGGAAACTCTAACACTGAGCCCATTGGACCTTCACTGTTCTTAAGAAGGAAGCCACTTGACCTTTGTAGTGCAGTAAAATCCTGAAAGTAAATAAGGACCTTAACTGGAGAAGAATTAACAGAGGTTTGGGACAGTTCTTCAGATGCAATTAGCTGAAGGTGTCACTGGCAATGAGGAAGCAAGTGTTTCATAGGATACTTTTGCAAAAGAAGGGGGCTTCAGCTTTCCTTTTAAGAAATGGCCCTGCAGCAAATTCTACCGTTTAGTATTCTTTTTTGTAAATTTACTATTGCTGCATTGACTCTGGAAGAGTTGGTCCCATTTTAAACTTTGTTGTAGTAAGGGTAGAATCTTCTCCCAAGGTTCTCAACTGGATACTTCTCCTTTAGAGAAAGGTCAGTTATGGTTGTACTAGAAACTCACTGAGAATGATTTGAAGGTTGTTTAAATTGTCCTCTGAGGTGTCTTGATCTTAGTGGAAGGAAAATGTGTCCTCTTGTGGCAAGGAAGATACGGCTAAATCTGCTATATGAGGGCAGCTCTGTGGCCACATTTGGTTGGCAAAATCTCTTGGTTTTGCTGCACAGCTCTGTCTTGAATAGATGGAGATGTTATGTCCATTTGTGTGCTCTCTACGCCTGCATTGGCAGGATTTTCTAAATACCTGTGGAGAGGCACAAGGTATTTGTCAGGTGCAGTGACATAAAAGAGATGTCATGGGAAATTATAGCACTGGCAGTTCAGCTCTAAGGAGGGCAGTAAGTCTTCATGGATTCTTGGTACCTGTGAGTAACACACAGTGGGTTTGTTCTCTGGGCTACTGGGTGCCTTCAGGATGCAAAGAAAAATGGTACTAAAGGGAATATCTGGATTCACTGGGGAAAAACACGAAGACTGTGCAGAACGTACTCAAAACTCACTGTCAGTACAGGATTTTTGTGAGCTGTGCCAAAAGATGGTGCAGGGAGAAATAGGAGCAAAATTCATGTAGGGAGGGGCAGTACAGTTGCAGGGGCATCAGTGGCAAAGAGAAAGTGCAAGCTTGGGAGTGAGGTTATTCCCTTGTGTGTATTCATCCTTGTGAATTCTCCTCCTATTTAATAACCAGCAAGGGATATCCTCATATTCTATATTTGTTCCCTAAGCTTTACAAGGCCTGAGCTGGATGAAGCACCTGCCCTTATTTGCAGTCTAAGCCCTTGCATAATAACAATGTAATCATCACAGTCATAATGACAAAGTCATTCATGGCAACTGATATGGTTTATCACATGTGACACGTTTGTAGGTGTGTATGAGCTCAAGTTGCATCCTCTCTCAAGGAGCCCAAAAGAAGTTTCTGTCCCAGCTACCTTCTCCCTGTTGACTTCTCCTTGGCTTGGCACAGCGAGCACAGGGTACAAAGCTCAGTGGAGAGAGCACCAGAGACAGCTGGGATAGGTGATTTTCCCAGTACAATTTTCCTGGTTCAAAGGAATGCAAGGCTTAGCTCTCTATCTCTCCACCATGCATGTCGGCTCTGCAAGTGTCTGTTGCCCCCTCGTGACATGAACTCCCAGACTGGAGCTCATTTGACTCTAAGGTTAATTTTCTTTAGCCACTGGCAGGCTGATTTAAGTGCCAGCTCATTATGATGGCATTTTAATTAGAGCCGCACGATAGCCTTTGACCCTGGGAAATGACTTGGGAGAGAAGAAGCAAATAGGGTGATAAGCTTAGATACTGGCACACAGGAGGAAATATATCCTGCCTGACGTTTGTGGGTGTCAACTTCAGTGTTATCAGATTGTCCTCTGGGAAGGACTGGTTATTAGTATTTATCTCCCTCAGACAAATTCAGCAGCACTGATTTCTCTTGCTTCAAAGGGAGTTGCACCTTCTTCTTGCCAGGAATGGATTTAGTCCTTTGCCTTCATTTTCAAGGTGTATTTTGTGTTTCAAAAGAGCTGATCATGTCTCTTACTGGGTGGAAGATCAAGTCTTCACTGGGGCATGTGAATTTTTTCCATGCCTAACTAGGAAGCGGAGCTGATTTTTTTTTTTTTTCCCCCAGGGTATAGAAATGGGGAAAAAAAAAAAAAAAAGATTCAGGTAAAATTAGTACTTCAATACTACGTATGGATCTGCATCCACACCCTAGAAAGTTGTTTTTTTCTATTTTGTTCTCATGTGACGTAGCCTTTGGAAGAGAAAGCGGGGTAGTCATCCTGATCTAAACATGAGACTCTTGTACAGCACCAACGATATCTGAAGCAGATCTTCTCAACAAAGCTTTTAGGAAAATGTACAGTCACAACAAATCCTGGCTAGGAATGCTGTTTGCCTTCTGCAGACAGGTTTTCCTTGTGCACCTTGGATCATGCCATTTCCTGCACACCTTATCAGGAACTCCTGACATTCTATGTCTCTACATCTTTCCCTCTCCTGTCCTTTGATAGCTTTTATTTGCATTTTTCTCATATCCCTCAAAGACAGGGAAGTACTGGGTCTGCAATGATGGAGTAAAGAAGCTTGGAGGACATGATCCTCTGGAAATGAAAGCAGTGGCAAATTGGTATCCCTTTGCTGTCCTCACCATACCTGGTGAATCTCAGGGTGTCCTTTGATATTCTCAGTCTGTGGCTGGAACCCTGGCAGACAGATCTGTGAAATCTCATGGTTTACTGTTGAGTAGGAGGTAAGTTTGTCCTGCATGGAACAGGTGGGGAAACAAAGCAGAGAGTAGAGGTTTATGCAAAGCATCGTAGCAAGTCAGTGGTAGAGTGTACTAGAACTTAACTGTCTGCAGTTGTGCTTGACTTGATACAAGGCTCATTGAAATAATTCAAGCTTTGTTAAAAGTCGAATCTTTTGATGTTTGATATTTTTGTGTGCAGGCAAAATTGTTATCCTCAGAAAATACCAGTTAATTGAAACCTTATGTGGAATTGTCACCATTTCAGCAAGGCTTTGCCAGGAACAGTTTCACATTTCCAGGTTTAAGTGCCTCCTCACCAAACCAGAGAGGCCACACAGGAGTAGCCAGGAACCTGGAAGTCAGATTTCTCAGCTGGGACTAGAGACATGGGAATGATTCCTGTGGGGAAGACATCCTTCTGAATGAAATTGAGCAGAAGCTGGGAAACAGAAGGCTAACGTTGCAGAGGAGTGAGGTCTTGCTTTTGCATTTGGTACAGAGTGGGGAGCAGGGAAGGTCATTATCCAGTGTGGTCTAGGCTCAGTCTGGTTGGGGAATGGGAATGACATCTTAACAAGTGATATGGGATAGAAGATTCATTTTCTGCATACCCCTTCTGGGGGCTGGCATGTTGTCCAGACCTTGTCCATAGTAAGTCCTATAGGGAAGGACTGACTTTCTGAAGGAGCAGTTGAGAAGTTAACTCCTTGTAATAATGAGGTACTTCAGTAGTGTTCCCAGCTAGCATGTAATCTTATAATTTTTGGCTTTTGTGTTTATGGTATCCTGCCTGTCTTCCCCTCCTCTATATGCATGCAGGCATTCACTCATTCCTATCTCCATCATCTTTAACTAAATTAGAGTAAAATACTTCATTACAGAGACTTTCAGCCGCGAGTGTGGGCCCCAGGGAGTTTATTTTCATACAAATGTATTATGCACAAGGTTGATCTGATCACAGACAATTTGAACTATCTCTGCACCCCCAGGAAAATTCTTTCATAAATGTAAATGATGTGATACTCCAAAGAACAGAAAACAAGACAGAAGGAGAAAAGAGAAGAAAAGAAAGAAAGAACTTTCATGCTTATAAAAAGGAGATTATGGGCATCTGCAGAAGTGCTGGGTCTTAAGGCCAGGATATGAAACTGTCAGGGCTCTTTTGCCTGCCCTTTTCCTTCTCTCACAGTGTAGCCTTCCCATCAAACACCAAGCTGTTGCAAGGTACCAGAGAGGGAAGAATGATGAATTAAGCATGTTTGAGATTATAATAACTGTTTCTATGGCAACAAGAAAATGCCCTCCATGGCTTTTGTTTGTGTTTTGAACAAGAAGGCATGAAGTGAAGGTTTGTAAACAGAAGGCAGCGGGAAGGGATGCAGGCAGGGGGCTTTGTGGCACCCTGCCCATGATACTGACCCACTTCAGGCACACGTGGCTTCTTCTGATGTGTGGGGCTTTCTTCCGCCTTGCTTCAGCTTTCAGTTGCAACTTTGGCTTTGGACTTCTTCTGGGATGTGAGAGAGAACAAGAGAGCAAAGGCATGTGCTTTTCCAGATTCTTCATTAACAAACTGCTCCAGAGTTGGTACCTAAAGGACTCAGTGGCCTCTCGTGAGTCTTTGAGGGACTGAGCGCTGCATGCTTCTCCATGGGATTCCTCCACTCTGCACCGTCATAGGGAGCCCAGACCTGTCCCTGCAGGCATCTCCTGGTACAAGCAGTAAGCATGGAGGGTGACTTAATCCCCACTTTCACAGAATATTAATCCTCCACACGAATTCACTGGGCAGAAAGATGCAATGTAACTGAAACCACTTTGGCTTCCCCTCTTCAGCACTGCACAGAGAGACCTATCTATTATTAAAAACCCTATTAGTCGTGGTAAGATTGTACCACTCCCTCTCACTGTAACTGCTGAGCGTTATCTAATTGGTTTTTATTACTACGCCATCCCTGGGAGCATGTGGAGCTCAAATACACATTTGCTAAGACATTTGCGTTCACTCGTCCTTGTTGGGGATGCTTTTAAACCGTTTAAGGTTTTGTCAGGAGGATTAAAAAAAGAGGGCAAGAGAGGAGGAAGCTAGGAGAGATGGTTCCCAGGCTGGAAAGGATGTAGAGGATGGAGACAACAAGAGGCAGAACCAGGAGATCTCAGTTTGGCTGGTGTTTCCAGCAGTTGTCCTGATGGACAATTGGTTTCTCTGGTTCTTCCAGCAGACAGGTATTCCAGTTTTCTATTTCCCAAAGAGAAACAAGCTTACTAGGTTACTCAGTCACTAGTATTCCAACTTTCTTGTGCTTGCACACAGAACAGTCCTCTCACCCTGGAAACAGAAGTGGATTTCAGTGAGAGGGCAGGACAGACTGCGCCCATCAGGCACAGGGCATGGCCAGATGAATGCACTGACCAGCAACCTGTTGACACTTGACTGGTCCCTTCTGTCCCCTGACCCCTCTATTTTACCATGCTTTTTCCTGCACAAACCAGCTTGGTCTTTTCTTTTTGTTCCTTTATTCTTTCCCCAAAATATCCCTATAAATCTTGTCTAATCCCCAAATGCTTTTGCCATTACGTGTGCCATTCTCCCTAGGCAGTATCCTGGACAGGGATTAACACCCCTGTCCTGTGCCACCCACATCTCCAGCAGCGATAGTCTCCCTTGCTGCCCCACTGCCCTTTGCTTTGCTGGTACCAGCGTTTGCACAGCTCCATCTGGATATGTGAGGCTTGCAGGGAGAGAAGCGCTGGCTGTGTGACTAATGTTATTTGGGTAACAGCATGCCACAGGAATTCCAAGGTGTTTCAGTGCTGGGAGCTGCCATGAGGCAGCTGGTGAGATTTCAAAGTCCTCCCAGGCAGCGTAGGTGTCTCTCTTTTTAAAATGAGTGAACACTAAGGAATTCAGTTTGGTGAGACATTTCTAGGAAAGGAGAAAAAAAATTAAATCTTTCTGACCCTTGAGTCTCGTAAGTAGTTTTACACATTTTGGGCTTAGAGTCCTTAGCAATTGGCAAAAATCAGACTTCATGTGAAGTGTGATGTAACTGCCTTTTGCGTGTGAGCTGCCTAACCAAGAAAGCGTGGCAGTCAGATTCACATGCTCCATGTAGCCATTAAACAAGCTGTAAAGCTGCATCACCTTTGCTTGGTTCAGGCTTGGACATTTTGGTTTTTGTGGTCACTGATCAAGTGAAATTGTTTGTTATGGACGGGTTGGTATGTTCATTCATTGATTCCACAGGCATTCCTGCTGCAGATGGAACAGAGGTGCCTTAGCCAGGGCATCCAGTTGTTCGAGCAGGAAAGCTTCCTTCCAGGTTTTGATAGTTTTATAGTGTCTGGAAACACACTCACATGCTAGTGAAAGCAAATGAATGGTTTTTTTTCAGGGATTAACCCCCAGTGAGGCACTCCAAAGCTCCCCACAAAGGCAGTGAAAAAGCTCTGCCCTGCCTGCTGTGTGTGGGCTGGCAGGGCAGGCTCTCACCTTTCCTCTCTGGAAGGGGCTGTTTCAGCCTGCTTCGCTTCTCCTGCCAGCACCTCACTTATGCACACACAGGATGTTACTCTTCCTGTGGTGCCTGTTGTGTTAATGGGATACGTTTAAAGCCAACTCCACTGTAATTTCATTTTCCTTAGGGAGAGGAGGGGAAAGCACTTTTTCCTCGGAGCTACATCCCTGCTGCTCACTGTCTCTTTCTCAGAGTCTGCAGCATGCTCATTTCTCTCCCAGATAATGAGAAATGCCAGGAGCCAGGCGAGCTCTGGAGGAGCCCTTGTGGATGCACTGCTGCTCTGCACCACACAACACAGTGTAAGCCCCATCTTCTCTCCCAGCAGTGGCCTTGGCCATGGCCTCTTTTTGCTGCCCATTGTTTGTTCTAGGACAGCTGGACCATGCACCCTACAGCAGTCTGCACCTTCAGCTGGAAATTACTCAGTACCCAAGCTTGTGATACAATTCTTTAATGGGAGCATGTTGTCCAGCATGTCACACCGAAGTGCTGCCATTTGGCTTGCGGTTTGTAGGTTCTTGCCCAAGTGCTGGCATTCACTATACCAAATCATTCAGGAGCCTCCCACACAAGCAAGGGACCCCTTTCCCATATGATGTTGTTGCAGTTGCAGTGGCTGAGATGGAGGCTACTTCTCAGGGCATAAAAGAGAGGGAGCTACTGGCAGGGCTTTTCCCCAAGGGTCCCATAGTCCTGTAATTCAGTTCCCCCTCAGTCTGAAAATCCTCTGTCAATCTTCAGGGTTTACAGAGAAACTTGTCTGCTTTCTGGGGCACTCAGGGCTGCCTGAGATGGATGGGCAGCCAGGGGAGGGAGTGTTGTTTTTCTGTCTGAACAGTTGATGTTTTTCTGTTGTGTGGGTTGGGATATGCTGCTGGATTTGATTTTGGTTTGCTGTATTGTTTGTTGAATAGCTTGGGGGGTTGTATATAACATTGAAATGGTTGGGGCCTGCAAGGGGTGCTTTTTTCCTGGCATTTAAAAAGAAATCAAAATAGATGAGACATTTTTCTCATAATTAGAGATTGTACCTAAATCAAATGCTTTCGACCTCACTCCCTTCCTATTCCCCTACTTCCTACCCCTCTCCCCCTCCTACACACATACAAAGTTCAGCAGTTCGGGAATGCAGCTGAAAATTTCCTACTGTCTGGTAAGAACAAACTAAACCTCTTTTCCTGGCTCTTTTAAAAAATCCCAACCTACAATGCGAAGCATACCCATGGCTCTCGCGGCCGTTCTGCAGCTGGCACTCCTCTCCAGCTACAGTGTAAGTTATTTCTGAATTAGCCTAAACAGGCAGTTCCCCTGCTCAGAGGTCAAGGTCGGTGCAGTGATGGCCATGTCCCCCTGCTGGCACTTCCCCTGGGAATGACACTGCCCCTCACGCCTCTCCCGCTCCTGCTCCCTACAGCCTGTTATTAAACAAGGACAAGTGAGTAGCTTGTCTGTGTCTGTGTGCGAGAGCGCGACTCTGTCACCTGATGCATACAGATGGCTTATTAACCAATTAATTCATAGGACTAAATTGGCTAAATCAAACTAAATGACACCCAATTGCTGTACAAGGGTAGAAATGGATTGGAATAAGTGTTTCTTAAATGCCAGCCTCGTTGAGCAAAGGAATGAGTAGCAGAGGGAGGAGGGGGCCTTATGGAGGAGTGGGGATGACAGCAGATAGTGGCAGGCAGCATGAGCAGAGCTGTCCATGGCATCACGTCCTAGGGAAGGAAGTGGCTCATGAGCCTGTGGCAGTTTGTGCTGCCAAGAAATCGGGTCACTCTTTTTGCTGGTGACACTTTGGGCCTGGGAATGCCCCAGGAAAGGGAGTCCCAACCATAGCCTCACTCTGTGTCCTGGGCAAAAGAAGGTGTCTGCTGGCATCCCAGCCTTTGGTTGAAGCACACATTAGTAAGTGAACTATTGTTGATTACAGCATGATCTATTATTCATTTGTCCAAGGAGTGGGGGGTTTAATTTTTCAGAGGTGCTGTACCTCCTCCTGTGTCTGAAGTCCCTAGGAACAACTGTGTTCATCTTCCTGAAAACTGGTTCTTTGTCCTTTCTATAATCATGCCCTCAGGACTGGCCAGAGCAGCTAGACACGGCTGGAATGCTTCTTTGTGCCTCACCTGCAGCAGTATTACCAGTTGCCTAAAGATACTTCTCTCTGTTTTTTCCCTTTATTTGAGAGTGGGGATGGGCTGACCTTGGCTGGCTGCTGCATGCCCACCAAGGTGCTCTATCACTCCTCCTCAGCAGGACAAGGGAAGATATCAGCTACTGTCACTGGCACAACAGATGAGACTTGAGAAAATTAATTTAATTTGTTGCCATTAATAACAGAGTAGGATAGTGATAAATTAGAACGAAACTGAAAACACCGTCCCCACCCCTCTCTTCTTCCCAGGCTCAGCTTCACTGCCAACTCTTCTTCCTCCCCCACATGCTACACAGAGGAACAAGGGAGTATGTGTTGCAGTCTGTCCATAACACTTTGATGCTCCTTCCTCCCTGTGCTCTTCCCTTGCTGCAGTATGCAGTCCCTCCCACAGGAGACAGTTCTTCAGGAGCTGCTTCAATGTGAGTCCTTCATGTGGGGTGCAATTTTCTGGAATGGATTGCCCCATGGGTTGTAGCTTCTGATGGGAAGCTTGCTCCAGTGTAGGCTTCACTCCATGGCCACAGCTCCTGCTAGGAGCCTGCTCCAGCAGGGGCTTTTCAAGGGCTGCAGCTTCCTCCAAGGCATGTCTACCTCTTGCATTGTGGGTCCTCCTGAGGCTGCAGAGGAATCTGCTCCTGTGTTTGGAGCACCTCCCTCTTCATTGACCTTAGTGTGTTCAGGGCTTTTTTTCTTACATTATCTCTTCCCTTGCAGATGCTGAACAGTTATTTTTCACTCTTTCTTAATTATGTTATCGCAGAGGCACTACCTACATCACTGGTTGACTCAGCTTTGGACTGTGACAGGTCTGGAATGGCATTTTAGAGCCAGCTAAACCAGGCTCAGTCCAACACGGGTACAGGTCCTGCTGTCTTCTCACATAAGCCAGTTCTGCAGCCTCCCTTCCCTCTCAGCCTTGCCATATAAACTAAACAGAGTATGTTACAAGAGACTGTTTTTCTGTGTATGAGAGCACACCTTTTTTCCTGTACTGAATGCTGACCTTTGCTCTGTGTTGTGATATGGAAGATGGATTTGGTAGGATTTACTGGATGACTGGGAGTGGGAGGCATTTCCTTTGATCCCGGTTCAGTTTAGCAACTACCGTGATAACCTGATTTGGAATAGTGGAGGGGGTACAAAAAAAGAAAGAAAAAGGCAAGAGTTACACATCAGAAACTACTTTTTTTGTGGTTTATGTTGTAGTTTCAATATTTTGTCTGCCTCAAGGCTATATCTCATACCACCATATCAAAACTTGGGTTGCTTGTACCACTGTTCTGCCAGAGTTGATAGTCTGAGCAAGGTTTCCTGGCCGCTTCCCTCGGCAGGAGCTTCATCTTTCTAGTCATGACAAAAGGTGTCTGTGGCTCTCCTTAAGGTGTGGTAGGGAGATGGTCCATGTGGGGATATGGGAGATCTCAAGTCCTTCCATGAAACAGAGCCATCTAGCAACAGCTTATGGCAGTTTCTTGCTAACAGCATCTTTGTTTAGCATGACCCAGGACAGACTCTCTGGTTGATTATTCACCTTGTGGTCCCTTGGTCAGTGCTGTCTCCCCCAGGCTGTACCCAAGTGCCTGAGGGCATAAAGAGTAGGGGCATCTGTCCATGGACATGCCCAGGAAGGTGTTTGTTTCTGGAACTGAGCCTGAGGAAGGGTTAAACTGAGGTTAAGTCTGGGTGGGGGATGTTTGAGTCACAGTTGAACTTGGTATGTGCAGCATAGGGGCAATCTTTGTCTGGTACAGGAGACACTGTTGCATAAAATGGCAGCTTTCTGGCAGAGAAAGGGTGAATCCTTTAGTGTGGGGCAGGAATGGAAGGTGTGACTTGGTGGTTATCACCGGGGTCAGCTGAGAAAAGAATAACAGCATGCCTCAGCAAACCCTGCAGAATCAAGGCGCTCGCAGCGCACTGCTGTACCCAGTGACAACCAGAACCTCAGAGCCCAGCACACATGCACACACATGCTCACACGTGCTCACACGTGCTCACACATGCAGCGTGCATGCACACAGCCACATGCCACAAGCATGCACATGGCTCTGGCCCCCCCACTGGGCCAGCAGGAGCAGATTACACCCAGGCATAGCCTGGAACATATGCGTTCATAGAGTACAGCCCATTAGGAATGAAACCTGTGCATGTGCAAAAGTGCCAAGAACACATTCCTCAGCACCCTAATGCTGGCTGTGGATAACCACCAAACAAACACATGCCTGACTATTATGTCAGTGTTAAAACTGCTCTTCTTCAGTTGCTGCAGCAAGATAAAGTATCCAAAGCCCGTCATGCTGCGGCATCTTTTTCAAGGCTGCAGTACACAGAGTATGTATAAAATATTGAATCATTTAGGAGATTTTCATCTTTTCTTTTTTTTTTTTGAAAGAAGAATGGGATTTACACTTTGTCCAGTGGCAGAACAAATGTTTTATGTGCTGGAGCCAGGACTACTGCTGTAGACCGTTCGGTGCATATATTTTGTGGCCTTTTTTAGTACTTTTTTTTTTTCCTTAGAATCATGCCTCTGAAAAGGGTCAAATCAACCATTTGGAAGGGTAATTTTTTATTCTTAGCGCAGAGTGTACTCCAAGAGCTGTAAAACAAACTTTGTCACCCTTTCATTAACATTTGTCCTCAAAATATCCCTCACATTCCCTTGGCCCTAATAACTCTTGTTATCCCTGAAGAAACAGGCTGAGGAAGGGAATGCTTTCATAATTCCAGAGGTGAAGTAATAAATTGTATGTGGTTTCCATTCAGTGAGCAATGGACTGAGAGAAAATTCAGCCCTGCACCCGCAGACAAGTTGTCCCACTCAGGACTTTTGTGCAGGATTTTTTTTTCCTCCCTTCAATGCTCTACTGCATGTACCTGTTTCCTGGAGGCTCTGATCATGCACAGAGGTTAATTGGCTCAGTAGATTTCTTCACAGCCTATGTGTGGTGTTGGCCTGCTTAAGTTGGGAGTAAATTTTTTCTGGTTTCAAAAAGTCCAGTTTAGGGGAGAGGATGGCCTGTGGCTCAGGACAGGCCATTGGTTCAGGCTCTGCACTGTACCATGGTCAGGCTGTGCATGAATTGCACCCCTCTCAAATGCCTCAGTTTCCTTATCCCTTCTGGAGCAATAACAGTGCTGATTCATCTCAGAAGGAACTAGAAAGACTCATTCATTAGTATTAGAGAGTGCTTTGAGGTCTCCAGTAGACAGGTAAGCTACTGCTATGCTCTGAGCTGTTTTTCCTTCTCCACCCCATTTATAATGATCTGGACTCTCTTGAAGTCTGAAGTAGAAGCAGGCTGATCTTGGTACATTTTTTTTTTTTGTTTTTACCTTTTATTAGCAGAGCTCTGACAGTTCAGAGGCCTTGCATGGGCATGGAGTACATATTCTTTTATTGTTTCCATGGTCCAGAACAGAACTGCTTTAGACACAAAGCAACAGCCCAGGGTAATAAAAGAAGACAAAAATTTAATTAAGAAGAAAGAAGAAAGAGAAGAACTCTCTTTTATTGCAAAAATGGAAGGGCTGAGGAGTCTTGTTGATGTTTTTCAGTGTAGTTAGATAGGTCTGTTATTACTGGTTTGAGAGAAAGCTTAAAAGATTTTTAAGTTCATATAAACACCAGAAAGTTTTTAATGATTCTGTGAATCATACAGTAATTCTGTAGTCTCTGGTCTGTGCTGCTTCTGTCACATTCAGAGATGTAGCTGAGACACCTGTACAACTCTTGTCCCTTCATTCTCCATTTGCATTAATGGGTGTAAGTTGACAGTACTCACATGTGAAGAAATGAGTATAAAGTTTGGAAAGGGCTTCATCATTTTGGTGGATAATGTAGATCCTCTTAGAACTCCATGTCCACAGAGTGAGTGACACCAAAAGGATCAACAAGGATCCAAGTAAGTGTGAGGGAATCATGCAGCATCTGCTGCTCTAGCTGAATCTCCACAAATCTATGGGGCTTGATGGAATTCATCCAAGAATCCTCAAAGAGCTCCTGATGTCATCACAAAGCCTCTCTCAATGATTTTTGGGCAGTATTGGGAATCCAGAGAAGTCTGGCTGGAAGGTGGCAAACATTGTCCCGATTTTCAAAAAGGGCAAAAAGGAAGGATCCTGGTTATGGAGAAGATTACTTTGGGAAGTACTGAAAAGCACCTGGAAGAGAAGAGGAGGCTGAGGGAAAACCTCATTGCAGTCTACAACATCCTTGTGAGGGGAAAAGGAGAGGCAGACACTGATCTCTCCTCTGAGGTGACCAGTGACAGGGCATGAGAAAATGGACTGGAATGAGATTCCCAGGGAAGTGTTCACAGCCCCAAGTCTGACAGAGTTCTAGAATTGTTTGGACAATGCTCTCAGGCACGTGATGTGATTCTTGGGGGTGGTCCTGTGCAGGGCAGAGTTGGACTCCTGGGATCCTTGTGGGTCCCTTCCAACTCAGCATATTCCGTGATAATCTCCTATCTTCCCTCATTCAAAGGAGGGGAAAATCTTTTGGGGAAGAAGTGTCAGAATTCAGCTCTAGAGGGAGGTGCAGTTCCTCCAGTTTTCTTACTTCTCCTCAGGAAGCTGAGGAGAAGGAAGGAGCTGAAGCTGAGGAGAAGGAAGGAGCTGAAAAACTGGAGAACTGAAACACAAAGATCAATGTTCAATGGGTCCTCAGACCAGACACCTCCTGTTGATCTCTTCTGAATGATCAACAGTCCTGCAAATGAGTCCTCTGAGACAAGAAGGAACATTGAAAGTGCCTCAGTGAAATCAGATGTCTTGGGTCAGGAACATCCTTTAAGTAATGTTTTGGTGCAAGAAGAGGAAAAGCTTTTCTCTAATGGCTTTTCTGTCCTTATCTTTGAAAGATGTAGCAGGACTCAGATGCAGAATCATGTCCACACAATGAGAGGTACATTCTGAGCGAATGTATGTCTAAATTTTCATCTCCTTATTTTGAGTATTTATTTAGTTGGAGGTTTTTTGTCACTTTTCTTTGACCTTTAGCAAACTATACTTTTTGGCATTAAACACAAAGGTTCGCAGTAAAACGGCATCTGTGTGCAGTGGTGAAGAGAGACATCTTTTTATGCTAAACAACCTCTTTTGGTCTGAGAATGTCTTCCAGAAAGATTTCACATCCCTGGTGAGAGGTTTTAGGGGAAAAAAACATATAAGTATTTATTGTTTTTTGATCAAGTCAAAGATAAAGAAGTGTTAACTTTCAGTTTTATTGAGAATGGCTTACTATTGCCGTCTTGCTTTGGGATAGCTTTGGAGCACATCGTATTTTCTCAAAGCACTGGATGACTCCAGGGCTGGATACAAAACTTCAGTTGCAAGAAAGAGGAGAGAGACTGCTTTGTATATCAGTTTATGAACAGCAGATCCAAGAGACTTGTAGCCCAAGCTGAGGCTGCAAACACCATCATCTGCATTGCACTCCTGGGAAAATGAATCATAGAAGGACTTCGTGGCATGGCAAAGTCTGGAGGGAGTAACTGGGATGCAGTGTGAGAAAGGAATAGCTCCCACCTTGTTTTCCTATGGCTACAGCATGCTGGTAATAACCCTTCCTGAGCTCGTCTCAGCGGCATCCTGCGGGATGAGTGCCTGGGTAACAAACCTGGCTGTGCAGCGCACTAGTGGCACTTCTGCTAGGGCTGGGACCACAAAGCACCTCTTCTGCAGCAGGTGGGGGTAACTGCAGTTTTGGGAATGAGCCCTGCTGTGCTGGCCACACACGAGTCCACGAGTCACTGAGCTTCCCAATGGGGATTTTTAACTTGAGCTCGCTGGTGGCATCTTTTCCACTGGAGAGGTTTTAAACACTGCTTGTCTTGGGCAACACCAGGCAGCATTTAATGAAGAATGAAGGAAGCAGGGTGTTTGTATTGTGCTTTTTGGGAGGAAAAGAGTGTACCTATAGGAAAGCCGAGTAGCTGCAAGGATGGGCACCACACTACTGGTCCCAGTAAGCTAGCAGTCCCAATGCTCAGCTTTTGACTGTGTGGGGGGCAGGAGGGTAAGTAACAACATCCCATCCATCGCTGCAGTGCAAAGACCATGTGAGGGAGGAGAGGGGGTTCACAGCTCCCCACTGCCTGGCTGTGACCAGCAGGAGAGATGCAGCATCCAGCCACACCATGAATACAGAATTAGAAAGTGTGTGGGGACTATTTCAAATGCAATTGAGGTTTTTTTGCTGTCTGTACTTCTTCCTTAGACCACAATACGGCTCCTTCACAGGCCTTCGTACCAACCTGCCCCTCTCCTGCTTCCTAGCAGAGCAAACTCTGAAGCACAGTGAGACATCTGGCAGGCACTCTGCCTTTCCTCCTTCCCTCCTCCTCTCCCTGCCAGTTTTGTCCGTTCTTGCATGCTGTGGATGAGTTCTTTGGGGTCTTTCTTTAACTTAATGTGCATACCCAGCACAGCACAGGGAGGGCCTGGCCCCCTGTTAGGATCTGAGTGGATAATGATGGTTTCTGCCTCTCTCTCTGCTGAGTCTGCAGGCTGCATTTTGTCAGCTGCATACAGAAGCACCACTGCCCGTAGCTAGTGTTGTCATCTGGAGTCCACACCTGGAGCTGCTGCTGCTGGGTTGATCTGCCATGGATTTTTTGTTTGTTTGTTTGTTTGTGCCAGTAATGGAAATGTCTTAGTACCTGCCAATTATGAAAAAAAAAGAGGCAGTCGTAATCTCGTCTCTCTTTTTCTATATCTCTCCATTTTTTCTCCTCTCCACTGGGACAGAAGTAAATAAAATGCTTGATAAAATTTAGGCTTTATGTGTGTGAGAGAGATACTTATTGTGGTGAGCTGGATTGAAGAAATGAGATTTGCATAGATATGGATGGATAAAAAGAAGAGAAGATTGGGAGAAGAATGCTTGCATACTGAATACCTGAAAATGTATGGAGCTGAATGTATGACTGAGAAAACTGTCTAGACTTCAGCAGAGTTGTATTCAGTTCTATCCACTCTGTTCTTACCCCCTTGTTTTGCTTTTAAATCACATTACTTATTTTGTCTAACTCCTCAGGTGTCTCATTTGAGGATGTTCTTTCTCATTAGGGTGTGAGAGGAGAGAATTAGTGTTCAGTGTGCTAGAGGTATGTCACTACTGCAGAGATCCTGTGGTGCTTAGCAGGGTGATGGTAGAGCAGTGCTCTCCTAGAGACTTTGGAAAACACCCATTGCTTGTGATAATTAAAATTTAAGGAAGCCTGAGAAGAAGCCTGTCATCATGAAATTTCCTGGGCTGCAGACAAATGGTAGGAAATCCTCAGAGTTCTCAATTTTGCAGTCATCCTCAGCTCTGGAGGAACTGAGCCACAGGCCAGAATCAAGATTCAAGCTGGACAATGTAGTTTCTTCTTCTTCTTCAAATGCAGTACCTGCATTTTTTAATCATACCTTGGACTATCACAGACTTTACCAGAAGCTGAAAAGATCTTGGGGAGACTTCAAGGCATTTCACTTCTTCCATGTTGCAACTGGTAGTACATAGGCTAGGAGGTCTGACATGGAGATTTGGGTTGGATCTGATACTCATTTGGTTCAGAAACCCAGCTGTCATGTTGGTTGGAAGGAGATACATCAGGGAAAAGGAGGAAGGTGGTACATTTGGGTAATCTGATCCCATGGTAATTCTCATCCCTAGCAGTGAGAGTGAGGAGCTAATTTACTTTCTGGACCTTTAATGTCTCTTCAAAAATACGCTGTCAGTTATTGTCACAATTCTGGATGTTGTGATGTGTCTCATTTCTGCCCCTTCTGGAATACTGTGAGAGTCTTTCTTTCAATTAGTTCCTTTAGCTTCCAGTCCCAAAGTCTAATAATGTAACATGTGGAGAGGGGGAAAAATGCAGTAAAAAGATATTCCAGCACCTTTGAATCCAGCTTTTCATTTAGCTGAATGCCTTCATAGTCCTTATTTCCTAAGCTTGGACAAAAGTCTAAGCTGACGAAGAAAGGTAGCTACTTACTTTTCATGTGCATAGGTGCTCTGGAAAATGCATGTGTGATCTCACTGGGACAACCTGAAACCTAAGAATTCAGCACATGAAGAGGTTTCTTTCACCTGGCTGTCAGTGCTTTGTGGCCACATCTTTGGTGCCCATATCCAAGCAGAAATAAGGGTTTTTTCCAGTTCAGCCCATATCTGGGCTGCCCTGTTTGCAGTCTTTCCACATGATAAACAGGCTAATTAATTTACAGGGGAAAATGAGAAAAGGAAAAAAAAAAGGGGGCATGGGGTAAGGATCAATGGACAAATTGAAATGTCATTTCCCAGCCTGCAGCTGGACGCTGCTGCCTCGCCTGTCTCTCTCCCACCCTTTATTTTTTTTTCCTTACCCTTTTTGTTTTTCTGATTTGGTTATAAAAGCCAGGATGTAATTGGAACTGGCACCGAAATCAAATAGCATGACCTTGCCAGGTTTCTTCCAGTCCCGCCACGCCATCCTTGCTGGCCGAGGGAAATAAAAGCGAGTGGAGGGGGAAGCAAGGGAGGGTGGAGGCACAGGGAGTCCCCTGACAACTCGGCTGCTTGCGTGCCTGTCTTTGAAGGGCTTCTCCTCTATGCATCTCTTATTTATTTAATTTTTGTCCAAGGCAGCCAAAGTGCTTTGGGGACCCGGGGGGTGACAGCAGAGCACACAAGCAGCTTTTTCGTAGGAACTGACATGTAAAACTGCTGTAGGAACTGAGCAACGTAATCTGCCAGCTCCTGAGAGTGGTGTCAGCTTGAAGGAGCTGGGAAAACAAGGGCCTTGATGCCTGGACCTTGTTGGCCTGTCTGGAGCTAGAAGGAGCAGTCTCCTATTTCCAAACTCAAGACACGTGGCTCTGGCTGTGCTCCCTCGTTCTGCCCTGTAGCAGCACCCTTCCAGATGACTGAGCCAAGAAAACTCATGTCATCTGTGAGCCAGGCATTTACAGGAGCTCAGATGTCCCCAAGGAGAAAGTTTAATGCCGATTGTCTGTGGCTCATCTGCTCAAAAGCAAGTCGTGTGCTTAGGAGGGCTGGTTTCTGCTGTGTGCCCCAGGCTGGGTCCTCAGTGAACTTTCCAGGAGGGGTCTGTGTGCACATCTTTCTTTGCTCTAACCCCTTTCTTTGGGAAGAATTCTGACACTCACGGAGATGTAGTGCATTTCCAGAGGTCTCCAGGTTCTGGAAGGGAAGGGGCACAGGGTGGCTCAGTACCATGGGAAGCAGCCCCTGAGTTCTAGTGCAGAGATTCCTGGATGCAGTGCCCCTAGAGTGGGGCTAACCATAGCCCTGCAACAGCCCAGATTTGGGATTGTGAGGATCTCATTTTGAGAGGCACTTAAAGTGTGAGCTGAAGGCACATAAAATAGCAGGGAATAAATCTCCACTAAATCAGTCCCATCTTTGGTGCCCTCACACACAACCAGGTCTGCGGTGTTAGTTTTTACAAACTGTAGTAGGAAATGAGGATGAAAGCAAGACAGCAGTGGTGGAATGCTGCAGACCTCAGGGGAGAAGACAGCAGGCTTGTTTACAGGCAATTGAGGAGTTGGGTTTGGAGCAAATAGTGTTTGGTGGGATTGATAGAGCCTATATAACAATACCCCCATCTCCCTCCTCCATTCTGTTTGTACACTGCATGCCCATTAGATCACTCTGAGTTTACACAGAAACTGCTGAGGTAAAAAAAAAATAAAAATAAAAGAAATATATATATTTTATAAGCCTCTATTTCTGTTTTCTAATATGAACGAAATACAAAAAATGTGAGTGAATGGAGCTCCCATATGAGAAGAGGTGGTGGATTTTGAGTCAGCAGAAGCAGAGCAGAAGGACAGCAGAGGTTTATGGAGGCCTTGATACTGGCGGGTTGAAAACAGTGATTTGTGAACTCACTGGAGATGGAGATGGAATAATATGGTTGAGATGAATAATATGGTTCACTTCAGTTGCTTCTTTGCAGACTTTAGCCAAATTCCAGCATGATACTTGAGATACTTTTGGTACATGATGGGATAGGATTTCCTTTTGGGAATTATTCAGACATGATGCTGTGTTCATTCATAGTAGAAGGGAAGTTTCCAGATTCAGGCCTATAAGTGAACAAACACATCTTTAAACTTTTGTGTATTTTTCTCTGCTACTCCTGCTTTGTTGTGGTTTTGTGGTTTTGCAGTTAGCATAAATTCTTTGATTTGCCTTTTCTTTACATACTGTTCCTAAACAACTCTCAGTTCATCAGGTGCTTATGTCTTACTGCAGGTTTGAACTGTATACCACAGACTCTCCTGTATAAACATTTGCAAAATTAAGTTTTATTTCCCCGAAGGAGTGCTTTCTGAAGTCAGAGAACACCCTTCTACTATGAATATCAATGTAATTAGTGAGATTTCACCCTGTGCAAAATGCTAACTGCTTTCTCCCAGCATGTAGCACTTGCTGGTAAATAAGGCAAACTGTACTTTTATGAACATCAGATCAAATTTGTCAGTGTCTATGCTTTGGCTGTACTTAGTTCCACTTTAACACCCCCTCTCTGAACATATTTGGCCAATTTAATTGTATAGTCAAAAAAAAGGAAAAAAAAAATGAAGTTCAGCATCGTGGAAATATTCATAGAAACTGAATCATAGAAATTCCATGGAGAATATTCAACATAGAAGGATATGTTAATTTGGCCAACCTTAGCAATTGTCAAAGAGAATCAGTCTTGAAGTCCCCTGAGCCCTGATTTGACTTATCAGAATAAGCAGCATCAGATTTTCAATTGAAAAGTAAGGGAACCTCTGTAGTTGGTGGATAATATCACATATTTATCAATAATAATGATTAGTTTATTCCCTAAAGCATAAGGTAATATAGTCCATGTCATCAGCACTGGTAGCTTATATTTTGATGTTCTGGTTCTCCAGGTAAATATGCAATTCTTTGCTCCACTTTGCTAAACTCTTGGCTTTAATGTAATAAATGAGTTCTCTTGCTGAAGTTCAGTGTTCTGTTAAAAAAAAAAAAAACCACTAGTAAATTTGTAATCACCACCTTTCAGCTTCATTAACTGCTCATTTTTTCTTGCATTATAAAGAAAGAAAACTAGTTCTTCACCTCCATTCTCCATAATATTCACTATTTCATAGACTTTATCACACCTCCTCTTATTTGTCTTCTGTTTGACACAAACATGCCCCCCTCCTTTTATTCCTGTTTCCTGTATGCGTTTTTCCACTCCTGTTATCATTCTTGCCACCTTTCTAAAGAGGAGGCTGAAACAATACATTGTGACTTATCTGGCCACTAGTCAAACCATCTGGAAGTTCAGACTTCACCTTAGAGGGGGAGGGAGACTGGGTAGGGGTGAATCCATCAAATAAATTGGAAAAACAAATACATTTATTGAACTCACCATCTGGTAGTGCACATTCCACCAGCAGAACAAAAAAAAAAAAACAACGAAAACAACCAACCCACCAAGCTAAATTCAACAAATCAATTATTCATTGTGAATTATTCACTAGCTTCTATTCCAAACACTGCCAAGATATGTTTGTTTATTTTCATTTGGAGTTTAAAAAAATCCATGGCAACATTGCTGTTTGTCTGTGTTCAAGCACAAAGAGCAGACCTGCACTTCTGTTCTGGATGCCGTTATTTAATCAAAGAAAAGCAACAGAACAAGAAAGAACAAAAGCAAAGTTCTCAGAAGAGAAAATAGCATGTGTCTGTAATGCATCTTTTAACTGTGTCTGATAAAATGGTAGGTGTTGCAGGTGGCCAAGCTGTTTTAGAAATACAAAAGTGAAAAATGCAGAGAGAAGCACTGTATCAGTTACATCTGTATTAGGGCACCACCTGACACAGACAGGGTTTGTGCCACAGCTGAAGAAAACAGATGGATTGATTTTTACTGGAAAGGAGCTTAATAAACTGGTGTGGCTGCAGGTCAGGGTTTACTTGGAGGTCAAACTGGGGACTAGAGGATGGAAGAAGAGAGAGTTTGAGCAGATGATATGTGAATAGAAGGATTAGGAGCATCCTCATCTGATGGGAAGCTACCATGTGCTTGGGCTCAAGTTCCTGCCTGGTTTGGTCTCTTTTTGTGGCTCCATTTGTGCTGTGGGGATCTGAGCAGTCCAAGACAATGGTGATTTGTAATCTTCTCTCTGGTTTGCAAGCTTCTGCAGAGCAAGGCCATTTGGGGAACTGAGAGAGCTGTACAGCTCTGGGTGGCATGATTATATCTGAGGAGTCAGCAGAAGGGACAAGGTGAGAGCTGGCCATCTATGGCCTTCATCCCGCTGCTCTATTGGAAAACACAGCAGTAAAGGACCTATTCTTTTCTTCTTTTTTCTTTTTTTTTTTCTTTTGGTGTCCCAACTTAGTTCCCACTAACAACCAATTAAGCCCTAATTGAATATTGGCCAAAGGGCAGTCAGATAAGTGTTTAGGAAACGGAAGGAAATAAAACTGCACTATGAGTCACGCTTTATATCGATTGCAATCTCTCCAGTGTAAGGTGCTAGGTGCCTGGCCTTAGCAGCATTTGGGGGAATCAGAGCATTTTTCCATATGTTTGAACACTGCCATGCACACAGCCTGGCTCCTTTGGCTACTGCTGCCTTTGGAGACCAACAGTGGCACTATGGTGTGCAAACAGCCCTTTGCAGGTGCTGATCTTGGCATTCCAGTGCAGGATTTGTTATTTTGCATCATATTAGATGTTCAGTTTTAGCTTTATGGGGGTGTTGTACCAGAGGACCCTGTAGTCTTTACCCAGTAATGAAATTATGTTATGCACAGATATATTTCCAGAAGTAGGGGAGGCAGAAACTCTCATTTGGGCGCATTCTTTACTCTTCAATTTTTTGTTCCTAGTTCTTCCATATTTAAAAAAAAAAAAAAAAAAAAAACTAAAAAAAGGAAAAACAAACCTGGTCCCACCTTGCTTTTGGATGCATTTTTTACAATTTTTATACTTCCTGATCAGTGCTTGCCTGGTCATCAATTTTGTGCCTGCAATTAAATCATTAGCACAAAATTTCCCACCATTAAGCTGTGGATGAAAATGCTGCTATCTCAACTTGCACGAGGATAAGAGGTAGGAATTCTCACTGATAAAGCAATATCCTGGTTTTTAATGTATGCTGCCTTTTTGAAACTGTGGCTCATATTTTGGGAACTAAGGTTACAATATACAAAGCAGTGGCATTTCCCATCTGCTGATGTCCTCAGCTATCAGGTTGCTGTGCTGAACAGTTTACTCTGCTAGAGATCTCTACTGCTTCTTGTGGCACTAATGCAAACATATATATTCAGAAAAAGGAGAGAAGGAGTGAAAGAGAGATTGAAATTGAAAACACACAAGATTAAAAACAAGAGAAAAAAATAAAATAACACAAACCAAAAAGCCCAGCAAATGAAAGATTATGGGGGATTTTCTCCCTCCTTAGAAAAAGCTTTTCTCTTTCATCATCTGATTTGCTTGTCTTCCTCCTCCACTCTGGCAGTTGTGGTTTCCTTGTTCCCTGTCCCTGCCCTTGTGTTCCTGCGCCCAGTGCCCTGTCACTGGTTTTCCTGGACAAGGCTGTGGAACCATCCAAGTGTTGGCAGGGTGACGGGAGAATCAGAGAGCGAGCCCCAGGGGACGGGCACTGCTCTGGTGGCAGCTCGGTGTGTGGGAACAGGATCAGTGCCCACCTGTACTTTACAGGGACTGGTGCCTCCCCTGAGAGAGGTTGCCTGGAGTATAGTTCAGATCAAGGGGCTACTCGATATTAGGGATTATTGCAGGAGCTGGAGATGTTGGTGCAGAGAAGGTTGGTTGAGCAGAAAGTGAGGTGGCGGAGCAGCTCAAATCCTTGAAAATCTTTCTGCACTTTGTAAGTGGCAGATCAGAAACAGGCTGTGTAAACTAGGGGACACAGATGATTTTGACACCTAAAATCATCTTCAGAAGAAGATGCATTTTCTAGGGTGGATTCCTTTTTCTTTGGGATTTTTGGGGAGGGAGGCTTAAAATTAATGCCACCAATGCACAAGGCTGCCAGTGTTTTTAAGCAATATGGTTCTCTAAGATACAGGCGAGTTTTGTTGGCCTTTACAAATTATTTATTCTGACAGTTATTTTATGTTTAACAATAAATTAGGTTAAAATAGGCTAATAGCACATATTCATTCATGCTCTTAACAGCTCAGTAATAGACAGGAATCTCCTCTCCAACCTCATTCTCCTTCTCAATAAACAAACTTCGGTATGTAAGCCAGACAAAGGCAGGATCCTCCAAAGGGAAGGATAAGTAGGTAGGCAGGGAGAGAGAAGTCTTCAGTAAATCCCTCTCTAGTTGCTCATATATGATGGCAGAGAACTGAGAAAGTCACTTTGGTGGACATCAATGCAGAGCTTTCTCACAGCAAATAATGTGTACAGTGAGAACTTGCACTTTTAGCACTTTGAATCTTTCTGGAAATCTCAAATGAATGTCAGTTGAGTCTGTTTCACAAACCTCATTGCAGCATCTGCCTCACAGGTCTCATGGCTCTCCCTGCATGCCAAAGGCACCCCTTCCTCACCAAGCTGCCATGCCTCAGGCAAACCTGTCCATGTTGTCTGGTACAATGCTGCATTGAGGCACTGCTACCTTGAGATCTTTGTGCTGCAGGGTCAGCTCAGAGGGTGGAAGTGACATCAGGAGGAGTGCATTCTTGTGCCCCAAGGCAGAGCCAGCTAAACTGATGCCATTCTAACCAGCCAGGTATCTGATATGCTTTCACTTTAATAAGGCTTTTGACACTGTTGTGGCATCCAATAAACAAATCAGAGAAGGTCAGTTGAAATACTGAAGTGTAGTTGCAATATCTGTTGTGCTCAGAGAGGAGCTACCACAGTTCTCTGTCAAACTGGAAAATGTGTGGAGTGGCAGGGCACAGTTGCTGCTCAGTATTTTCCTTCCTGAGTTCGATGATAGGGATAGCAAAGAAGCTCTCATTTTTAATGTTTATAGTATAGGATTGCAGGCATGCTTATGGAATGGGCTAGAACAAAATGCCTAAATTGCCTGAAAAAGTTGTGTCTGAAATTCAGGAAGAGCATGTGCAAAGAGCTGCACTTTGTCAGGGACAATGAAGTGTGTGTATATGGGCCAAGGAATGGCGGGTTGAACAGCAATCCTGTGGAAGAACTCACTGGAATTACTGTGAAATGTGAAGTCAGAAGGTGCTAAACTAAAGGAGGCATATATTTATTTAGTTATTCTCATGTTTTCCCTTTCTCCTGCAGCAGCCAGGACACTTAGTATTACTTCCTGACCTGCCTCCCTAGCATCCTTGGAGTCTGGCTCTGAGTCTCTGCTATAGCTGGACAATCATGGGCACAGATAGGTGACAAAGACTTATGGAAGGGCTGTGGTGACTCTGGAGACCCCCAATGCCATTAGCACACCTGTGGCATCAAGGAAAGAGAGAGCTAAACAAGTGGAATAATGAGGCAGAGGACAGTCTATCAAACCAACACGCTGTAAAAACATCCCAAATGCTGCAGGGGCTGCTTCTCCACCAGCAACACAGCAATGCATCCACCTGTCCACATCCTCTGAGGCAGCACCAGTGAAAGCCTAACTCCTAGGCATTGAAAGTAATCTCCCTATCATCACCTCCTCTCCTCCCTTTGCCTGCTACCTTCTGTCCCTCACTTGCCTCATACTATTTTCTGCAAGCAAGGTGGTCTCTGTTTCCTTGAAAATCATCAAGTTGGTGGTTAGACCTGGAAGGATAATTCAGAGATTCACTGGCTCTGCTGTTTTGCATCATCTATTACAAATGTCTGTGAGCTGAAGACAGTTGCCTTGACTTTACTCAAGGAATGATTGTTTGCTTATGTGTATGGCTCTTTTCGTATTTTTGCTTTCCTTTTTTCTCCCTTCTTTCTTTCTCCCTGTTTTTTCCTTCTTTTTAGTTTTTGTTGTTGTTGTTTCTTTTTGTTGTTTTTCTTTTTTTTTTTTTTTTAAGTCAGTTGAACAGAAACTATCAGAGGTTTGCTATTTAATCTACCTTTGCTGTGGTAGATCACACTCTCTTCCCTTGTTTCCATCATTTGCTGAGAATATTTCCTGTAGCCAGAGGGTGTTATGAAGAAACCAGTGGTTTTCACTCTTTTTGGAAGAGGAATCACTTTATGAAAATAGAACACAGAAAAACATACGACTATTTGGATCTTGCTTAAAGTCTTTTCCTCTCCCCAGGCTTGTGCCCAAGTATCATTCCTAGGAAATTTGAACATCTCTGCATCTCTTTGGCTGTGTGGGAGTTTAGAGGTAGCTTGTGCATGCCCAGTTACATCCGTGCACACAAACATTTTACACAGTTAGGTGTATGCAACTGACTTCTCTGATTGCTTTGGAACCAGAGCTGCAGTGGGAGATTTTGGGAGCTCTTTGTTTCTGCTGTGACCAGCGGTGTCTGGTGCAATATAAAGTGGAACTTCCCATGCAAATGTGTGCATATGTTTGAGCTTCTTCTTTGTTCTCTGCCCTTTACTGTTACGTGGGTTGGCAAGCTGGAAATGGCTTTGTGCCAGCGTTTAATGGGAACAGCTTCCAACTGCTGAACGTGAGAGCAGAAAGCAAATGCAAAAGAGAGGGGGTTTTGATAGGGAGAGCAACCATGTTTTAGCTGGGAAAATTCTCCTGTAATACAGATTCTATAACTTTCCCAACTCTGGTTATGACACATTTTAAAATCCATACTGCTGTGAAGTAGAAATTATAGCCAATTAAACAAGACTACCAAACAGAGTCTGTCCCCAAATTTTCCCTTTTTGTATTTGTTGAACTGCACAATTATTTTAAATTGAGTGTTGCATATTCATAAACCACATTTCAAACCACCCAGTCTTCTGGTTTATGTATCTAGTTGGAATATTAGCATATATTTCAGTAGCTCATTTCATTTCATTGATCCCAAAGTTCCTTACAGCAGACGTGCGTGACATTTGTACCCTTACCAAAGTGCAGCCTCCTCTGTGACAGAATATAACAGGTGTTTAACAGAGTGAGAATTTCCTCCCACCACATCAGCTAAACCAACATACAGCTGCCTCTGCCTCCACCAGCAGTGGCTGTGTAGGTAATGTACAAGTACAACGTACAGCAGAGGGATTACAGCACATCCATGACACTGGCAAATTTCTTTTCTTGGGTGGTGTTGAGCGTGACCTTAGAGCCTAAGAGTTAGTCCTTGTGGCAGGTCATGCAGTTGTAATGAGAGATGTGGATTTTAGTGGCTGTCATTGCAGTGATGGATTGGGGTTACCCAGCCTCTTGGGAAAGCTGCTCAGGAGGAGCTCAGGTGAATGAGGCTGCTCAGGAGGGAGGATGAGTTACACAGTGAGGTTAATCGCTGCAGGCATATTTTCTCAAAATCTCACCTTAAATGTGAGTGGTAAAGCTTTCCCGAGCAGGCAAACCCAAAGACCCTCTCAGTGAAATGAGCATTATCAATTCCCTGATATTTTTTTAAAACTTTTTTAAAACATAGCATAAGGGTTGGGAGCTCATGGAGGGAAACCCTTCAAAGCTGCACCCAGCATGTCCCTCTTAGAATTCTGTGGCAGCACTGCTGAGTTTCTGAGTCACTAGCACTGTTATTTGCAGTTTCTCCCATCCAAACAGTGACAGTTCGTTTCTCAGCTCAGTTTAGCTTGTCAGCTCTGCAGTGGGGGGCTATGGCTCCTCAGGCACAGTTACTGAAAAGAGGGAAAGAAAAACCTCTTAAATTTCTATCGTCTTTCATTCTTGTGACATTTATCAAATTTCCTCTGACAAGTTCAGATCAGACGTGTTCCCCTGTCTTCCTACAAGTATCCCTCTGATGGGCAGGGAGGGTGAGACAATGGGCAGCATGTGCTTGGTAAAAAAGGTGGAAAGTCTTGTATAAGGGAGAAGGAGGAAGGAAAAGATTCACTAAAAATCCATTAATAAAAATAAAATTTAAAAAGGCCCCAAAACCTAGAGAAGGAGGAAAGGAATAGGAAAAAAAAGCAGGAAAACAAATGGTTTAAGATTGTCTGAAAGACTTATTAAGCCCACACACTAGAGTCTGCAGTCTTTAAAGTACCTGGAAAAACAAGTGTTGTCTGTACTGTTGTGTCTGCCAATATTCTTGTCACACAGCTGGTTCTGCATTTTCTTAGTTTTCTCCTGCATTTCTCCACTGTCTTTTTTTTTCTCCCTGTAACTTTCCTCAGTCATTGTCTTATGTTTTCAGGAGGTTTCTTTTTTCAGTCTTATTCTGCCTGAGTCCTGAGTTGGGAAGGGCTACAAGAGGTTTCTTCCATTTCCAAGACAGATGGACAGCCACAGTAGATCATGCCCATCCACCTTCTCTTTCTTAGGCCCCATCAGGGGATGTCCCAGGAGAAGAAAGGCAAAGAGAGATCTGAACTAAACTTCCAGATACTTCTGCATCCTTTTCCCTTACATTTTGGGATCATGGTGCTGGGTAAACTGATAGCAGTCTGTGCCTCAATCAGCTGCATAGTTTAACTGCCTGCTTTCAGGGGGTCATTTGGAGAAGACTACCCCTTAGGGAAAGAGGGGTTACATGGGCAAATCAATAACTCCCTGGCTGTTTTGAGATGATTTTTCCTAGGCCTGTGACATTTGATGGCTTGGTCCATACTGGGCAGTGGTAGCATGTCCTGCAGGACACTGGCACCACCACTGCAGGGGCTCTGTCTAGAAACCATCTCTTCTTAAAAATCATTGCAGCTCCAGAACATTCAGCTGTGCTGACACATGGGCATTCACCAGCTGGTACAGGCAGTGGCTGATATCTGTCATTAACTTCAAGACAGGAACAGACCACAGCTGCCCTCATGCTGAGCTCCCATCGCCACAGAATGTACAGACAAAGTTTCATGGCAAGACAAAGCCACGTACACTGGGAAGTTTAAGCTCTGCTGGCCACATAATTGTGTACAAGAAAAGTGACTCAAAAATCCACTGCAATGAGCAGAATCTGACTGAGCAGAGCTATGCTTGCTAATGACATTGATGAGTTTTGCTTGTGGATAGCAATGAGCCACACATTTTAACTCCCAGAAGTACAAATGGTCCTGCAGCTGCTGTTTGGTTTATCTTTCTGCTAGGCTGGCTGCTGCACATGCTTTTCCTTTGCCATGCATCTAGTTTCTGTGTGTGTCAGAGGAAAAGCTCTGAGGAAGTGCTGCATACTGGATTGTAGCATCTGCCATCTTTTCAAAAGATGTGTTAGAGGGTCTTGATGGTTTGCACACGTTTGTCTGGGCTCTCTGTGGCTGAAGGAATATCACGGTGATTGCCATCTGCCCTCAAAGTTCAGAGGTTGGTCGAAACACTGCCAAATATCAGGGAGTTTTCAGCATTTATCAAGACATCTCTTGGATCTGGAAATCAGCAGAGAACACACTTTCCTGGGAGATTTCCATTAGTATTAGTCAGAAAGCAACTTGTCTATGTGGCTTAAAACTACAGAAGTGTTTGAGAATGAGTGGATGGAAGTCATGAAATGTAGAAGTAACCAGGTTTGGGTTTGCCTCTTGTTTGGACCAAGAAAGTTCACAGACGGCTGTGAAAAAAGTTCTTTTTTTCCCCTGAATCACCCTGGTAATCTGGAAATGTCTACAGATCCATGCTCTCTGGCACTTACTATCAGACATGAAGGGGAAGGTCTGTGCTAAAGAAATGACTGAAAGAGAGCATGAACTGGGTAACTCAACTCAGGTCTCTGTTTCAGGCTAACCATGACACAAATGGAAAAAGCCAAAGATACAGCCATTCATTGATTCCCTGTGCTTACAGATATCTACTCAAACGTGTAGCATTTCCTTTTCGATAGCATTTCTGTTGCATGTTACTGTCCATCTGCAAGGAGATTACATATTTAGCATCTGTCTACCCATCCATCAGCATTATGTTTCTTAAGGCACCCGTTAGTGTTGGCTTTCAGCATCTGTCTTCTTTGCCACCTGCTCTCTGCGTTCTGCATCTTTTCTGACAGAAAATTCCCTCTCTGTTGTGGGCATTTGCTCTCTTGTGTCTCGTTCAGGTAGAGATTTGCTGGCTCTCTTTCATGGAGATTGTTTTTCTTTTCTTCTTTCTCTCTGAAGTGTTCCTTGAATGTAAAATAAAAATGAGGCTGGTTGAGATATTTAGCTTTGCTGCTGGAAGATCCAGGCATGACTTGCAGTGTGTCACTGTTTCCTGATGGCATAGGACAGCTCACTTCTGCAATTACACACAGTACCAGCAGCGTGTCAGAATCCCGACTTGTGCAGCCTCCCAGTTCAAACATCTTACTTGTGATTATGTAAGATGTTGGCGTTTTCATTATTCAGGAGTATTGAGTCATCCTAGTATGTGGAAAAGTGGCTAATTTGGACACCAAAGCAATGTACAGGTGGACAGCTTGACCTTCTACTGCCAGGCTATTTTAGCCATGCAGTCAGGTGGAGAATTATGCTGCCGAATCTACCAGGACTGGTTACCTATAGAGACTAAATTGCACTGTATGCTGCTGAAGTACCCTGGAAGCTCAGGGCAATTAGCTGTGCATGATGAGAGTCACAAGTTCTCAAGGCCAAAGTGCTCATCTGCTCCACTCTTGGATATCTTGGACACTCTGCGGGGCCTGACCTTCACTCTTAACTTGAGCATCACCCTTGGCATGTAGATAATCAAGTGGCTGGAGTAACTGGGATCGAAAATTGTGGTAAACACTGCAGTTTTAAAGCTCTTCTGCTGCTGAAGGCCTCAGTTTATGGAAACAGCAAAATTGTTTTGACTCTTTTTTTCTTCTTGTCATTAAAAAGAAGAAGAGTAGAATCTAAATGCAGTTTGTCACCTGTCCCTAGCTGAAGCACTAACTTACCATGTACCTTGCAATGATACTTAGAAGCCTTGGTGTCATTATTAGCAGTGTACAAAGATGTACCAAAGAACTGTTCCTGTCCCCAGAAAGGTGGTGATCGAAAGTCCAGAACCTACAAAGCATTAAGAATCTGCCTAGCAGTGTGTTTTAATGATAACTGATTAAAATTGCTGTTGTGGAAAATACAGTTCCCAAATATCAGTCAGGAACCCAGGTTACAGAACACTCTAATAATACACAATAAGGAGAGTTCCAGAACCATCAAGTTTACAGTCAAAATGTTGAGCATTGACCCTCTGTTGGATTTCTTACAGTGCATACAATTCAGTGCCTGTGTAAGGCTTTGCAGACACTATACATAAAATGGGGAAAAGACAAGAAATAGATACAACAAAGATATAGGTGGAAGCATAAGGTAACAATGTAATGTAATATTAAGAATATAAATCTAAGATAGAATTGAGAATATTCCAAGAGCTTGGGTTTTTTCTGCAACATTAACTTGATTGCATTGCACACTAGAATATATATAGGTTCTCTGTTCTTATTTTACCTGTGAAATGTACAATTTCATATATAATGTGTGATAAATAGGATGTACAATGGCCTAGAATCAATGGTGCAGGAGCAACTTTAACATATGGAATGGCTTGACTTCTAAGCTTGATTTCTCAGTCTTGATGTTTTAGCAGTGCTGAGGTTTTTTTGTACTGTAGATATATTTGCATGCATGTGCCCTTCTGAAAACTAGGTGAAACAGAAGCCAAACATAGCCATGTAGTAGTGATGTCTTTAAAAAGAAAGACCTAACGAGCTTGTTGCAAAGCCCATCTGTTTGACAGGCCATTTGTTGAGTGCTAGTGCAGCTGGAGTGGGATTCTCTCCAATGGGAATAGATGGGCAGGCTGATAATTTTTATACAGGAGAGCTGAGTCTCTGGGGGAAGAAAAATGTTTTTGCATTAGTTTTGTTACCTTTTTGCTGCCCTATTTGTTAATAGTGGGACTTCCTTGGGGCTCTTTTCCTATTTCAAAATTGAGATAAATAAAGAAAAATAGGTATTTTTCCCCATAACCTTGGGGATAAACTGGGCTGACTCTGTAGAATGACAGAGATTTTCTCCTGTGGAGTGGAGAGTGCTGGGGTTTAGAACATGTTATTTTAGACAGATATCTATTTGGACAGAGTGAAAAACCTGAAGATGATAAATGGGCTGTATTTGCACATTTCCCAACTGAAATGCTAACATTACTGGAGGCCCATTTCCCAAATCTGATCTGAAAGACATGCTTCATACTTATGTCTCTTCCTAGCGCTTTTATACCATCATAAAGACTTTAGTATCCCATCAAGACATATTAACATTTTTCCTTGAGCTGGGATGGTATGAAAGTGGCTTATTTTCCAAGACTCATCATGCCTTCTCTAGGTAACAAAGAAGTCTCATATATCCTCACTTTCAGTCCTCTTAGAGGCTCAGGGCATGAAGAAGGCTTGATGTGACAATCAAATAGGTAAGAACTCTGATGAAGTCCATGAAAATACAACCTAAGGCTCTCAGGGAAAAATAATTTTTTTACCACTAGTGCCCTGGCCACAGCACAGTTTTTGTTGCCTCCTTTCTCAAGGAAGGAAACGTGGAGTGACAAGCAGATATAGGAGTGGAAGGTAGCAGATGATACATGGAGCATTATGTATGAACATAAACATAAATATATGATGGAAAACATTGCATAGCCCCAGTCAATTTTTCCCCCTCTGTCCTTCTTTCTGTTTCAAATCAGATAAATTAATATTTTATCTTTGTGCAGCTGTAGGGGAGATGTATTATTGAAGGGATCAGGGATCATGTTTTCCCAGAGTCCCTCCCTCTTCCCTGTTTTTCTGTGCTAGATTAAGGCAAGTTTAAAGGGAAAAATAAACAATGACTTGTAGGGCTGGAGTTGTGGAAGTTCCAAAAATTCCACCCAAACACTCACGGAAAGACCCTCTGCAAGGTTTCATTTATGCCTCAAGTCCTTCTTGCCTTGCTGTACTCAACACACTCATGAATGAGGCTCCCATGAGACAGGTACATCACATTCGGCTCTTAATAAGTTATACAGGTGCCCAAGGTCTGGTTATGGTCAGAAGAGTGGTGTGTTGCCCAAAGCCCTGCCTGCAATTTTGGGTTCTGCACTGTGCACGTCTCAGGATCCCTGTCAAAAAGCAATGCTTCTCAATTTGTGTAGCATACTGTAAAATACATGCATGAAAAACTCTAAGGAAAGTATTGTGGTATTGCCTCTTGGGCACAGCAAAATTTGCTGCTCATTTGTGTTGCGTTTGTTTCTATTATTTCTTTTCTGGAGCAGACCTGAGGGTTTCTCATCCAGGGAATTAGGAATACTTCAAGTGCACTGAATTTAATCAATTCAGCAGATATTTTTGTGCAGCCTCACAGAGGTGACTGGGTGATCTAAAAGTTTTAAATCTGCACTTTAAATCTACACTGTCCCTCAACAGGACACCCTGCACAAAATCTGCAAATACAAGATACTGCTTGATCCTGTTAAAAAACCACTACTCTTCAGCCTGCCAAAGTATGAAGGTGCTGATGAGTCTGTCTGTAATGAGAGGTTCAAAGTAGCATTTGAAAACAGTAAAACAGTCAATGTGGCAAGTAGGTGTCCCCTACAGACCTGGTATAGGGGGCATGAGCAGCTCTGTTTTTCTGTCATCCCTGTGTTAATCTCCAAGTTAGATATGGCAGAGATTGAATGCCACAACACAGAGATAACACATATGTTTTTTCTGGCATTTCAGAAGCCAATTTTTTTCTTCTTTTTATTTCTTTCTTTTTCTTTTTTTTTTTTTTTTCCTTTTTTCTGGAGAGTCTCCTGGCTGTTGCAAATGCCTTTTAGGGGGGAAAAAAATGCTGCAGGGAATAAACAGATCCCACAGGCTGATCTACAAGACATTCCTTTCTGGCTTTTGCTGATGGTGGAAGGGGATGTATTTGAGAGTGGGAGCACTGGATGCAGCACGGCCATTTGCCTGACCCAGTGAGAAGCTTTATCATCTCGTGGTGTGCTGTGAGGCATTTACTAAGTCCTGTGCAAAATCATCACTTTCAGTGCAGTGAAGGTGTTGGCACTGTTTAGAAACACAGAGTATTCTCCTCCATGAAAATCATGCATGTAAAGCTGCCCTGCTTTGCCTTAGGCCCCTCTAATCCCCCCTTCTGTCACCGGAGCTGCACCCCAAATCCATGACCCCTCTGCTTGTTTCATGGCTGAGAAGACACACACAGCTGTAGGAGAAATTTGCATCCTCCTCTGTGTCCTCCCCCTTCCCAGCCACACATAGAAAGAAAATTCAATTAAGCAAGTGATTTGCTGTTGTGTTTAAGTTACAATAGTAGTAATCACACCAATTATAGAAATCAGGTTGGCAATCATGGACCCTGCCCTCTGCATTGCTTATTAACTCCATTCCAATGTGTGATTTCCCTCCGCCCCATTGAAATTGGTGAATGTCACCTGTGTATGTCCCTGCTCCTCCAGGGTGTAATAGCATCTTTGAAACCTAACAACCAATTGCTGCCCTCATACATGCAGTCAGATTTATCCCTACCTCTCTCTATTACAATAATGAGTGGGTAGCAGATGTAGTCAAATGTTTTTGCAGTATTCTCCCTCTGCCTTCCCTCTCTTTCCCTAGCAAGCAATAGTTTGAATCTTAAGCAGTGTCTTGGATTGCTTAGTGGAAACATTTCCCAGGCCCAGGGGGAAAATAGTTACACAACTGCCTAGGATCTTTTTTTCCGTTTTCCATTTTTTTTTTCTTAATCCTATCTTTCTTTCTACTTGGATGAATCTTCTTTAATTATTTAAACTGTACAACAAGAAGCACCATTAAATATGATGACAGATGTCTCCCTGTGTTCCTGTTCTCGCATCTCCAAGATTATCAATGGAAATCCCTTCACAGGCAAAACATTACTTCGTTGCAGGGAAATTTTACCATATTTTTTTCCACTTCTATTGCTCTCGTGAATGTAGGCACATTTCTAGTTAACTTCCTTTTGTTACCTCTTTCTCCAGCTCTAGAGTCAAAGGGATGCAGAATCCAAAATACATCTGACTGCAAAAATTTTTGAGAAAGAAGCTGTAGGTCCAGTTTCTTTGGCCGAGGCAGGAAATCATACCTCTTTCTGCCATGAAATGCTGAGATGCTGTGTTGCAAACATGGGGCCCTAGCTTTGGGATGCAGCAGCTGTTCCAGATATCCAGGTACTCTCCAAAGCCAGAAACACTCAAATCACCATCTTCTTTCCATAAAATTGGTTGTTGCTCAACTGTACATATGTATGAGCTCAGGGTGAAATTGGGTTGTGACATGTGGAGGGAATGAGATGAGGTGATGAATGAGATTAATCTCACACTACTTTAAAAAGATTTCAAGTTCTGTGAATAGAAGTGCCAGTGAAAGAAGAAATAGAATTATGATTCTTCTTATTGATACTATTCCTTTTCAGTGCTTTGCTCAGTCCCAGGGCTGGGAGATGATCTCACAGCTCACAGTTAAACTGAATTCCAGCATAAGGGATTAGAGAACTCCACAGACTCACAGAATGGTTTGGCTTGGATGGGACCATTATTTAGGTTAAAACTGTTGCCACTTGTCCTGTCACTATAGACCCTGGTGAAAGGTCACTCTTCATCTTTCTTATAAGCACCCTTTATATATTGAAAGGCCACAAAAAGGTGTCCTCGGAGCCTTATCTTTTCCAGGTTAAACAAACCAAAGTCTCTCAGTCATTCTTCATAGGAGACATGCTCCAACCCTTCTTGTGGCCATCCTCTGGACTCAGTTGTACAGGCTCATGTCTTTGTGTGCTAAGGACCCCAGAGGTGGCTGCATTACTCCAGTTGGAGTCTCATGAGAACAGAGTTGAGGGGGAAAATCACCTCCCCTGCCCCACTGGTGACGCATTTTTTGATGCAGTTCAGAACGCAATTGGATTTTTGAGCTGGAAAAGAATTACCAGCTCACATCTAGTATTTTTTTCACCAGTATCTCCACGTTCTTTTCCACAGGGCTGCTCTCAATCAATTCATTCTCCAATCTGTATTCATACTAGGGATTGCTCTGATGCAGGTGCAGGACCTTACACTTGGTATTGTTGAACTTCATAAGACTCTCATGGACCCACCTCACAAACCTGTCAAGGTCTTTGTGCATAGTGTCCCTCAGTTTCTTGTCATGTACAAGCTCTCTGAGGTGAACTCAACATTACTATGTCATTAATAAAGGTGTCAAACAGTACCAGGCCTGATATGGCCCCTTGAGGAACATCACTTGTTACTCATCTCCATTTGGACCACTAAACCATTGAGTGCAACTTATTCCATCCATCCTTATTCCTTATCCCCATCTAATACTCCATTCATCAATCCCATATTGCTCCAATTTATCAACAGGGATGTTGGCCTGAACCATGTCAAAGGTATTACAGAAATAAGGATAGATGACATCAGTTGTGTCCATCAAAGTGTTATCCTGCCTTGTCTAGTGCACAGTTGCTCCTCACATCACCTCCTGATGTACTCCTGCCTTTCCCAGTGTGTCTGGGTTGGGCATTCTTCAATCATTCATGGCATTTGCTGCAGTCCAAAAAAGAGGCTATTGGGAGGATGTTAATTTAGATGCTTGTTCAGAAGTCAAATTAGCTTCTCACATCTCTGTCTTTTTGAGATCACTGTTTTTCCTGTGGTTGGTCTGCTGTATTATTTACACTTTCCACAAGAGAGGTGGTGAGCCATCTGGATTTGGTGCGCAGCCAAAGCTGGTCAGATTGTCCACAGAATTAAGATAGAGCTGCCATGTATTGGGAATATCAAGCCCTTTAACAGGTATGAGAGCAGCTCTGGAGTGGCATTTTCCCAACATGCTGTGCCTAGTAAATTGGCCAGCACTGAATCATTTAAGGGACACTCCTTGTTATGTCTTTCCTCTACTGCCTACCTCATGCTACATCTCTCTAAACAAGTTCATTACAAATTTGTGACGTGCTTATTTCAACATGTTTGTGCAGTGAAGTTGGGACCCGGCCACCTGAGTAACTTTGGGGTTTGGTGTGGTACTGAGTGGTGCATCCATGTCATGTCACAAGCAGGCTGCCTTGAATTGCTGCTGTGATAAGGCCCTGCCTCTTCCCTAACGTGGCTCAGGCTGTCTCCTGAGCAAGCTGACAGAAAAGCTCAGTCCCAGTTCTTGTCAAGTAGGGGAGGATCCTGTTTAAGCAAGAGTGTATCTTGAGAGGGAACCAGTGCAGAAATAGTAAATTGGGCCCTAGAAGTTCAAGAAAATGCTTTTTCCAATGTTCTTATCTCCTTAGGTTAGGTTTATTGCCATTAGCCTGCACTAAGAGAGAGCCACTCTGGATGCCCCAGGGTGCACAGGCAGCAACAAAGGAGAGCAGCCCCAGAACTGAGCCTCCTTATGGACTGGCACCAACCTGCTGCAGCTGATGAAGTGGCCATTTTCCAGGGGTGCCCCAGCTTGATGTCTCGTGCTGGGAAGTGGGCTGTGGCATTAGCTCCTGCAGTGGCCTGAGTGCCTGTGTTGCAGCGTTTGACAGCAGTACCAGGCCAAGTGCCTGGCTGCACTCTCCACAATCCCCGGGGCAGGCACGGCCGTATAATCGTACAGACAGGAGTGGTTTAATCCTGGAGAAGGGAACAGATGGGGAAGGGAAATGGCAGCGTTTCAGGATGTGCAGGTGTTACCTGCCACAGTGCCACTTTCGGTTGGCTGCACAATGAAGTTTCGCTGTTTTTTCTGCCACCTTGGCTGGCCCATGGGCTGAGGGAACTTCCAGCCCTGTGGCAGGTGGAGGAGAGCGGGGCCAGTGTGTCCTGGCCAGACCCCTGGAGCTTTCATTCCTGCGTGTTTTCCTGTTCTGACTCCCAGCCATGTGTAAATCTTTCCTTGCTCTTCACCTGCCAAGGCCCAGGGCAATGAAGGATCAGGTGGCAGGTAAAGTAATCAATCTGGAGGGCTTTTAGCAGCATGTCCTGCCATCCTTTGACAGCGCATCTCTGTCAAGGAGACTGTGTCTTTCCCTGATCAATAAATCAATCTGTCCTTTTTTACCTTTGTGCGCCAGCATGTCAGTCATTTCATGCCATGGACAATGTAGAACTGGCACTGAAGTGGTATGGTAAACATTGCCTCCTGCTGAGACCCCTCAGGGCTGGATCAAAGTCCGGGGCCTCTGCAGGATTTCTGCCCATGCCCACATATCTAGGGATGGCACCAATCCACATCCTTTTACCTGCCTGGGTTTCTGGGTGGTATCTGATTTCAAGGCAAATCCTCTGTCAGGGTGTCTGTGATGCACCTGACATCCCTGAGAAGCCTTGGGTTCATGTCCGCATAAGCCACAGGACTTCATTTCTGTCAGGTGTCACTGAGTCAGACATCTCTCCTGGCTCTCTGCAACAGGGCTCTGCCAGCATCTCCCCTTGCATCCCACAAGTTCTTACTCCCATATGCTAAAAAAGTTTCACCGCTGTGTTTTGGGCAGAAGAAAGCATGGTCTCCCACGGCAGCTGCAGGCAGAAGCAGGGAGGATGCTGCTAGAGCTGTGCCAAGTGTGGGCTGAGGCAGGCTGCTGAGGCTGGCTGGGTGAGGCTGCTGCTGGCCTGGGGCTGGCCCTGCATGCAGAGTGGGCGGAGCTCCTTTTTCCTGGCTGCTGAGGTTTGTAGAGACATAGCTTGTGTCAGCCTCAATCTCTGATTTATCTCCTCCTGTTCGCGCTGTCACAACTCCTTCCCGCGAATGCAGAGTGAAGAGGGCGGCAGCGCTGGTAGAGAGGGACTGACAAACAGCTGGGGCCTCAGAGCAGAGGTGTGAATGATGCCTGCACACCGTGACACCTTTGCTTGTTTTGCCGAGGCCCAGACTGAGCATCACCAAAGTCAGTGTGCTTAGGAATGTCATTCTGTAACATCAAAGTGAAAGGCTATGTCTCCTTCAGCGTCTCTTCCACAAAACTGAGATGTGATTACCTGAGACTAGAAAATAGCTGGTTTGGATGTGTTATGCTAATTTAGGGCATCTTCTTTTGGCATTTTAATGCTGCTAGCTCTTTTTGGCAAGCAGCTTTGCTTTTTCTTAGCAGCTTTTGCCCTAAGATCTCCAATTGCAAGTCCAAGGTGTTTTAAAAGGGACCCTGATGGTTGAACGCCATAAAAATGCCCCAGCTTGGTCTTGGGAATTCCTCGTGTTAGTTTAGAAACACTTGGAAACATTGAAACCAAGGTATCAGGAGACTGGAAGTTTCCTGCTGGAGTCACCAGGCGTCCCTACAACACACCAGAATCGTGCAGGAGCCAGCACCAGAATGCGACCAATATTATCCTGTCTCCTACCTTTATGGTTTAACAACAAGATCAGCCTCCCTCTCTAGACATGTCTAATTGTATCCTTAGGCTATCATGACTATAACTACACTGCTACACTAATTAGGTTTACGGTTCAACATCTTTCTTAATTTCTCCTTTAATTTCTTTGGAATGTTTTAGACAGCCATCCTAACTTAACCAGTCTTTCATCACCTAACATCCTTCCCCTTTCCCTCCCTCTCCCCTGGATGCAGCTGTGGAATGCCAAGCCTCTTTTACAGCTCCTCTGCAGCTGGTGGCTGGTTGAGCACCTCCTTCCATTCAGGCAGCAGGGGAGCTGCAAACAGAGCAACAAGAATCCTGTCCTCACCCCCACTGTGAGGTCTGGGGGGGCCTTGATGTGCTGCACAGTGACAGCTACAAAATTCCTGGATGACCCTGGATTTGTTATCCTCTTAATTGGTTTTACTATTTTTTGCAGGTCAGGCCCTGCCATCCGTTGCCAGCTCCTCAGAGAATTTAGAGAAAAATAGGGACTAGCAGCTTAAAATGTGGCTCTTGCCTAAAAAAAAAAAAAAAGAAAAAAAAAAAGAAAAAAAGAAAGAAAGAAAAAGTGACTTTACAAAAATAGCCTCTTCCTCCTCTCTTGCTCTGATTTCTCTATGACTCCAGGTCAGTTTTGCTCACTTACAGATGGAAAAAAAGTTTTTGCCATTTTTCTCCTGTTTCCCACAGAGCTCCAGGAGAGAGACCTGCAGTTTCTCAGCAGGATAGCTAACTAAAGTCTAAATGAAAAATTGGGGTTGCTCCTGGAAACGAGGGGGGGAATCCCCAAAGTAACAGTTTAATCCATATATCTTTTCTTAGATCTGCACAGTTGACAATATGACTAAAGAGTGACCAGCAACTTAGTAGGGCACATCAGGAATCAGACACTGTGTGATAAAACAGTTGTATGTAACTATTTGCAAGGAATTTCTTCAGGAAATTGTTCTTAAATATTCTGGCCAACAAGATGCTTGCCAAGCTTTTACAATGTAAACATTCTTACACTGTAAAGACAGAGTCAGACAGACAGGGATGTTTTGTCACATACTGCCTACCCCCATATTGTCAGTATGTAGGGTGGTTTGTGGGGGTAAGAAAATATTGCCAAGCTTTTCCATCTTCTGCTTGCCACAGGCCAGCACCTCTTTTTCCCTCTTTTGGTGTGCTCAGGGAAAAACACAGCTTTCCCTAAAGGGTTTTTCATTTTGAAGGCATGAAATGTTTTTCCTTCTCCGACTGCTGTAATTGCTGTGAACAGTTGTTTTACACGGGGGCTGCTGTCTGCTCGAGGAATGTTTTAAACAGAGGAAAACTTCAGATCATCAGAAATAGGCTGCAGACTACGTCGATGAAGTGTGCAAAATCTCCTTGCTCCAGCACATCCCGCGTGCAAGAAACAAAAAAGACCTCAGGTTGTCTATCTGTTAAGCTTGCATGCACTTTTCTTCTACACACATCTGCATGTGGGGTGTTATGTCAGGAGGGTGCCCCCAGAGTCTGGGCTTGAAAGTCCTTAATTCCCATTAATTCTGTGCCTCCTTCTCCTCCCTCTCTTCCTCTCTCCAGCTCTGCTGTACAGGCTGGCTAAGGTACCTTAATGCAGGGACTCCCAACCATGGCCCAGTCTTGTGAAGCATGGCTGGGGATGTTTGAGGCCTTCCTAACTTTCTGTTGGTGTTTTGATCTAGCAGTATCTCTGCTTTTACCTCTCTCCTGCCCAGCCTGAGAACTTCAGCAGGGGGTAGTCCCAAGGGACAGGCAAAAATAAGCCCTCTGTCATCTTGATAAGAGCCTTAGAGCTGCTTGAGAGAGAAAGGGAGGTCCTAGCCAGGTTCCTTGTGGATTTGTGTCTGACTGGTCCCTAGAGCTCGTGTGAGGTGGGTGCTGTAAGCTAAAAATCTTGAAACTGAGACCATGCCCTCTTGAGATCCCACAGCAAGTCTACTACACTACATGTGATGATCCTGGTGTATGGTGGCTATCAGTTTGTCCTGCCCCCCTTTGCCATCTCTGTTAGGTACCAAGCAGTTCTTCCCTGTCTCTTCCAGGCAGCAATGTGGTTGCTGCCAGGGCTCCCCAGAGGTCACCACACCTTTCTGGCAGGTAAAGGAGAGCAATCCCACTGCCAGCAGGGTAACAGCCCCAAAACATCCCGTGTCACACTGGGATCATGCTGTAACTCAGAAACTGGAGATGAGGATAATATCTCTCATTCTGTGCTGTGCCACAGGTGTAGAAGAAATAGCTAAGCCAGCCTGGGGCTTAGGGATGTCCCCGTTTCTGTTCCTTTCCTCCCCTGCCCTTCTCAAATGCAAAGCTTAGAACACAGGGAGAAGGGAAGTGAAAACTCTTTTGCAGTGAACTTTGCAAGTCTGCTATCTGAGGGGTTTCAAGGGCAGCTGCCAACTATAGTAAGACTTGGAGGAAATTCACAGGAGTTGGCTGTAGGCATGTCAGATGATGTAAGGAGAAGGGACTCACTGATGTATACAGAAATAGAATTCACCAGGCCAGCTGAGGAGTTGAGGAGAGAAAAAAATGTTGCTTACTCACAGGAAAAAAAGAAGGGGGTGGTGGTGGTATATTTTTTTAGTATTAGAGAGGAATTGTCTGCTTTCCTATTCCTTCCATGTTCCTGTTTTTCCAGACTTTTTTAATTGGTGGAAGTCACCCCACAAGCATTTCTAGATTACTAGCTCACAGGCACTTGAAAGTCACAGTGCCCTGCGACATGATGGTGTCCCTGGCACTGGGGCTTTTCTAAAAGTGAAAACTGACTCCAGAAGTAGTATGGAGAAGGATTTAAAGCTGTTGTTTGGAAGTCTTCTGTGCTCCCTGAGTTCCAAACCCTTTTGTGGTTTCCTGCCCCAAATCTTGTGGGTGGGTGGGCCCCATGTGCCCACTGCCTGGCACAGTGGGACTCTGCCCATCCCACCTCTGACATGTTTTCTCTCTGAGATCTCTTGAACTACAGAATGTACAAGGTGAAGGAGAATCTGACCCCGTTCCACAAAAGGGAGTTTGTCATCCCTGTTACCCCATTTTTCTCACCCATTCCTGGGGAACCTCCTTGCAACTCCCACCAGCTTTTCTGCTGCTTTCAGCACCTACAGCCATCTCAGCAATAAGTCCACAGAGACTCAGTGACCAGGCTCAGCCTGCCCTTGCCCACAGCACACACGTGCTAGCCTTTTTGTGCTGCGGCCATCCGCAAGCCCTGTGGCGGCACGTGGGATGGGGCGAGCTGGTGCTCTCGTGGGCTGTTTGGGGCTCGGGGAGCAGCCCAGGCCAGGCTGCAGACTGTCCTGGCGGCCACCCCTGCTGAGGGCCGTGACAGTGTCCCCTCTGCAGGGGCATCCTGCCTGGCCGGAGTGTGCCAGAGAGCTCAGGGCTGAAGGGATGCCAGGGTGACAGAGAAAGCAAGCGCAGCAAAAGCAGGGAACAAGCGCTGACTGCAGATGGATTTTGCCCCCTTCTGACAGCATCCTGCAACAGAGCAGAGCTGCTGCCTCCGCCGAGCCGGGTGCGTGTGGCTCTACAGATTCTGTCACAGCCACTGGCAGCCTCTCCCCAGTCTCTTGCTGCTTACAGGCAGAGAGGCTAGGAATTATGACAAAAGCCTCTGGGCTCAGCTTTAAAGCCACACGATTGTGCCATAAACAGGGGTGTTTTATTTTCAGGTCAGAAGATAGTGGTCTGGTGCAGGGAAGCTGGTGGGGGTGTGGGAGGAATGGATATATGCAGAAACAAGGGAGTCACATAGCTGAGGGGGGACTGTCAATGTCTGAACAGGCCTTGGAAGATGGCAACATATTTTTGCCTACAGATTTACTTGTGAAAATCTGCTGCTGTCTTATATGTTGTCAGTGCCTGAGTATTTGCCTCACAGGAAGATGAAGGCAGGATGTAGCTTCAGGCCCAGTCTCCTGGTGCATAGCAGAAGAGTGTGGAGCCTCTAAAGTAATAGCTGTGATTGCACTGACCTCCTGCCCTACCCTAGCCCCTTGTACCTCACGTGCCAGCAAAGTTTGCCGTTCCTGTCAGATAACGGCCATGCAAAATGATGAGATAAGCCTCATGCTAGCATTTGCTGAAGTGAGTGTTAAGCAGAGAAAATGTCAGGAGAGCAGGTGGGGGAGAAGGAGATGTGCCTTAGGGATGCTCACTATGTCCTGTGCTGCAGAGAATAGGGAGTTGTGCAGTTTTGTGGGTGTGTGTTATCTCCCAACCAGTCTGCCTGGATGGTTTTTGCTTGAGGAATTGCATTCCTCTGGCCTCGATTCCAGAGGCATGGGGCAGCTTTTTCTTCCATTATTTTACTGTTCAACATTAGTTCTGGGCTTTAGTAGGAAGGTTATAGTCACCTTATAAATAATCCCTTTCTCTCCAGTATGACCTCTGTGCAGGCTCTGTGTGTGAGGCTAAGCAGCTACACGAGAGGTGGTGGCTTTTCCATGACTCCAATGCACAGAGGCTTAGTGGCATTTCAGGGCCTCCTCATAGATGTGTACTCAACAAACATTTCATATGAGGGCCCAGAGAGCTGCCCAAGGTACAATGATTCCAGTGGTGTGGAATTTCCCAGTGGTTGCCCAGTCATTATTTTAATGTCAGTCTGACCAAAATGAAATTTTGAATCCCAGGCAGACCTAAGAGGGTATGTGCTTCAGAGTTATGTTTAACCCTGCACTTCCATCACAGCTAAAAAACAGGTCTGCTAGGCAAATCTGCTTCTTTTCAGCAGCTGTCAGGAGAGTTTTGTCTCTGGAGCAGTCCTGAGCTCTCTCCAGGGCCCAGATGGCATTAGCTGAGGTAAGGTAGAAATCTTACAGGCATCGTTACAGCCTTCATCCCCAGGGCAGTGTTACTGCCACCTGGTCCCCAATGCAGAGGGCACAATGTCATTCTTTGAAAAGGGGTGTAGTGTGTGGAATGACCCTGCCTGAGGGAAGGATTTAGGTGCCTCCTGGAAAAAGGTAAAGAAGCACATCCAAGCCTTCCTGGCACTTCAGTAGTAGATTTGTATGCAAGTGTCACAGAGAGCATCTTCCAGCCCATCGCTCTGTTCCTCCTGTTAGTCTGCATTTATCTGTGGCCTTTGTATCTCTTGGCTGCAGCTCAGGCCAGACGTGGGCAGCTCACCAGACACCTGTTCTTGCATCATTCCTGGTCCCCCTGGGTTATGTATTTACTTTCTGCTTTTTTGTGCTCTATAAACAGAAGAGATAGAGTCAATGGGTCACTGGGAAAAGCACCTAGACTTTTGTATGCAGATTGTATCCACAGCAGGCCCAGCAAATCCCACTCAAACCCCAGATATGAACATCTCTCTAGCTTGGCCAGGCTGGAAGAAAACAGCCATATACAGCACACAGGCTCTGTTCTTCTCTGGCAACTGAGAAGTGCTTCCAGCACAGGTTCCAGTGTGCAAGAGCACATTGCTGTAAGACCTAGAGAGGAGAAGATGCAGCCCACTGCCTGCCTTCTAGATGGCCCAGTGCTTTACCTGCAGCCTGGATCCATGGGAGTGCAAAGCCTGGGAACTGTGATCTGCTTGCTTGCCAGGGCTGTGAGCTGGTACCTCCTGATGGGCTTGCCAAGAGCATGTTGTGGCTGGTGTATTTTTTCCTGTTTCTCCAAGCAGCTGAGGGTGGCACCTGTGACTCTGGGAGGGAAAGCTGGACAGGTTTTTGGAGTGCTAATGATGATTAGTTTGTCTAAGCCAGCACAAACTATCAATGGGTTTGAAATGTTAATCAGGAGAAGGGCCTAGTGCTGAAGAGCTGCAGAATGAGAAATAAATGGGAAAGGGAGGGGAGGGAGGACAAGGGCTGGAGCGGGAAGAGATGCCTAAGTGGGGATTTGACACAAGTATTTTCAGCTGCTCAACTCTTTGCTCTCTAAATGGGACAGATGCCTTCCTCTTCTGTCTGCCTAGAATACCTCGCTTTGCTCTCAGAAACACTATGACTGCAATTAATTTCACTCTGCATGTATAGGAAAAGTCTCCTTGAGGATTGCTTCCTAGATACTCCTCTGCTCCACCCCTAGGGAATGACCTTGCTCCCCAGCCCATGAAATTTACCCTTCTGCTGCTCTCTGCTGCTTGCTTGTTTGGTATTTTGGTATGCATATACCTTTTCATGGTCCTGGAAGATACTCTCACACACACCTGATTTCAGACAAGCCACTGCCTTGCAGGCTGCACTTTCCTGTAGAGTGCACGGATGGGTGGATTCTGATAAACACTAAAATACGTGCACTGTAAAAAAATGTTTGCAAACATACTCCTCTCTCTCCTCTCTTCCTTTTGTAGATACCTGTGCACCTCCATATTTTTATCTCACACTTGCCCTTGCTGTGCATGCCTGTACTATCTTACACTCACATTGACATACAGGGAGATCATCCTCAGAGTACTTTGCCATGCTGTGTTGGCACTTTCAGCTCCCGAATTTATGTAGAACAGGCTTGCTGCTCATACACCCTCTCCTACTGGTGATCAATGAGTGGGCGTAGATGTGGATGATGATGATGTCCCCTTATCACACCTCATCCTGATCATGTGTAGATGTGTAACTACTTTTTCTCAGACTTCACCAGGAGCTCCTGCTCATTCTTTGGGATGGTCTTTGGGCCCATGGAATAGGAAGTGCAATGAGGGAAAAAAAAGAGAGAAAGAAAATGAAACACATAATTTCATAGCTCTCTAAGCACAGACATGCCTAACTTCATGCTTAAGGATCTGAGCCATATAGCTCACCCAATTAGTCAGAAACATAAGAACTGCCATACCAGGAAGAACCAAGAATCTGTCTAGCTGCCTTTCTCCCATATGTCTCCAGCAGTGACCTATAGCAGATGCCAAGAGGAAAATGTACGAGTGCTGTAAGTAAATGATGTAACTAATGATGCCTCTCTGTTACACTCGCTGAGCCTCCAGTGATTTGCAGCTCAGGGACCTCCTGAGCCAGTAGTATTCACTTTGTGTTCAGTAGCTCCTTTTGGATTTGCCTCACAGCTTTTTGAGGTTCTGCAGTGTCCTGTGGCCATGAGTTCCACAGCTGAACTCTGCTCTACCTGCTCTATTTTGCATTTGCTCATCACCTGTCTGCTTCATTGAGTTTCCATTGCTCCCACTGGAAGACATAGTGAAAGATCTTTCTTATTCACTTGATGTATGATGCTCATGATTTTGTGTTTCTATGTCACATTTTTCTCCATCATCCAAGCTCTAGCCTGAAGAAACCTGTCTTTTTCTGAGCGAAGAAACACACAAACAAGAATAAGCAGGAGGAGGCACTCCAAACATTCTTAGCTCTTAGCGTGTTTCAGACAGTAAATTTTCCTTCAAACTGGTGCCAGAAATCAACCTGTGAGTAACTCTTCAAAGCTCCATATTCACATCCAAACCAGAAGTCGTCTGTGGTCTGTCTTTTATACACAGAGATTTTGCTGTCCCATATCTAACTTGCCACTGAAATGGCTTTTGAAGAACATGTGTTGACTGCATTTCCTGCATTCTTACTCTGTTTTCCTCATTCTGGCCCTTTTCTGTCCTCTCTGCACCAAGCAGCAACTCCCTTCACATAGCATTGTGCTCCTTAGAGGAGGCTGGCACCTCACAAGCCTGTCAAAATTAATGCAAGCTGGAAGTCTCTGGCCTGGCCTCAAGGTCAGTCCTGTGCTGTGCAAGACTCTTAAGTCATTCCTCAGTGAGCACATTCCCCAGCACGTGCTTCTGGAGAAGAGATAAACGGGAGCTGTAATCAAAGCATCTGGCGAGAGTCATGGCCTTGATGCAGTTAGGTAATTAGTTGGATCCCTGGCATCCTGGGATTGCCACCTTCCACATCTGTCCTTTTGCAAAGGAGAAGTTCTGCACTCAGCTGCACAACATAATCGCATCAGTGGCCATCGGGATTAGCTCCTGGCTTTACAAGGCAAGTAAGCAGCTCAGACAAGATGGAGAGAGCAAGAGCTCCCGTCTCGGAAACCAGTTTAGAGATAAGGAATTCCACTAAAGTGTGACACAAAAGTGTGAGCAATAATAATAATTAATCTTCTTAATCAGGGAATCTTTTCACAGCAAGCAGAGCTTTTAGTGAATTCAGTTCTACGTGTTACTCTATGACACACAAACCATTTAAGTCAATGGTACCTTTTCCTTTAGCAGGCTTTGGATCAGAAACTCTGGCTAAAGAGTTGGGTACCCCGTTTTTATATAACGGCCATTCCTGAGCAGTTACTGAATGACTGGCAGGAATGTGAGAGTTGCCTGTCCAGTGGACTGCCATAATTTTTTATTCAGGTACTGTGTGTTCATTTTACATGACCAGCACTCAGACTTACCTAGCTCTGCTTTTACTCTCTGATGAGGTGGCTGTCAAGTTTTCCATGCAAGATCTTCTAGTGCAGGTAGTTTAGCTGATACACAAAGTCAGCACTATGGTGCTCCTGACTTTGTTTCTCTCCCTGGGGACAGTCTTGCAAACCAAAGCCATTTGTGTTAATGTTCACAGAAAGCGAGTAAAACAGGCCACGAACACAATCAAAACAAATCTGCTGTTTATATTTGAATGACTGTTTGGTCATGCTCTAATAGCAATAATCATCAGCAGTAGCAGCGGGGAGCCAGCATGCACGTTAACTGCATTACATTTTCATTTGACATGAGTAATTGTAACATTCACTGAAGTTGTTCTAATAGTTACGATACACTTGTTGGTCCACGAGGTGGAAAGTGGTAGAAGGCCAAATTAAGGTAGTTTGTCTGACTCTCACTAATGAATTGCCCTACTCACAACTGATAATGTAGCAGAAGTAATTTGACTATTGCTGATTATTTTTAAACTATATTTAAGGTACATCAAGCATTTTCCTCTACTGCACGAATACATGTGATGATTGGAGATAGGCCTGGGTAGGAGTTGGTGTGAGTGCTGGGTACAACATCTGGATTTGGTTTGCAGCTTTTCATCTCTTCATTCATTTGCAAAGTAAATGAATACCCTGTATCAAGCCAGTGCCATGTTGTGTAGAGAAAAGGCGAGAATCAATTCTGTTATTTCTTTTAAACAAAGAAAATTCTCAGCTAATAAATGGATCAACATAGTCTCCAGCCTAATAATGTTGTATCAGGTTTTCTTAAGTCTTGCCTGACTCTGAAAGCTGAGGTAGGGGCTATTAGATTGTGTCACTGGAGGTTTAGATGAGGATCTGAGATCCACTAGGTCTCAGGTCAAAGTGCTCAGCTGAAGGCTGAGCCATGAGGTTCCATTTCAAAGCCATCTCTAATCATAAATGCCATGTTTGTTTTCTTATTAGCTAAATTAAAAACAAACAAACAAAACCAAAAAAACAGTTGGAAGCTGGGGAATCTCACAACAGGGGCCTTTCCAGATCTACAGGAGATGCACACGAGCCAGCCTGGCCTCTGCCTCGGTGTGCTCCCTCTAGCCTCCCACTGCTCCTGGCCGGCTGCTCGCCACCGCCCCGGGGTGACCTCCCTGCTTAGCACCCTGCAGCTTTTGCTCACGTTCACAGCAGGCTCTAAACGAAGTAGAATGAGGCTCCAATTACAGTTTTAACGAGGATGAAAATCCTGATTCCCATCTCGTGCTGAGTTCCCAGCTGTAGGAATTTATCAGATTGTTCCAGCCGGGCGGACTCCGGCTCCTGGCTCTGCCGTGGCCTCTGCTGGGCAGTGCCTGCTGGCTGTGCTGCAGAGAGCAGAGTGCTCTCTGCAGCTCAGCCAGGCCAGGCTGATTTCTCACACGGCAGCAAGCAGTCATTTTGTTCACTCATCTGCTCACATTACTGTGGTATAATGATTTCCTAATTGCTTCTATTAAGCACATCTCTAAACAGCTACCTGTCCACCTGCCAGACTGTGCTGGGGGCCATATGGGATTGAAAACAGAGCCCTGGAAGGCCCCTTGGACAGTATCTCTAAGGATTCCATTTTTCTTTCCAGTCAAGGATGAAGCCTTTTAGTCAAGTCTTTGCCTAAATCATAGCTAGGTTCTGTACAGGGGCCAAGATGGGGCCAGCCCCATCCAGCATCTCCTCCCTCCAGCTCTGCCCTGTGGCATCCAGACTCACCCAAAGCATCCCTGTGCTCAGCTTGACTCAGATGGATCCTCCACCTGGATAATCTCCACCTGTCATTGAACCAGTCTGGCCGGAGGGCTTCCTACATGCTCTGTCTGCCTTTCTCTTGGGTCTGTGTGTGCTCAGCCCTCATCAGTCCTAGCTGCTCTCCCCCATCTTTCCCTGCCCTTTGGTCTCATCTCTCTCTCTCATTTTGTCATGTGGTTCACAAGGTAGTGCCAGTCTGTCTTGCATGTGCCCAGCACAAGGCAGCCCTCATCAGCCTGAGCCTGCATGTGCCCTGGCACAGAGGGGAAAGGAGGGGGGAAGATAGAAAGGTAACTGAAGTGAAGAAGGGAAATACGGTTGGGGAGTTGGCACAGGTGCTTCCCATATAGTGCCAGGCAGCATTTTCAGACGGCGGCAGCACGTGGTGAACATCACTTTGCATATGAAAATCTAGTTAAGCTAACGAGGTCCTTAATTAGGGCTTTTATTATCTTTTAATTCTTTGCTTAAAGGAAAGTGATTACAAAGCTCATCTTTATGATACAGCAAACTAATCTTTCATTTCTGAAGTGTTTCCTTTCCTTCTCTTACCACAATAATGGGGAAAGGGAAGGAAAGAAAAAGGATAGAGAGGTGGGTGCAGAAAGGGAAACTAAACTGCGAAAAGGCCACAAAACAGAGGGTTTGAACATGCATGCTCTTGCAATACCTTTTCCATGAGGATCAGGAAAAGCCTCAGGAACCTGTGACTGGGAATGAGAGAAGCAAAATATCAAGAAGGTAGTGTCACAGCAGGAAATGGGGGGCCATAGGCTGTTGCTGCAGGATCTGCACACCTCTGTCCCTGCCACAGGGCTTGCTGCTCCTCGGTGCCACTCAGCCACATCAAGTGGCTCAGCAGGCTTTGTGCATTAATCTCATAGTTGTCTTCTTAAAGGAACTTCCATAAAGGCCCCACAGATATCAAAGCAGAGTAGTTGGGGCTGTAGGGCTCCTGTCTGCTCTTCTAGATGCCCCCAGACTGCACAGCTTATGAAACTGGAGGATGAACAGAGCTGATTAGAAACAAGCACATGCTGAAAAGCTCTGCCAGGGTTCCTTCTACCCAGCATCCTTCACCCCCAGCTTTCCCAGCCTGTGACTCCCTTCACCAGCTTTCTCAGTGTATTTCAGATCTAATGGCTGGCACTCTTTCTGTCCTACATTTCCCACAGGCCTGCTGATTTTATCCCATTCTGTTAGATCCTCTGGCATACCAGTGCTGGGCTTCACACAGAACGTACTTTGTGCACTGGATCTTGACTTGTTATCACAGCCCTGTGAGTCTGACAAGCAGATATCATGCTTTCTGTCTTTTGTGATTTGGACATTTGTTGAAAGCTGCTAAATTAATGTTTATTATGAACACTGCCATCTTAGAGCCTTGGTTACTGCTTCTCTTCACCCACCTCTAAGGCACAGTATGTTATGACACAAAGCCATATCCCCTAGTAGGGGGATGGTGATAGATCTTTCCAACACAAAGAGTGTCAAGTGGGGTCAGCTGCCCAAAACTGAGAAGCTTGAGAACCTCCAGGTGGTAACTCCATCAAGGCAAATTCTGTGAGCCAAGACTGATTAGGTGCCCTGCTGCAACTAGTGCATCCCAGTGCTGATGGAGGAGTAATCCTTTGGATGGATATAAAAGTAAAGTGCGGATCATTTTTTGCCATTAGAGATCATGTGATATTTCCTTTAAAAGCAGGGATGTTAACATAAATTTCACTGAATTCCAATGCAACTCATTACATGCTACTTTCTGAATTTCTTCTCTTTGCAATTAAAATTTCTATCTGTTCTCCTTTCCTTTTCCAGACTGCTTCAGCACTGCAAAGCAGTTGCTTCATTCCATACCACAGCCACATTTCAGCTTTTGCTGATACAATCTTTACTGTATGTGTTTAGAATGTATCAGAAAACAGAGTTTGGTGTGTTAATGCTATCCACTTTTCACTGCCATGATAGCAATGTTTGCTGTGCACTTTCTAATCCAATTACATTCCAAATGAAAATAAAAGAAATTTTTAAACCTTCAACTTGCAGCTGAAGCTAGGAACATTGTGCGTTAGACACTGAGCATCAAACAGCAATTTGTGCCTTTGAATTCTTTTTCCCTGGTAAAAGATCATCGGCTTTATCTATGAAGTTGTAGATGATGCCAAAGACAAATGGACTGATTTTGCAAGGTGCTTACTGTCTGCATTTCCAACTCAAGCTAATGCTTAGTATCTGTGAAAATTAGGCAAAAGATTTTTTACAACCACTTTGAAGTGCTTTGTAGTCTCTTTTCTCCGTATCTTTCATATTTATCTAGATTGAAGCAAGTTTAGAGGAGCAAATAAAATTACTAGCACTTCTTTGTCAACCTGGCAATATTTTCTGTCTGTTCTGCTTAGAAATCTCAGTCTAAACAGGTAAGATGAGCACGTATTACAGCTTTTCAGAAAATATCATTATGATATTTTTAAGCTGGTGGATTAGTGTCACCATCTTTAACTGTTTATTTCCATGTTCTTATTAATTGTATTAATCTCCCCAATACCAGGTAGCTTAATTTTCCAATAATTCCTTAAGGACATATTGACCCTAGTTAGAATTGGAATGAATAATGGAATACAGTTTATCATATTCATTAATTTCTGTAGATCTAATTTACATTGTAAGGTGGATATCCTGCTGTTGCATTTGTTTTACCTGGAGCCTCAGTTAAGTCATCTTTGCCCAAACTCTGGCCACAATGTGTTAGACCCCAGGTATTTTACTTACTGGATCAGTATCTCTTTCTGGCTTCCTGCAATCCTTGCCAAAGACTTCCTATGCATTAACTTGCCTGTACCCAAATTAAAACATCATCCGTTAAAAGTATGACATCTCATAATCCCTCAAAGATCTGTGCAATTACTCTTTGTAATACCTTGGGATCAGAACTTTTACCAAATGGCCTTTGCTTAAATTCACTGTATAGTATCCAAATGGTGTACTAAAAATCACTAGCTTAGAGCCCAATCTTTTTTTCTTCAAAAAATGACTGTTACATTAATTCTGTAGAATATTTTTATTTTTCTACTAAGATCTTAGCTGTCCTTTTTTTTGTGACTTTGATCAGATGCTATACAGACTTTATGGCTTCATTTTGGTTATGTGAATCGATACACATCCATAGCATATTTGACTTCTCAGTTACAACCACGTAATTCTTTCAAACGATAAATTGTTCTTCTGTACCAATAAATGCTTGCTTTTTTTTCCCTATGATTAAATTCAGTTTTCCTACTCATTAGGGTGAACACTGCCTTTTTCTGGATGGGCATCACATGGGAGTGATTAATTTATCAAAGTGGTGTTTGGAGATGTGAGGATTGTGTAGTCTGTTTAGGATTCTGTAGTGCTTATAACACACATCCCTTTTTACCAACTTGGACTGTGTCATTTTCAAGTCCCAATATTTTCCCTGGAACATGTTGCAGTCACCCAATTTAAAATAATACAACCATATCATTAATGTTTAGCTGTGCATGCCTGTCTGAGCCATTTATTTTGCACTCTGTGTCTACAGAAATATATATGCCATTGTCTCTCTGTTCTCTAAATGTGCAGACTCTCCTGGTTTTAATGTATCTGCTGCAAACCTGAATTTTTTTTTTTTGTCTTTGTATTTATATATTTATATGTTTGTGGCTAGGGGGTTATGATTATCAGAGTAACTTTTATTTCCCTTCTGGATTCTTTTTTGGATTCCCTTAATCTTCAGCATCTGAAATGATGCAGTATGGACACTCATTCATCACTGAGTCACACTGAGCCCAACTGTGCATTCCACTGCCTTTTAAAGTGTCTCTCTTCCTGAGTGAAGATTATATACCCTTTTCTTCAGAGGTTTGCATCCATCTGGGGTCTGATCCAATGCCCCCAAAAGCCTGTGGAATCATCCTAGTTGCCTTCAATAGGTTTTAAATAAGGCTTCAGTCATTTTGTCCCAAGGCTACAAATTTCTCTTTCATTTAAGGCTTGTGGAGCTCTTCAAATTCATGTGACTGAGCTAAAATTTCTATCCAGTCCCCAGTGCATCAGCTAGATCAATTACCCATGGTTGCAATGTTTTTAAATGATCACATTTTGTATAGTAGCAGCTTCTCTCTCTGATTTTCAGAGCCTGAGCCAAATCCTCCCCAGTTGCTTCTCCTCCCATGCAAAAGCAGTGCATGCCAACAGGCACCACCGAGTCCACCGTGTGTGGTGTGTATGGTGCTGCAGCTTTATAAGAGCCTCCTCTGCAGCTTATTGGGACTGGGCAACTGTTCAAACTCTTCCTGATGCTCTCTTTTCTGTTCAGATTTCTTGACAATTCAGAGAATTTGTGGGAAATAAACACTCCCATCTCTAGCTTGTGTCAGGGTTCAGTGGGCACCAAGGGAGAGCGACACTGTTGTCGTAAAAAGGAAGATTGTGCTCTTTTACATAAGGGTATACTTGCATCCTGGAGACATCTCAGTAATACTGGGCAGGTTTGAATTTTAATACACATGCTGTTATCACAGTCCTGTGTTAATGTAATGCCTTGTTAGCTCCAAAAGCTAGGCCTGAAACTAAACACCTCCACAGTTAGAGAAAGCATCCAGCCTGGGATTGAACCAACTCTGGCTACAAGCCATAAAGATACAACATTGGATAAGAAACAGGGCAAAAAGCTGGAAGTTGCAAGCTAGCCTTCCTAGCTGGCATGAAGAAGAGAAGATGAAACACAGGTAAAAAGAATTAACTATGGGGCATCCATCAAAGTCTTTCTCAAGGTGAATAATTACACTCTCTGTTAATTACACATAGTACCATAGCTTGGCTTTCATGATATATGTCAGGTTTTATTGCTCTTGTTGTCAGTTTCTGGATGTCATAACTCTGCTCCCCAGCAGCTTGTCTTCAGGATGTGCTATAGTAAATGAATTCCATAAAAAAAGCATTTGCTAATGTTTGTTTCCCCAGGAACAGCAGTGCCATAGGGTGGTTGCAGACCTTGCACCGAGCTCTCCCAGCAGGATGGTGCTTAGAGCTGGTTTACTTATGCACCTTCTACAGGGCCCTGAGATTAAACCTGACTAGTAAACCTATGTAAATCTTGCTAAAGCAGACAGGGATGTGTTTCTTTGTGCAGGCTTTATCATGCTGCCTCTAATCTCATTCATAAACCTGACAGGCCAACATTGCTGCCTTGGGTTATCCCTGGCTTTCCTAACCCACCCAAGCACCCTGGGCTTGCAGCACTTTAGAGGTCTTCTCACTCTAGTGTGGGGTTTCATGGCTCTTCTCCTGCATATTGGCAAGTCTCATTTTCAGTACTGTGCTTATTTTTCTTTCAGAAGTGTTTCTTGGATGAATTTTGTTTACAATTATGGAATCACAGAAAAAAACAATGAAAAAAATGTATGTGCTTATAAAAATCCTGTCAAGCTGAACTCATCCAACCAAGGAGAATTATCAGTATTATTTGACTTTGTTTTGTCATACCAAATGATTTACTAGCCAGCTTTTGAAGAGCGTATGAATTCTTGGAAGAGTTATGGTAGGACATTGTGTTTCACCTTATTCAAATAGAAATGTGTGAGGATGCTGTTGTTTTGTCCCTTTCCTTGCCAAAAATAAATACATTTCATTTCACATCTGAAAATTTTAATTTGCTTTAGCCATGGGGAAATTTTTATGTTTAGTCCATGGGCTGAAATATGTTCTCATCAATTTTGTTTTGAGTATGTTTGCATAAGGAACAAATTAATCAAAAATGTCTATGTGCCAAAATTTCATGAAGAAACATTGCCAAATTTTGGCTGCAAATAATTTGCCCAGCTCTGGTGATCAGGATGAATAAGAAAGAGCAAAAGTTCTCACGGAAGCTTTTGTGTCTGTTTCTTCCATGTTCTTGGTTATGGTTAGTATTTGCAGGCCTGAAAATACTTAGTGTATTTAATACTCCTGTGAAATAACAGGAATTACCTTTTCCTTTCTTGTGCGAGGCTCAGAAAGGGGGACACTAAAGATGGGTCAAACCACCCAAATGACATACCCAGCTTAAGGTAGGATGCAGTGTTGTCTGGACCTGTGATCTTTCTCTGTAGCTTGTAAAGAAAGCTTATGATAGAAGTCCATCTTGAAGGTGGGATGTTAGACTAGATGAATGCTGCTCTGTACGGTGGGTATCTATGGGAGGTGTCTGTGACTGCAGGAAATCTCTGCCAGAGCAAGGAAATGAAACTGCTCCAGGGATCCCAGGCAAATCATGGGACCTTCTTCCTTCTATGCATTTCCGGCAACCTCTGCTCTCATAGATTTCAGAGTAGAGAAGTGTTGATGCAAGCCAACTGGCAGTCCAGGTAGAATAGCACTCACATTGCAAGCAAGCAGAAAAATAAGCATTCTGAGCACAGAAGAGATGCACTGATGCAGAGGATTAAAGCCAAAAGACACCTTGGCTTTCTGAGGCAAGTCTGGGTCAATACTGGTCTTATTTTGCCATACATTGGGCAGGGAGTTGGACTAGAAACCTTGAGTGACCCCTTTTCAGCTGCAGGGTTCTGCAAGTCTCTGACTCACTGTTTGTTCTGTGGGCTGCTCTCCAGTGCTGCAGTGTGGTTTTTGCGTGCACCACGTGCTGTCACTCTTTGCCACACCGTAGGTACTGAAGGTCACTGTGTCCTGTTCTTGGTGAAACCTTGAAGCCCTCCGTGCCCATCCTGATCAAATGCTCCTAACACAGTGGTATAGAGACGTCCTGGGAACACGCTGGAGTTCCAGAGAGAAGTGGCAGGGAACAGTGGCTGCTTTGGGTACTCAGGAAGGCTTGCAAGTAGGTGTGAGCAGCCCTCAGAGATGCTCATGCTCATAGAAAGAGTTAGATGCAACATCTCTGGTGTTCCCCCTTCTACAGGGGCTCTCAGGAAATGCAGGAGGTTTGCACAGGACAGGGCAGGTCATGGCTTTGCTCCCTACGGGCTTAGAACACCTCCCACGGAATCGCCACCTCAGCTGCCAGCCATGCCCACGGGCCAGCAGCCTCAGCCCTGGCCCTTGCAGTTTGTGGTGTGGGGGCTTTGGGGAGAGTGGGTCAAGCTCAAGACTCAAGGGTCTGAGTCAAGCTGAGCACAGGGATGCTTTGGGTGAGTCTGGATGCCACAGGGCAGAGCTGGAGGGAGGAGATGCTGGATGGGGCTGGCCCCATCTTGGCCCCTGTACAGAACCTAGCTATGATTTAGGCAAAGACTTGACTAAAAGGCTTCATCCTTGACTGGAAAGAAAAATGGAATCCTTAGAGATACTGTCCAAGGGGCCTTCCAGGGCTCTGTTTTCAATCCCATATGGCCCCCAGCACAGTCTGGCAGGTGGACAGGTAGCTGTTTAGAGATGTGCTTAATAGAAGCAATTAGGAAATCATTATACCACAGTAATGTGAGCAGATGAGTGAACAAAATGACTGCTCTCCCTGCCTTGCTGTAGAGATCTAACTCTGGCTGGGTGTCCACCAAAGCCACTCTATCCCTTCCCTGCACAAGGAGACAGGGAAGACAAAATCCAACAAAGGGTTCATGGCTTGAGATAAGGACCAGGAGAGACAACTCATCAAATATCATCATGGGCAAAACAGACTCAAATTGGGGATATTAGTTGAATTTATTACCAATCAAAATGGGAGCAGGATAATGAAAAGTAAAATAAATCTTTAAAGCACTTTTCTCGAACCCTCCCTCACTCCCAAGCTCCACTTCCTCCCCTCCAGTGGCACAGGGAGACAGGGAATGGAGTTGTGGTCAGTTCATCACGTGTTGTTTCTCCTGCTGCTCAGGAAGAAGAGCCACTCCTCTCTTCTCTGGTTGCAATTACAGCTGCACAATAATGTTTTTTCCTTCTTAAAATGTTATCACAGTGGCATTACCAGCAGCTCTGATTGGCTTTGCCTTGGCCAGCAGCAGGTCCATCTTGGAGCCAGCTGGCAGAGGTTCTGCTGGACGTGGGGGAAGCTCCTGGCAGTTTCTCACAGAAGCCACTCCTGTAGCCCCCACACCAAAACCTGGCCCCACAAACCCAAGACACTTGTTTTCCTTGTCCCTTAGAGTGGGCTGAGTGGAGGAACGGGGCAGAGCCTCAAATCCAGGATGGATCTCACCCATGGCTCTTGTCATGCTTTCAGACCACTTAGCAGTGGTTTAGTTTCCTTTGGAAACCAGAATCTTTTCAAATATGGCAGTGATAATTGCCTAAAATTGCTTTTAACCATGCTAAAATCACACATAATTCCTAGATCAGTGAATGAGAAGCACTCTCATTTGTTGTGTGGTCCACTGTCCCATTTGGCTAGGACAGCTGTAATGATACCAACCCTTGGGGCTTCCCTGATGTCTGGTAACCCTGATAGTCTTTCCATCACTGGACCTCTGTCCTTTTTGCTAAATTTTTGAAATTCATATGGATGAAGTAGCTGAAAAATCATTGTCTCTGTGTCAGGGCTAATTGAAACTGTCTCTTCTTTGATACCTTGGGTGACAGCTTGTCCAGCTATGCTCTGCCTTCTCATGTAACTGCACTAAAGTCATGTGATGCCAGAACCACAATGGCAAGTGTGTCCCAAAGAGCCCAGGAAAGCTTTTGGAATCTGGGCCTTTGTTTCAGCTCCCCATCCCTAAAGTCCATGTCTCTGTCTTTGAACTCAAGACTGTTCTCTTGGTAGCTTCCATGTTGCACTGTGCTCACAGGAACAGTTCCTGTTACCACCAAGGTAATTTTTCTGCCAGTATGTAGTTCTGCAAGGTATTTTTACCATTCAGCCTCCCAAATAAGCTGCCTTAGCAGAATCTGCTGTCCTGGTTGTCAAGAAGTTGGAAAGCCTTGCTGTAGAAAATCAGTGGCATTTGGAGATGGGTGAAAAAAAACCCCTCCAAATGTAAGTGATCTTAATGAAGCCCCTATATAGATATTTGTGTATTTATTGTTAGCTCTCTCTGTAAAAACTTGGTGTGTGGAGGAGTGATTTAATTCAATTACTTCAAGATTGTGCTTAAAAGTATTCCCTTAAGATCTCAGCATGTCTCTTTACCCACCAACACATTTGAAGACAGTCTGCACAATGGAGATATCACGTTCAATCTAAGTCCCACACAGCGTCTCTTGTTTTACCTAAACCAGCTTAAGCCTTCTCTCTAGGAAAATGTTGCCCAGTTGCTTGGGACTTTATAAGAGCATGTGTTAACAGGCTTTGAGTCACTATAAAGGTTTTAGTTCTCTGAAATAAATACTATCTTTGACTTGATGCCAGTGTAACCCTTGCTATGACACAGTCTCTCACTGAAGCTCAGAAGGTAGAGGGCTGGTGATTTCATCCTGCAGAGACAGTGACAGAGAAAACACATTTTAGGAATTACATCTGAAGCATTTCTTTTTCTGATTGTATCTCTCAAACATCATTTTTAGGGGAAAGCAGGGTTGATGCCAGCATTCAAAGTGAACAGTTCCAACGAGTCTTAAAATAGGAACTTAAAGGGTCCTGAAAAACATCACAAGCCAATCTCTCTACCTTGATGCAGTCACCTGTACATCTGTTATTCCTGACATAGAATTTATTTGAAAGCTGTCAAGTACCAGAAGGACTGTGCCCTTCCCAAGCAGAACTTTATAATACTTTCCCAAGCTTACCAATAGAGCTTTCATTCTGCTTGCTAGTTAGCATGCATCCTTCTTCCTGAAATTTAAATCAGTTACTCATTGCTCTGTCTGCAGTGGACATGGAGAACAAATGATTTTTCTCTTTTTTAAACAATCTTTTATGTACATGAAGATTCTTGTCATACCTCTCCCAGTCTTCTCTTCTGCTGACTTTCAATTTTCCCTGGAAGAGGTGTTTTCTAGAAGCATAATTATTCTTGTTTGCTCTCCTCTAGGCTCTTTTCTTGGGCCCACATCTTTCTTGAAGTGTCATGCCCAAAACTGGACACAGTATTCCAGCAGAAGCCACTCAGTGCTCAGGAGAGTGGAAAGATCATATAATGTGTCCAGATCCCTATGCCTACATGGTATTTGTCTTTTTCACAGTGTTATAATACTGCTCAGATAAGTCCAGCTGGCAAACCACTACATTCTGCCCACCTCAGATTACTTTCTTTTTGAAGAACTTTTTACTGTTTAATGGTTCCCTTATCTTGCCCATGTGGTTATATCTCCCTGTTAAAGGCTTTAATAGATCTTTGTTGTATTCATTCAGTGTTTTAAGAGTTCGTCTCCACATTGTAAAGATCCATTTCAATTCTTACGTTAGCTTTCCACGGTCAGGTATCATCTACACAATAATGAACCAGATCTCTACTCCATACCATTGCTTGGGTAGAGGATAATATGTTCAGCATATTTGTCCTGGGAGAGAGCCCTGAGAATCTCACTCGTTGCAGTTTCCCCTGTTGGCAGAAACCGCTGAGAGCGTCCCTCTGAGTGAGGCTGTGACACTGGTTTCATTCCTACCCTTGAGTAGTTACTAGTCCATGTTTTCTGAGATTGCTGAAGAGAATATCACAGGCACCAGTCACAAATCCTACTAAAAGTCAAGATATATGGCATCTACTGCTTGTCACCTTTGCCCAAGGCCCATTACCTGTCACACAAAGAAATTAAATTGGCTTGACACAATTTCTTTCTGACAATTCAACAGGGTCTGTTACTCATCTCTTCCTACTTATCCTTTTAGCTTTCTACATACAGTTCGATTATTTGTTTCAATATTTTTCCTTGGGATGGAAGTTAAACTGAGTGGTCTGTAATTCTCGAGCATAATTTTTCAAAGCTAGGCACCATGTTTCTCCTTTCCAGACTTCTCAAGTCTTTTCTGTTCTCTATGATTCATGTTCTCTATGAACTGGACTTGCTTCAGCCGCTTCTCTTAAGTATTCAAAGGAAGAAGTTTGTCAGGAGCAGCCAGCTTGAATACACATTCTTCTGTTTTTTTTTTCTTGGCTTTCATGCCATTGGCATTAATAGCATAGTGTTAGATGCTTGCACTTGACCTACTTAATTAACTGTCCTCCAGAAATTATTCAGCCTTTAGACTGTCATCTGTCCCTTTTCATTAACACTTTCTTTTTGTTCTCCTCTCTGCTAGTGAATAAAGGGGATGCTTGTTGCTTTTTGATTGAATCTGTGCATCATTTATACCCTCCCCCCACCCAGTAGCTGGACCTGGGGTCTGTGCTCCCTTCATACAAGATCAAAAGAAGTGCTCATGATTTAGTCATGTCCTGCTGCCTTCCTATGTGCTGCAACAGGACACTGGTGTCTCAGTGCTGTTTCTTTGAGAAATTGTCAGCTTTCCTTGTTTCCTTTAGAATCACTTACATTGCAGCCTGCCTGCCTGTTTTCAGTGTGTATTTTCTGCTTCATTAAAGTTCCTGCTTTTGTCTTCTTGTTTTACTTCTTGCTCTTTGTATGGGTTCTGAACTCTATCATTGCTTGTTCACTCTCACCAAAGTTGCCTTCTGCTTTCATAGTCTTATTTCGCCTTGGTTCCAGGTATTAAGCAAACTTGCACACTGAAGAGATTCTGTCTTTGGGACTGCAGCTCTTTCTGCTCCAGAGCTTTTTGCTGTGGCGATGGTGTTTCCCTCTCACTTGTTCCTTCTCCTTGTCTGTCCCCGAGTTGATGTAGGTCGAACAGCAAAGCTTGTAAGCAGTGGCTGAGCTGCAGAGGCACAGGATCAGAGCTGCTGCAGAGCTGCCCTTCTCCCACTGGGTCACTGGTTAGCAGTTTTGTTTACTTGGGCTTTTCAATTCCTTTGGGCTTGCCTCACATTGCATGAACTTCATGGATGCTTTGCGTTTGTTTTTTTCTCATTTAATGCTCATTGAAGTCAAACAGCCACTTCTTGCAGCTCTGCTTTGATTTACCTATCAGTAGCAGGAAGAACCTGATTGTGTTACCATGTCAAATCTGGTCACTCCTGCAGTTGATTCAAGTCCACATTAAGATATCCTCTCTAACAGAAGTGACTTCTCAAGTGTCTTCCCTTTCACTTTTTTTTTTTTTAATCTCTGGTTCCATTGCCACAATTGTGCAAATGTAGTAAATTATAAAAACACAAAGCATAACCAATGCCTGGTTTTGCTTCCATGTTGTTTTATATGGAACTCTTTTTGCATTTCAATCTTAAAATTGTGTTACAATGCAAATTTTAACTAGTGTTTACTTCTGTAAAATAAATTTGTGGTTTGTAGTTTTCCGCTTGTAGTATTCTGCCTATGGTGAATAGTTTTTGCAAGGACTCTGGTGAATGAATTCCACTAAGTGAAGTTATTCTGAAATGAATGTAGCTCTTCTGTAGTTAAAGTTTCAACTGGAGTTTACCTGATTTTGAACAGATGTTTCCCTTATGAGATAGATAAACAAAGGAATAAAACCGTCCCCAAAAGACAGACCATGTGAAGCCTTGACTAAGAGATTTTTACCTACTAAGAAATGAACAGGATTCCCTGGATTGCTGCCTATAGCTACCTGAAGGTAGAATTTTTTAGATGGAAAAATATCCTTTAATTCACTTTGCCACTTTATGCCACAGGAACAAAAAAGATAACAATGCAAAAACAAATCAGAGTTAAAACTTCTCTAGTAGACTCATCTTGTTGAATCTAATGCACAAGAGCACTGAAAATTAGTTGATTGAACTCTAATTTTAAAAGTCACTGACATTATAAAAAAATGTCAGAGGGCATGTCATCAGAAACAGGCTTAAAATAGGATGTCATATGACTGCTGAAGACCTAAATCTCTTTTCTGTTTCTATTCTTAATTTGTTTAGCATTTTGCAAATACTGAAACTACAAAGCAATTGTCAAAAAGGATTTTTAGCAGAAATTCCCAACCCCTGGCAACACTCAGATGACCTGCATACATATAATAATGCAATAAGCAAACAAAAACTCTCTTCAGGAGGAGCTGAACTGAGCCCTGAGAAAGAAAAAAAACCAAAAAACTCTACCACCAGTTCTCTCTTTTCCCTTTAAATTGTATCACCCTTTGTTCAGGTCAGTGCTTTCGGTAGGAAGAATTTACTAGTGATGACTTTCTTTTCTGATGATGATAAGAATGAAGTCTGTCAGAAAAGCTCTGTGTTGATATAGGCAGACCAAGGAGACCCATTACTTCATTTTCTGTTTCAGAAACATGCCCTTAGCTTGAGGTGATTGCTCATTTTGGATTTTGTTAAAAGAAGTTTTCTGTAGTAAGAAGGCAAATGGAAATGCTCTGTGCCGATTTGAAGATGCAGTCATAAATTGTGGCTGGTGTTCAGAAGCTGTTACGAATGATTGGTGTAATAAGGGAAGCTCGTTAAATTTTGGGCTGTCGACTTCAAATGGGAACAACCTGAGATTGAGGGGAAGACGAGGGCAGATAGACAGCCACACACATGGCTGAGGAATATTTTCTGCAGAGAAGGAAGAGGGAAAGAGAAAAAACTTCTACCATTTAAACTAACATGTCAGGTATTAACACCAAGTCATGCTGCACATCCTAAAACCTCATGTCTGTCCCATCCCTGGATACTTGAGCTTCTCAAGGAGCAGACCCTCAATGATTAAAATTTGTCTTCTGGTGGTTTAAGTCACATTGGAATTCATGACTATTAATCTTAAAATTCCAAGCTGCAAAGTGCAGAGCTGTAGGAGCTACCTATGAGCATCTCAAGTCTCTCTGCATTAGGACAGAGGCAGGGGATTTTAGGTCAATGTGATGGCTTTCATCCTTACTCCTGAGCCAGAGCCTTTACAGAGCAGGAAAAACCAGAAGAAGCCTGGTCATAGGGAGGAGCAAGAATGCATGTTTTAACAGTGGAGGGGTCAGTTTCAATTGTGAAATCAGGTAGTGGGAGGAATTTTAACTGCTTAAAAGAAAAAAACAATTGTGTTCCTTCTTTATGAGTTAGGATGCTTAGCTGCACAGCAGGCTCATCCCAAAAAATCTCACCAAATGCTGAGGAAAAAGAGTCAGAATACAACTGAAAGTGCTTTTTGGTATTATTATAGATTTTTCAGCTTCTTATGCCAGCCAAAGTAAAGAACAATTGATTGAGGAAACCTCAGTAGGGCCTGTGAGTTTTCTCTAGGATGCATTTCTGGAAGTGTGAGTATCAATTTCCAGCCTCTGCTTGCAGCTCTGGAGGTCTGGGACAAGGATGGGCTTAAGCTTTGTCTGAATTTGGGGCTGGAACCAGCACTGGAGTCCAGGCTTCTCCTGGAGGCTTGGATCAGCTGTGCTCCACCGGGGCACAGGGGTGACACGGAGCGGGAGCCAGAGAAAAAGCTTAAGTGTGCCGGAGGGACTTGGGAAGGCAGAGCACAGCAAGCCTGCTCACATCAAGGGAAGCTGAACTGCACATGGGCCCAGCACGTGAGACACAAATAAATACAGCAGCCTGGTGAGTGCCCAGCTGGGGTGAGCTTTATTTTGCTTTTTAAAGGAATGCTGTCAATTCCTATTTGGCTGATGAATTTTTGCTTTGTTTAAAAAGGGAAAAAAAAAAAAAAGGAGAAAAGGTGATGGTTGTTAGTTTTTCTCCCCACACAAGCCAAGAGTAAGTAATTTCCATTAAGAAGTTCATTTTTTGTAAAAGTTCCAGTGCGAAGGGTTGTCTTAAAAACTGCTTCCTTGTCACCTGATACTTAAATTCACTAGAGAGAAAAAGGAAAGCTGCGGCATTGATTTTCATTGTCTGGGCTTAGAGAACAAAAAGCTATCAGGGGGAGGGAAAAAGAATAAGAATACCCCTCCTGGCAATAATCTGAGTTGTTGTTTGTGATATGAATTTGGGAATATATTCCTTTAAAAAACACTATTTCTTTTTAAGTGGCTAATTCTGCTGTGAACAAATCTTGGAAAACACCAGTGGAATTAGATGTATTTCAATTAAGGAACTCAAAGGAAGTAGGTTTTTACCTACAGCACAGTATGGAAATGAGGATGGGAGCGTAAGGCATTTTACAAAGCAAAATATAAGTTCCTTTGAGTAAACAGGGAAGTAACAGGTGTGAAATGTTGCTAGCAGAAATTAAACGTTGTGGCCAAAAGGTTTGTTTTGTTTTTATGCCTGTTTGCTAAGGCGTAATTGTTCAGGTACAAACAATCAATCAATCTGCAAGTGTAAGAAAGGGTCAGGGTGTCCATTTCATCAAACCAGACCAGTACATTACTTACTGCCAGATTAAATTGTCCGGAGGTGGGAAGGATGTCAAAACGTCATGCCTTCGATGAATTTGTTTTCCTGCAGACAGTGATTTCTTTGAGTGCCTGGCTGTGGGTGTTAGAAGTGCATCTTGCAGAAATGGGTGCTTGTTGCCCACCAGCTGGGCAGAACTAGGGTATTTTGGAAAATGCACTAGTGTGTTTAATAAGTCAGTTTTTACTTTGCCAGACCCCATACAAGAAGATACACTGGCTTCTCTTTTCCCTTGCATATTTATTGGCTGTTAGATGTCTAGAAGGGAAGTTTAAGTGCAGCATCTAGAGGTTTCTGTGTCCAGACGAATATGTAAGTTGTATGAAGTTTGAATCCTTACTGGCATTAGAAGATCTAAGTGTGACTCAAGCTACACATCTGCATAACAATTTGCAGATGCAAGTCATGGTAATAATTAAATTCCAATTAATGAATCCTATGCAAGGTTTAATTTCTTTATTTGGGGCCCATATTTCTGCTGGCACTCTGTACAAGCTAATTTGTGACTATCTTAAGGATCCTGTTTGTCCCCCTGTTGTCATGGACAGATGGAGATAAGCAGCTCTTCGCCTCATGATGCTCTTTGCTACAGAAAGTGCAAAATTTCTGTCTTTTCAATGATTTTTTAAAAACAATTTATTAATTGGCCACCTGCAGAAATTTCAAAACAGCAATCAGTATTAAAAAAAAAAAGACAGCTTGGAGAGACGGGTAATTTTTACTTTTGTGGAGGCACTTCTGTAGGAGCAAACTGACTGCCTGGATTGTATTTTATATTGAATCCAGTGCAAACACAAGGTTTATGCAAATAGCAAAAATACTAAGTGCCGCATATAATTGGGGCCAAAATTTTAACCTCTAGAAATAAAAAACAGAGCAAAAGTAATGGAAAGTCTAATCTGCTTTAGTACAGCACAGGATGAATTTTGTGTTTTCTGTATGCAGCAATTTGCTACTTCCAGAGCAAGTGGAGAGTGTTTTGATGATTTCCATGTCTTCAGTGGAAAAGAGTCTTCTGTGTTTGGGAGATTTTCATTTTGTCTAAAACTAGAAAAGCTCCTTGATCAAGTGATTTCAGCTTTTGGAAGGCTTTCCAGCTAGCACTGGCTAGCAGAATGCCAACTACATACATGCTTAGTTTGTTACACCTGACTGTAATTGTGACTTGCACCTTGTTTTCTTCAACTGCTGCCTGTGTGCATGTTTTCAAAGAGATTTGAATTTTGAGTAACTTAGAGAGATGAAGAAAAACTATTTTGGTGTGGGTTTTTTGGGGGGGGAAGTGTTTTACTTTGTTTTCTTAAGTGAAAGAAGCTAAGGAAACATTTAGTTTCGCAAAGGTTCAGTCTGGCATTGCCTACCTCTTTGAATTACAGGTCCAAATTCTTCAAATTGCAGTGAGGAGGAGGGAGGGGAGGAAAACAATCTTTTTACCTTCAATACAAAACACTGCAATTATGAGATGAAGTTAGAGGAATGCATATGAAGAGTTATTTAAGCCAGAGCTGAGAGTGGAAACTGATTACAGCCTCAGCTCTGGGGAGACTCCAGCCCTTCCGTAATACAATGGCAAGTCTTGAAGTTTTCTACCCTTACAAGATCTGCCGCTTTAATAATCTTTAATCAATGCATGAAGAATGAGGTGAGGAAGGATGTTCAGAAATCAGGGGTGTCCATTCTCAGTTGCCTCAGAGATGTCAACTTCTCTGTCTATGAGATCTTCTGGTCGCATTGGTCACAGGTGTTTTTACCAGCCAGCAAATACAGGGACACAGGAGGGTCAAGGGGATCCCCTGGCCCGGGTCTCACAGCAGCTGGGAATTGGTGATGGAGGGAGGCACTCAGAGAAGACACAGGCAGAAACAGCCTTTACTGTAACGTTGCAGGGCTAAGGAAATGAGTTTGATCAGATCTGGCTCTTGGCAGCTTGCAGGTGGTGGCTGTTTGTCCTGTTGCAGCTGAGGAGCTGTATGTAGTGAACATCCTGGGTATGCAGTGTTTCTTCCAGCAGGTTCTTCATGTCCAGCAGCAGAAGTGCAGGAAGAACAGGAGGGTTGGGCCTGTTTGCCTTCATCTGCTCGTCTCAGAGCAGCCAAGTGCCCTGCAAAGAAAGCATTAGGTGACTACATGTAATGTTTTGCTTTCTCTGGTATCCACATGTGAATGTTGATTCTCTCCCTTTGCTTTCTCTCTTTCTGCCTATAATAGAAAAATTATAGGCAGAAACCAGGCTGGGCAATGGTTCCCCACTCTCATCTGGATGGGAGCAGACCCAAAGGAAAGGGCTTTTGTGATGGTTCTCTCCTTTTTTCTGTGTGAGCAGCAGTGCTTGAGGAAGGGGCTCCCATCAGTCTGTTTGGGGAAATTATGCTGTTTTTTTACAGGTTTTTTTAAAATGGATTGTAGCTATTTTATTTTGTGTGTCCTCACAGTCACCTGCATTGGTGCAACTGAACAGATGCAAATAGCACTCAAACAAGAGGGTGGGGTGATGGGAAGCTCTTACACTGACTTCATAGCACAAGAAAATGTATCTGGCAAACCAATCTTGGTCCTCTCAGCATGTCTGACTTTGGGAGCTCGGTAATTCAGAGTTGGCCACCAGTTCCTCGTTTTAGGAATGAGCAACAGAGAAGAGATTAAGGCAATAACAACAGCTGTCAGAGTATAGCCTTTTTAGTGGTATATTGGAAAGGAAGTTTGGCCTGTGTTAGTCTCAACTGAGAATGCACCAGCAAATGCTGGGAAAGATGAAGAAATGAGTGTGCAGCAGTGTCTGTTCCCTAGTTTGCTGTAAACCATATGTCTGTCGGTAGCATATATAAATACTGAGTAGGTGAATAGGTGACTCATATTCAATTGGCCAGATATTATGATTACCAGCACTGCCCAGCCATGCAGGCTCTGCCAAATAACTTTCAGGCATTTAGCACCTGTGGATGCTGTCCCTGTCACCCAGCCAGAACTGGCTGCCATCTGAATAACAGCAGCTCTGGCCCCTTGGTGTTGTCTGCCTGTCTTGCTGAGCCAAGCTTCATGCACACAGGAATTGTTCTACCTCCAAACGAGGCAGAGCCACTCTGCTTGGTATTGCTGTGTGTTTCTGTACTATACAACAGTGCAGGCAATAAGAAAGAGGCAATTTCTCTCTGAACTGCAGGTAACACAAATGCAATTAGCTGTATTGGTGTTTGGCCAGTGAAAATACGAGAACGTTCTTGGAAGCAGGAGAGTTAATGATGTTAAATCTTCATGAGCGGCCAAAGTCTATCCTCTCCTACTATTTTCTTTTTGCTGCCTTAATGTATAACTTTCTACCTTTGAATTGTAGGTAATTAAGCTGGACTCCTCCGTGCGGAAATGTCACACTTACCACCTATGGGCTTCCTATCTCCAGCTTTAAAAGGAATTATTCTTCCTGCAGCTCCTGCTGCTCCTGTGTTCCAGTCTTATTAACCTCATAGCCACAGAGAACAGTCTCTCCTGTGCTTTCATTAGGTCTGCTTTCTAAAGAATGTAACCAGAAACCAAAGGAAAATATTCAAAGTAAAGATTTGACTTCTTTCACTCATGGAGTGAGGTGACAATACGGAAAGTATCCTTCTAGCTCTTTTGGTCCCTTCTGACCTGGTCCTTCTGCTGGATCTGTCACCGCCATGTTCTCCTGATTTGTCTCTCAGCAAGGAAACAATTGCAGATACACACTTTTGCCATTATTCAGTCTCACATTTCATAACAACCCTGATTTGATAGTCATAGAACTGAAGAGTATTTTCACCTGGAAGGCATTGCAGCATAGCAGTGCACTTCTTTGTGGTTTAATCTTAATTACAACTTGAGGGCACCCTGTGTGGTGGCATTGGAGGGCACAGACAGTGCTTGTCTATGAATCCACATCCTGAAGCTGAGCTAGATAAACAATTACATCCATTTAAGCAGGAGAATGCATCAAAAGACAGTGCAATGCATTATAATTCAGATCCCTTCACACATTGCAGCACTTTGCTGGCACTTCTGCATTGCTCTGTGCCTGTTCTGCAAAATGTGCAGATGTGCAGTGCTGGAGCTATGGAAGCATTGGATCCATGGTGGATGCCAGCAGGAGACTGACTAAGTGTGGTGACGTGGTCAGATAATCAAACTTTCTGCTACAGCACAGAGAAGCTGGGCCTGATGTTTTTGATTTTGGGAAAAGTTGAATGTCATTAGAGAAAGGAAAGAAAGGAGGGCATGTGTAAACTGAAGCTGCTTTTGGGTCCACTAGAAGTGTTCTTCTTGAAGAGTTTTCACAAGCAAGATTTTCAGTTCACTTACACTAGCTGTAGCCAATTTGTGCTTGCATTAAGTATTTAAATCATTACCAAATTAGAAAGAGATTGTTTGGTAGTTGCTTTGCCCAGATTTAGAAATTACAGTTCTAGATGCCAGGTGATAAGAAACAGTGCCCAACATTCATTAAAGAGCTTGTTTTCTCGTTCCCACCTGGGGCAAGCTGGGCACTCTGCTCCTTCCACCAGGCTTGCACACGAAAATGCAACACCCGGCATTCAAGGCAGAGGCACAAGGAGCACTGTTTGGTTTCCTGCCTTCTGATGTTAAAAGCTTCTTCCCTGGAAAATGTTTTCTCTTCCCTCGGGGCCCTCCTCTCATCAATCGAGAAAAGAAGTTACAAAGGCACACGACGGATTTTTAGATCTTAATAATAAACAGTTAGCAAGGCTTTGGTTTGTACTCTGCTCGGGAGCCTTGGGATGTGCAGAGATACTGTGTTTCATCGTCAATTCCACAAGATAATGAAGTCCCAATTCCCCCTTATGTCAGTGTGAGTTCATGCAATCTTTCTGTTTTGCTTGGATTGTCCAAGACATGGAGGGAACTGGCAGTAGGGCACAGGCGCAGGCGACATCTTGAATTCAGAAGGCTTCTCCCCCATGCTGAGACTCTCATCTGCCTCTACCTTTTTCTGTATGGTAGATGTGTCTGAGGCACTGTGGGTGTGGGACATAGTGGAGCCTACAAGGACGAGATGAGGAGGGCAGGAAGGTGACATCCACGCTGCTGCAGTTCTGCGTTGTTTATCATGGCTTCTCTGTTGGTACAGGCACACAAACAGACCCAGGTTGTCTTGTGCTGAGATCCCTGAATATGAGGAGGGGTACAGATGTTATGATTGTTTCCTCTCCCTCTGAGTTGCAGGATGAGTCTGCTCCAGACAAAATAAGTGATTTGGCTCTGTCAGAGGTGGGATTTTCCCTAGCAGGCCCATTCTAGTCATGAGTAGGGAATACTGCTAGAGTGTCATGGCACCCAGCTTACATGTCCTCATCTGGTTCCCCAGCCAGCTGTGACCATTCAATGTCAGTGACAGTCTGTGGTTAAGCTGTTCATCATAGGAAACCCAATGTGGATGTGGGGTAAATGATGCTCACCCTCTGACCTTCAGGGACCCGAGGAGGAAGACACTCATTGGAAAGTTTGAGGTGGCCTGCTGGCTTGGCAAGGAGGAGTTTTAGGAGTAATAATTTCTGTAGAGAAGAGGAGACTGAGGGAGTGGTTGTGAGGATATGAGAAGGGAATTTGGTGATCAAGGTTCAGAAAGTAGAGAGACTGCCTCATATTTTAGAGAGAGAGAAAACAAGGATAAGGCTATTTTTAGGAACAACATGTCCAGGCAAGTGGATGACAGTCATACCTCACAGCAGAAATTCTCATGCTGAAGTGCAAATGCTGCTGAGCTTGCGCTGCCAGCCTAATGAGCAGATGAACATGACGAGCCAACTACAGTAAAATAGGGATTTAAATAGCATGGTTCCCAGGGAATTTGCATGGGAAAGAGGAGACGTGCCGGAGTGGATGGTGGAAAGAGTGCCTTCTTTTGGGATAACTCCCTCACACAGCTCTCCCCAGAGAAGGCATCAGTGCCAATAGCATGCGGAAAGGGATGTAAGCATTGATGTTGATGCAGTGGTTTCTGGTGGGAAAGCTGAATCAAAGCCCTGTGCTTGCCCCATTTGAGAGCTCTGTAATCAAACCTGGTGAGGAAAGCGCTGGTCTTGTTTCTTTTGCCTGAGAAACAGCTCTGCAGCTACTATGGCTTCTGTTTGTGTCACTCTTCCAGAGCCAGCCTGTCTTGGGTGGATAATCAATCCCACTTCCACTTGAAGGTAAATCAAAGTTTTGAAGGTTTGGACTTGGTTTCCTTGCAGATTTTTCCCCCGTATTCTCCATCCTTTGCTTTGTATCACAAAAGATAATGAACCCAAAAGAAAAAAGCCAAAACCCAAAAAGCTCAGCACACCTATTTAAATTTAATGTCCCCACTTTCCTAGCTTGAACTTTGTAAAAACTGCAGAAAATCATAGCTGTATCAGTCAAGGCAAGCGGTCCAAGGTGAGATCAGTGCCAGAAATTCTGAGGTGTTACGGTCCTGCCTCCCAGAGGGATGTGCTGGTAAATGCTATGGTAATTGGGTTTGTTATCTGCAGCATCTAGATTCATTACATTAGATACACCTAACAGGTGACTGCAACTTAACTTTCTCATTTAGGATGCTCCGTGAGTCTTCATCCCTTTTCCTGGCCCTACTATCAGCACACATGGCTGCAGGAGCTCTCTGCGGTAGCATCACATGAGCCTCTGGCTCTTGGGTTTCAGAGGGTCTGTTCTGAAATGCAATGTGGGGAGTCAAAGTCTCCAGACTTGGGGAATTCAGAGGCGGCAATGGGAAGGAGCTGTGTGTGAGTCCACTTTCATCAAAAGCCTGACCCAAAGGGAGAGGTAGAGGCTGAAAGAGCAGCTTAATCATGAGAGGTTCTTTTTCCACTGACTATAGACTGGCAGGCCAAACTTTGGCTCCTTTGAGATGACACTGAATAGGCAAGCAGTTTCATGTTTAAGCACTCTGATGACCACTGTGGTCTGCTGCATCCCCTGCTGCTGTCAGATGGGATCCCAAGGCTTGTCAGTATGACTGATAGCTGTATTATGTCTCTCTCTGCACGAGTAAGAGGCCCTGTGATAATTTGGATGAGCTTCACTGCGCAGCCCGGCCCAGGGTGATGGTGTGGCTGATGAGGCAGGTTGAGAAGCTGTTGCTTGCTTGGGAGCAGTGAAGCTGTCAAATGACTCAGCACTCACCTGCCATGGTGGTGAGAGCAGCAGAGCAGTGCCTGTGGGACATCAGGGTTCAGGCAGTTGTCACCAAGAAGAGTAGGGCTGGTCTTCCAGCCCTTCTCCCTCTATGCCAGAAAGCCCAGTGGGACCAGGCGGTGTGGTGATGACACAGCTTCAAGTCAGCTCCTGAAGCCATGTGGTATTACCTTGTGGCTCCTGTGAGACAGTCCTGTGACAATTGGTGGCGGTTCTTACGGGCAATAGAGCAGGAAGTCTTCCCTTGCTGATGGAATGAATGTCCTTTGTTTTGTCCCAGACACTTTCCACTTCCACCAGACACTGTCCCAGACACACAGACACTTTCCACTCTCCTGCTCTGTCTGCCAGATCTCTTGGTTTAGGATTTGCACTGGTTTTAACTGGCTTGGCTTAGGAACAATTAGTTAATTGCTGGAACAGGTTGGTGGAGGAGATTTGGATTGAAGAACTTCATGTTGATGTCACCTGTGCACACCAAACTGGCACCAGAACCTCTTTAATCCAAATTACGAGCAGTTGAGCAAGGAGTCAAATCAAATTTAGCAGACCATTTTAGAAAATGATTTTATTCAACCCGTACAGCTCCTGTGTGTTCATTGAACCAGAGATGAAGTGATTGTTAAAGTCACTAGAGTTAAACTCATATAAATTTGAGTGCAGGCAGGCTTTTATGAACTTATTCGTGTGGATCAATCATAGTGTTGATCCAACAGACACACTTTGAAGAACACAAAAAATAATTTAGTATGCTAGATGTTGGTTATGGGCAAATATTCACCAGGCTCACTTGTCGGTAAAGGCCATAACCAGGCATGTGGTGTGGGACAATGCTGTTTGTTACCACTGTGGGGACACTCAGATCTGCATCTAACCAGCCTTTTGACGTCAGCAGCTCTCTTTGCTGAGGCATTAGCCCTGTCCCATATGTAGTCCAAAGTGACTCTAATGGGATTTTTTTCTGCAAGTTAATTCCCTGTGAGTGACTCTACTGGGGACATGGGTGGTTCCTCTTCCAAGGCCAGTATTACACCTGACAGCTTCCTCAAGCTCAAAATAATAAGGACTGTGTCTGTACCAACTACAAAATACCAACCTTTTCCTAAGGGAGACTCCAGCGGGAGTGTGAACAAGGCTGTAGCTCATCTTTAATAATGCTACTTTTAAAAATAAATCATGTTTTATGGATCTAAACTTAGCCTCTCCAGATAAGCAAGTCCTGGGGCCGCTGGTGATTAATATGCAGCACTGGAGCGTGGCCCAGCGGGGCCCTGATTAATAGCGATGACATCATGACTTTTAAACATTCTGTTAATGCCGGCCCCGGTGACAAATGGGGATTCGCAGCATCGCTTCCCGTGGCATTTGCGTCGCCGGAGAGAGGGCCGGGAGCAGCGCCCTGTCGCCTCCCCTGGGCCAGGCAGAGGAACCTGCAGCTGCCTGCCCAGCTCACCTGCACTGGCCCTGGGAGCTGTGCCCCGGGACCTGGCACTGCCACAGTCCCCCTGTCCTCGTTCAGAGGCTTGTGCGAGTCCCTGGAGGGCAAGGCAGGTGTGGTGGAGGTTTTTAAGCACCCTCTCCTCCTGCAGCTTTCTCTGCCACCCTATCCTTCAGGAAGTTTGCTCATAGGCTTGGGGCCAAGGCAGGTCCCCATTTAAGGCTTCTGCTCCCTGCTGCAGTCCTCCCTGAGTTTTATGGGCTGGTACCCCAAAAACCTGGCACAACACGCAACCCTAGAAGGTCTGAGGCTTGAATCTGGGCATCATCAGGTGACAATTTTGCTTCAGCTGCTGCCCTTCCCCTTCAGCCATGAGTTAGTTAATAAGTGTGGGTGATTGTTGTTCTGCCAGGGAGAAAGGACTGTTGCGGTCATGTGCCATTTCCCAGTTTCCTGCAGTTCCATGACCTCCTGGTCTCTCCCCCCTATGGCTGGTCCCCTATGTTGAGGGGCAGCACGCTGCATGGGTGTCTGGGCCATCCTGCAGTACCTGGTGGGCAGCAGCTACCCCGGTATGTTCTGTGCCTGCAGGCTGTGAACTAATGAGCAGCCTCAGCACTTCCCTTTTCCTCTCCTGCTTTTATGGGATCTTGCAGCCAGAAGGCTTGAATTGGAGTGCTGACCTTGCCTTCCATGGATGCTCTGGAAAGTAGATTGGTGTCTGCTTTTTGGGGCTTGAGATTTGTTTTTACTTTTTGTTCACAGGGCTTGATCTGGACTGGTCTGGTGTCTGGAGAGCCATCTAATAGACCAGACTGTTAAAACTTTTGGATCCTAAAGAACATGCTTCTCAACTCTAAGATTATGCTAAGAATTTTTGCCTAGTGTTCAAATAAATCCTCTTTCACCATCCCACCAGCACCAGTGAGAAAGATGTCATTTGAAGCTCTCTGCTTTCGCACTCAAAGAACAGCCCCATGAATCCAAACTCCATTTAGTATCCAAAAGTAATCCCAGGAAGGTTTTAGACAGTTTGAGTTTTATAATACCATTTCATCTTTGCAGTGGTCTCTACGCCACACTGTGTAGTATGGGGACCAAATATGTGAGGAGTCCTGAACTGGCAAAAAATCTACGTGAGACTCACTGGTTGTGCTGGGACAGGCACGGCCCTGTAGCCCCATAGTTGTTGAAACCTTCACAAGAAGCTGGTGACTGTTAATATTGTTGTATTAAAGTTATATGTGGTCTTCTGGCACATCCTTTTACCCTTCTGGCCAAATGACTATGCTGCATTTTGCAGAGCTTTTCTTGTTGAGTAGACAGGTTGCTTTGAACTTGTTCAGTGTGTGGGGAGGGTTTTTTATTCCTAAACACCTCCCTCTAAAACCCAAGATATTTAACTGTAATGCTGTACCATACAGAGCACATTTTATGAACTTAAAGATCTGAGAATATAAAAAATGTTGTAAATATATAACCTCTGAGCTACTGAGCATCAGCCAGGGAAATATGTCCCCTCCCTTTCATCATGACTAGGAGAATGCAGACACGCTGCCTGTCAGAGAAATCTTTGCTTGTTGGCATCATCTACTCTGTAATGTTTCACCCTTGCAGCAAATCCTCTCACCCCTTCTCCAGTCAGTCTTGTTCTTTGCACTTTCAAAGTCTTTGCCATCCCACCTTTAATGCATGCTCCTTATGCAGTTAGTGCAGTGATAAAGTGCATTTCAGAGGGAAGGCAGTGCAGACAGATGGGATCAGGGGCATCTATTTTTGTGTCTCAGCCATGGACTTGTGTGTGTTTGGTTTCATCAGCTTGCTCCTCAGCGTCAGGAACAAATTGGTATTTGTCATAAACTCTTGATCCTTGAAGAAAATGAAGGACCATTTAACATTTTTAGAGTAATAATAATAATGTAGGAAAAGGGATGCATCCTGGTAGCTGATAACAGCAGGTTATTTGCTTAAGAGCATACTTTAGAACAACAGCAAAAAGGACCTTTAATCTCAGAATTTCAAGGCGCCCTGTAAGCTATAAACATTGATTCTCCTTCTTCTTGTTATTCCTTGTGGGCATTTTACCTCTATAAAACAGAGAAACATTCCTACCCTGATGATCTTGCAGCAAGAACAAACGAATACTAGACAGAACTGAGGCGAAATACAAGCAGGATTCAGATGGCAAACACAACCAGGGAGTGTGCTGGCAAAGGGTGGTTTATGTTCAGGATATCTCACCCATGGGGACGTGCATTCTGGGTAAGTCAGCCTCGTGGACACCTGTGAAAAGAAATTTATCCTGCCCTAGGGAAGCTGAGTAGTGGGGCATGTAAATGAGATTGGTCACTCTATAAATTTCTCTTTGAAAAATGTAGCTCTTAACCTGGCAAGGAGGTGAGTGGGTGAGTGTTGTTGAATCATGGAGGGGACAGGCAGCAGTTGGGGGAGTTTTTTGTTGGTTCCAGTAGATAAAGACTTCCTGCTGGAAGGGAGTTCTAGATTTGCCTCCCAAAGTGTGTGCCTGCTGTGTCATCTCTACACTGATAGTGTTATGCCTCCTTTCCTTTTTTCCTTTTTTCCTTTTTTTTTTCTCCACTTTCTATAAAGAAAGCACTGAAAACCATTTTGAGCTGTTCTGAAGTTTTGGGTTCTTTTGTTTCTCCGCATTTCTATTGGATTATGTCCCTGACATTATTGCCAAGAAGTTAAATAATACATCTAGAGACTGAGAAAACTAAATAATGAAGCTCTGGAGCTTATAGCTTTTCTAGTGCTGTGCCAAAGAGCTTTTTGAGTTGAGAATTGTGACTGGCAGTCAAATCTAGACAAAAATGGTTTGAAAATTATTTCTTTTTTCTCTCTTCTTTTTTTATCTGATAAGAACCAAAATGTACTCTTGGAAGCTGTAGCATTCATGGCAAAATAGCCTCAGAGATTCAGAAGAAATAAACATGGTTAAATAGGAAACCTATTTGCTAAGCAAGTGCCTGTGGTTGCAGACCACAGATTGTTCAGAAAGCACGGGCTGTGCGACTCCACAAGACATGAGCTGGGTACACCTGTGTCATCTGGAGCCTTATGCAAGATCAGGTCATAAAGAAAATTCAGACTGAGCTTCAGGACTGATGGAGGGCTCCCTCAGCACCTATGGAAAGGATGGAAGTGTTTCCATTGCCGTGGATGGATTTTAGCAGCCAGACCAAATCAAATTCAGGAAATCCAGCAACAGCTTCTCACCTTCAGTTTGCAAGTCCCACAACCTTTGCCCTGCCTGCTCCTCTCTGCAGCACCCTGAGTGCAGCAGGCACTGGGGTCGGGGCTTAGACTGTGCTTTGACTTTTCCTCTCTCTGTCCCCGAGTGCTGTGCAGAGTCAAGAGAAATTGAGTTTGGTCCTTTCATACCTCAAGGAATTGTGTGACAGCATAGATGTTCTCCTTAACCTTTTCATCATCCGTGGGTCCCCTCTTCACTGTCTGCTGCACCATTCCCAAGCTTGTTCAGGAAACCACTTGCCAAATCTCAGTCAGATCAGCCAGGTGAACTCATCCTCACTCTTTTGCCTATGGGGAGAAAAAGAGGTAATAAAGCTCCTCCAAAGCAGACTGAACAGAAGCCATTATTTTATGTCCAGGCCTTGCTGAGTAATAATGATCTGCTTTTAACCACCCACTCGTGCCTCTGCTTATCCCCCTGCTTGTTCATGACCTTCACTCATTGTATTCTGTTGAATTGAGCTTGTATATTCCTGACACACAGGAGCTGCATCTTCATTCATTTGTGGTAAATGCCTGAGACACTCAGGGCACTTGAAATTAAATAATCAGCAGTGAAACAAAAGACCCCAATTGGACACACAGGCACATTGTCTGTTTTATTTGCAGATAAGTTCTGCCTAAAAGCCAGCAATGCGTGATGTTTCTTGCTGCTTTTTTAGTTTAAAGCAGATGTTGTACACAATATTAGAAACCATATCCTTGCAGGCTGTGAAGTAATGAGGGCAGGAAGTGGAAGTGAGGAGCTGGGCTATCTCCTGCTTAATTTTAGGTGAGGCTTTAGGGAAGGGAAGTGTGTAGGGTGAGGGCTCTGTGTTTCAGCAAAATGTTCTGTGCTTTTGTGCCTTTTGAGGCTGCGTGTCTGTCCAGCTGAGGATGATATGTGAAAGGGAGGGATAAAGGGAGGAAGGGAGGGAGGAAGGGAGGGAAGAAGGGGAAGAAATAAAGGTTTTAGAGCTCTGTGTTGGATCTAAACAGCATGGTTCAGTGAAGGTGTGAGCTGTGCTGGGCTCTAGATGGTGGCATATCTGTGCTGGAGGTGAGAGAAGAGTCTATGAATTTTGTGATGATGCTTCATGCTCAGAGAAGCCAATATTGTCTTATCAAGTGTTTGAAAACTATGAAAAGTGTTTGAAAACTATGAAAAACTTCAAGAGATACAAGCATATATTTGCACCTAGAATAGACTCAAAAGGGTCTTACATCCAAGAAGAATCATCTCTCTCTTTTCTTCCATTGGATTTTTGGGAAAGACCCCTAGAAAAAAGGATTTGTTCTCCCAGCTGAAGAGCAGCCGTGTGAGAGCAGCCCTGTGAAACATCCTGACCATAGGTGGGATGTCTTCTTTGAGGAACGTGTGGCAGCACAGTGAACTCCCATTTTATTTCTTTTCTTGGGAGCAGACAAATTCACTTGTTTTAAAATACCGAGAAGATGAGGACTACTCTGTGTGTGTGCATGCATGTGCCTAAATCTCCCCTCGGAGCACTGGGAGCGGCTGCTGGGCATATGCAGCTGGAAGATAACACGCTCCTCTCCTCTCTGAGGGCAGGCCATGCCAGCCTGGCTGCCAGGCCCAGGTTATCTGTCACCAGCACGCCGCTTGTACCACTCTCCACTCTTCCCACTTGGTACCAGCCAATTCCAGATGAGTCCTTCTACATATAAACTTGGCAATTAGTCCATCAACCCCTCTGAGCCTGCAGGATCTGCCCACAGAGCAGGGGGAATTCCAAGCGATGGCAGTGGGCAGAGCAAATCAACCATGCCTGCCAGCTAAGAGTGGGGTCTGGCAGTGTCTGTCAGTCCTCAAAAAAGTCCACTTTTCTATGGAGCAGCTCTCAGGTTTCTGGTTACCTGTCAGAAATGGCAGCTGTGGGTTGTTCTTCCCTTCTTTTACTGGGCACTGCTGAAAGATTTGTGGAAGCCCTGCAGGAGGTCTGGGAGTGTGCCGTGCCTGCAGGATGCTTGGTGTGTCAGGGTGGCACGCCTCAGCAGAAGGCACAGCCTTTTTGTCAGGGGAAACTTGGAAATCTCTCCTTCTGAGTAGCACAGATAGGGAGGTATTTATTGGTGTGGGGTAGTTGGCACTACCTTTTGGGATAATTGCTGATTATTATTTAGATATCAAAAGGGCTCTGTGAATAACATCCACCTCCCCATTTTGCAAACTAGGTGTGGTCTTAGCGCAGTCATCTTTACCACGGAAAAGATCATACTTGCAATGCACAAAAAATATCAATGAAGGCAGGTTGCAGCATCACTCTCCCAAAGAAGACCAGAAGTTTTTTATGCGGATAGGGAGAAGGAAATCCACTCCTAGTTCTGTCCATAGAGTCAGAGAACTTTTTGTTGGAATTACCAAGTAAGTAAATGAAGATGTGCCTGTAAACCCCTCAGACAGCCTTGTAAATCTCAACTATAGGCTCCAAAAATGTCAATTTATTCTTTTTATCAGCATTTTAGTTGAATTTTTATTGGGTTTTTTGAAGAAAAAGAAGGAAGTAAGAGAAAGGAAGAAATGAGGGGAAAGAAAAGAAGGAAAGAAATTACTGGAGTGAGAAAGAAAGTAAGAAAGAGAAAAAAGGAAGAAGGAAAGAAAGAGCAAACTACACTAGCAGAATATTAAGGTTTGATAAGGCACAGATAAGTCGTGGAGCTGAGAAATCTCGCCTCACTCGTCTGTATGCTGCATAAGTTATGAAGAGAAGTGAGTGACACAATATATCTTGTTATTTAAGGAATATGTGCCACGTAGTTCTAGCATTGCCTTGCATTAGCATACTTGTGCAGCTATCACACTTACAGTGTATCCATTTAGTGGTGGAGGTTTTTTCTGCTTTTTCTTTTAAAATGAATTTTGAAGGGTGAGTCCTTTCTTAGTAAAGACTTTCTTTATTCCATAATTTTTTGTGAAAACCACTGCATAACCCCCTATTTCACCAAAGCAGAGCCCTGAGATATTGAATGAATGAATGAGAACTGTTGGGTTTGGAAGGGACCTCTTGAGACCATTTAGTTTGACCCCATTGCACAAGTAGGGTCAGCTGGACCAGGCTGCCAGGACCATGTCCAGTTGGCTTTTGAACATTGCCACAAATGGAGACTTCACAACTTGTCTGGGCAACCTGTTCCAGTGTTTGATCACTCTCCTAGTTAAAAAGTGTTTTCCTACATTTAGGTGGAATTTCTGGGGCTTTAGTTTGTGAAGGAGATGCTGCTGCAGGGCCCTACCTTCCTGATTTCTTCTGAGAGGGGCGGAAGAAGTAGCAGTATCATTGAAATGAAAAATGGCAAGACAACCCAGAAAGATTACTTCACACACTTATTCTAGTTTAGAAAAGTGAAGGAGATACCATCTGGAGAAAGCAGGAACTAATTTGACTGGGTGGAACACGGCTTCATCGGAAAAAGTTTGATCTGCAGTTAGCTGTTAAGTGCCTTGAAGCTTGTGGTGTAATCAGAGCTTTGCATTTCATTTGTAATGAAGGCAAACAGGTGCCAGCTGTAAAATTTATTCCTGGATCTGGACCCAAGAGTTTTCATTCTCCTCAACTTTTCAGAAGTTTTGATTCAGATTTTATTTCTGTTTTTCCCCTTTCCTTCTTTGGCCAAACTGAAATGAGCCTTGATTTGGGATCTTTCAGAAATATGGAAAGCAGGGAAGAATATGGATACCTGAGAGGACTGGCATATCCCTATGTGTCCATTAAATGGAGAATTCCTCAGCTTCCTGGGGCTGCTGGTAAAAACTACCAGATGGAGGACATGGATCAAAATGACACATTGGACCAAGATGACCCAAAGATCTGGTGCTTGTGAGGAAATGTTGCAGCCTTGGTTCCTGAACATGCACAGTGGGATCTGCAGGAAAGCAGCCAAGGATGTCACTTCTCTCTTCTGGGCCTCATCCTGTAGGTTGATGGGCACCTCTTGAAAGATAGTGAGGATCTTCAGTTGCCCACTTGGTGCGGTGTGGAGGGGGATCTGCACTGACAGGGATCACCGGGGTGGCTGCAGCTCAGGAGGAACCACAGGGCTTCGGTGCACCACAGGAAAAGATCCAGGCTTCCCGAGACCTTGTTCAAACGGAACCTTTAAGCAGGATGATTGCCCATCAATAAGGAAGACACTATAGAGCACCACCACCTGGTTCTTGACAGTGTGATGGGATATTCATGACAGTGTAATAGGATTTTGGTGAAATGCAGTATTTTATTCTCATTACTGGAATTCAGAAGGGCCACTTTAAGTCAGAAAAAATTGATTTTAGAATAGGCTTTGTTAGAACCTTTCAGTCCCGCAATCGATGTAAATGGGCAGATATGATTCTCTTTAAATCCAGTTTCCTGAGGCACAGCTGTGTCATGCACACATTGGGGAAACAAGGAGTACACCCCTGTGTACCATCAAAGCGGAGGAAACCAGACTAATTCTTCATGCTGGAAGCCCTCTGAGTGGAAGGCTGAAAGAGCTGTGTGTGAGTGGGCCAAATTACACACTCACCCCTGGTGTAAGGGCGTTGAAGTCTGGAGCAGGGGAGGCAGAAGGGAGATGTGAGGCCTGTCTGCTGATATATGAAGGAATATGTTGCGAAGAGAAGAGACCAATTATTCTTACCAGCCAACAGGGGAAGTGCAGGGAGTATTTAGGTCAAGCGTTAGGAGAAGGTTTCTAGTGGGTGAGTTATTAAACAGCTGAGGCAAGGCAAACTTTGGAAAACCAGACGTGCACTTTGGGAACCAAATGAGTGTTGTATGTCTGGAAGAACAGGGAAGTGGGATGTTGGGGTGTGAGGCTTAAATCCTGTCCCTACTTCTGCACCTGAGTCATAGCAGTCCTGTGAAGAGATACCATTTTTCATCCCTGCAGGCAAGTCTAAGGTGTCCACAGCCTAAATAGGTCTGCTACCTAAGAACAGGCATGTATGTATAAAGACATGGGCAATATGAATGTTGGGAACTGCTCTGTCATTGGCTTGCAAAGCTCCTGGATCAGATACAGCTGTGCCCAGATTTGGGGTTGTCTCCACTGAGAGATTACTTGTGCTGTTTCTAGTGAGAGAAGACATTAATTTCTTTGTTCACTAGATGGAAATGGGTAAAAATGCCAAAAAATATATATTCCTTGGGAAAATGTAAGTGATCAAAAAACAGTTTTTCATCTTTGGAAAATCTAAGATTTCAAAATTTTTGTCACATGACCTGAGGAAAAATGGAGGGGAAAGTTAAAATATTGGAAACATCCATAAACAGCCTAAAACTGTTTTACTTCAAACTTACTAAGGCATTTAGCTTCCTCTTTGTGTTATATTCGTATAATGAAATATCAACTTTTAAGGCTTTTTTTCAGCCTTATCCAAATGAGATGCTGTCATGAAATTTTTCCTTGAAGAATTCAGTGCAATTGATACTTTCCTGAAAAATATGCCATTTCAGTTCAACTTGAATTTTCTCCCAGAAAATGTTCCTTTCAAAAATCTTGGGCCACTGCTGGTTACCATTATGCAGCTGCTGTTCCTGCAGCAGATCCTTTCAAACACAGCCAGTGAGCGTGCTGGTTTGTAGCCTGTGCTTTTTGGCACCAAAGAACACAGCAAGCCCACCCCTTATCTGTGACTGGGATGGACTGGGGATGTTGCAGGTGTAACTTGTATGTTGCTCTCACAATGAGACCACTCCTGTTTCTATACCTGGAGTGTGAGGAGGGTGAGCACTGTGATGCACAGGCACCATTACCAGCCTGTCTCCAGCACCGTGGCAGAGAAGGATGCTAAGGTTTCCTCTGAGGGCCCTGTGGGTACCTATTTCAGTGTTTCAAATGTCTCCCCAGAGACTGCTTTCTTACTTTTGAGGTTGGTTGTGAGGTCACTCAGACATACAAAACATTTCTCTTGGAAGGGTAGCGTACTATGGAAATAAATACCAGCTCCTACTCCAAGCAGGAGCTCAGACTGGGGAATTCAAGGCCTGGGGTTTCAAGCTAGGCTAGTGACACAGCTTAGACACATGGACGTGAACATCCCGCACACAACATCCTTTGTTGTGTGTGCATGAAAATAAGTAAATAAGAAGTAAATGAATGTAAATGTTCCCTGTCACACACACATTTTTTTTCCTTTTTTCCCTTCGACGATTGTATTCCTGGATTTCTGTTATCAGTGTATGAGCAGGGATTCTTGCTGCTCAGTAAAACACATCACAACAAACCGAGCTCTCACCTTCTCTTCCCTCACCACACACAGCAGCACATAGACACTACATAGCTGCAGTCCCTGTGCACAAGCCAGCATGGATGTCACCTAATAGCTACTCTTACGTAGAGACTGGTTTCTCTGGAGGAATTGCAGTCACCAGGCTATAAAATCAAAGGCTGGCCTTAATGTCAGCCGTGGAGCTGCAGGGTGTGTGGGTCACTGCCTGGGAACCTGATGAAAAAGTTCAGAGAGGGGTTTGTTTGGATGTGGGTGGACAGGAAGATTACATCTTTGGAGGGGATTGGGTGCTGGCATTAAGGTCACTCACAAAGCTACTTGCAGGTAGCACCATGCCCTCCCTAGCTCGTGCTGGGGGATGGTGCTATGTCCTCAGAGCTGCCTGGGAGATGCAATGAAGTGGAAAGTGAGAGTAAACTCAAGGGTGAGGGAGTCTCAGCCACATAGTGAGGCAGTTTCCATCTCTGCAGGTTTCTGCTTTCCCTGGATGCATGGGCAATGAGAGCAGCATCTAATGTGGATTGCAGAGATGGAGGTGGTGTGAGATCCATCCAGTCCCTCTCCAGGCAGGTGTAGTGCTTTTATTTGAGCATCATGCTGTTAGGATTTCCTGAGGTGTCATTAAGTGGATTCATGACCACAGCTGAGCTCAACACCACTGCGAGCCCCAGCATGTTTTGGTGCCATTATTTGGTCTAATGATGGGAATAAATACACCTGGAAGCAGGGAATACTCTCCCATCCTGGAAATTTGTCTGGATGGATGTGAAGCCTTATCAGCCCAGATCCATGACAGAGATAGGGGGTGATTTTTGTCCCTTCAGTGGATGGTAAGTGATACTTGAGCCCTGTCGCCTCCCAGTCGCCTCCATCCTTCATTACTCTCCCATCTCCTCCCACTGCCCCCTCCTTGTATTGCCACCCACTCTCATAATAGCTCCTGCACCAGCACACCACGGCTGCAATAACAAATACCGCCTCGTTTCAGCATGATGAATGAAGAGTTTTAATGAAACTGGCCTAGGCCGTTCCTGGCAAGCTGCCTGGTTTTTGTTTGTTTTAAGCAAGAGTGATCCATCACCCTCCTGACTTCTCTCCATCGCAGCATCCCCAATCAATGCTCTGCACCAGCCTCCCTCCTGTATCCCTCAGTGGCAGCCCATTCCCTGGCTTCCTGCAGTTACCTCATCTCACCATGACCCCGGCCCCCTTCCAGCTGTGCCCTCTGTGACAGAAATTTCGTTTGGGTGTGTCTCCTTTCCTCGGGTGTCAGTAGCTGTAGCTAAGGGGGTGCTCAGGGCTGTACGAGTGGATATCATCATCTCTGCCTGTGCATCTCCAGCTGCCAGCGCTCACGCACACACACAGAGGCACATATTGCTCACTAATGGTGCAGTTGAATGTCTGGTAGGTATTAATTACCCTTGCAGCCTGCTCTTTCATTAGGGTCTCCTGGCTCTCCTGGGACACACTGTAAATCAAAGTGTGACTCACACAGCTTCCAGAACAGAAAAATATAAACAATCAAGCCCCAAAGAAGGGAAGAAATAAAGCAGAGCTCCACCCAACCTTGTGGGAAATAAAAAAAAAAAATTAAAAAAAAGGGAAAAGAAAAAGACAATCTCAAAAGCAGGAAGCACTTTAATCAAGTGAGTGGGTGGCAGCCCCTAGCTCCACACTCTGGAGCCATTTGGAAAGGGGGGTAAGAGAGTTCCCTCTATGCATTGCTCTGTCTTCCCATGCAATTTTTCATTATTACAAAGCAGGGAGAAGGAACAATGTTGGTCTTTTCCATCTTTGAAGGAATTAAGCTGACAGGTGTACGTGCAAGTGGTGGAATGAGGCAGGACAGAGGAAGGGAACAAGCCAACTCAAATACAGAGTGCAGTGTCACATCAAGCATGGGACTCCTGGAAGAAAGAGCCAGAGAGCATATCAATGTAGCCTGATTTTCTAACCTTTCTCCAGCTATCCTTAGTACTTAGGTTTTTCAGAGCATCCTGATAGCCTGTGCTGAATAAACACCATTTTTAAGCCTTTCTCCAAATTTTTGACAAATTTTCCCATTCAAATAACCTGCTGAAGTTTATTTCTGTCTGAGAAGTACTTGAGGAACAGAATTTGGTTTCTTTAAGCAAAATATAGGGTACATAAGGGGCAAACAGGAGAATCTAGCAGGATGCATTTGAAGAAACTTGTTCACCAGAATTTTCAATAGAAAACCTTGAAAAACTTCTGGATAAATTATGCGATGGCATTTTCATCTATAAAAGCTACTCTATGCGGCCAGGTTCTTGTGGCTTTCATAAGTAAAATGAAGAAAAGAATTTGGAGCAAAGTTGCTCTTAGTGTTAAGTCAGGTGTTCTTGGAAGGAGGAGGTGATGTGCTGTCCTTACTGTTTAGTACTCCTGATTTTTTTGTGGAAGAAGTCAAAGGGCAGAATCAAGAATCATTGCCATGAAGGGATTTATATTTCTTGCCTGCCTATGATGCAAAATTGCCTTAAAACCTTTCCCAATAGAGAGCATTCACAATGCAGGTTTCTCTGTGCAAGGCTATATCCATGTTTGCGGTTTGATATGGAATGGATACTGTAGGAAGGGATACTGTAGGACAGAAGCTCTGGAGGAAAAGGCCTGTCTTTTAAAATTATCTTGAAAGCTCCAATATTTTTGTACAGCCGATTAAACATTTATTTGTCAAAAAAAATATGCTGGACATTCTCACTGCAAAGCAGATCATTGCTTAGGGCTATCCAGTGTTGCACAATGTCTGTGCAACATTTCCATCCTTGCTTTCCAAGCTTCAGATTGTTAAAAAGGAAGAAAACTTTTCTTCTTTTCTTATTATCTCATCCCATGATGGTAAAGCCTATTGGAGGGTTGAGGCAACCTTGGAAGCCCAATAAAGACAGAGATTTTCCTCCTTGCCCATTCAGTTAGGGAAACTTGGCTGTACAGTATTAAATACATTCAGAATCCCACAACATTTATCTAAGCTTGCTCTTTTTTTAACCCTATTAAGAACAAACAGGGTTTGTTCTTACAAAGAAATTGTATCCCATACAGCTTGCTAACTAAAGTGTCCCCATTTTCCTGTAGGAGCCTGTCAGCAGATGCACCTTTGTAGGAGACCTGCAATGTCTCTTTTGCATTTGTGGGTCTTTCTTTTCACCTCTGCTCACTTGCTGTGAAAATAACAGCTGACCTTGAAGAGTGCTGCATGGTCCTACATCCCATCACTATTAGGCTTTTGAAATTAGGGTAACCCTCAAATCTAAATACCTCTTTCACTACCTCTTCTTTCTGAAACTTGATCAATTTTTATTGAAAACAGAGTTTAAAGTAAATGCAGTAAGATATCTCGTTACCAGGAGCACAAGAAGGGATTCAGTTAGTCGACTGCTATATTGCACAGGGAGATAGAAAAAGCATATGGAGCCTGGGCTATCTAATCTAATCTTACTATGTCTATATAATCTGGGTAAATGGCTAATCTATCACAAAGAGATAATAATAATTAAGGCTGCAACCAGGTTCCATTAGCAAAATTGATGTGCCTTGACCCTATTGAGTTTAGTTTGAAAGCAAGAGGGAATTTTTTTCCATATAGCTTGAAGAAAATTAGTCAAAGTGTCCCTTTTTTTTTCCTTTAAAAAAAAAAAAAGTTACAAGGCATTAACAAATTAACCTAGATTTGAAATTTTGGCTCCTACCTAGCATTTGTTTTTTCATCTTCTAGCTAAACATAGCTTTATCACTGTCCTGTATTCCAGATTTGCGTACGGTGAAAGACTCTTGAGAATTCACTGCTGGATGAATTAGTGGAAAATAGGTTGTAAATCAGCAGAATCATTAACTCTTGTTTTATGTAAGGGCAGTGATTGCTCTGTACTCTGGAAAGAGGTGTTCTGCCACCTATTAGCCCCTCCTAACCCAAAGAGAATATAAACAGTCATTTTTCAGGCAGTTTTTCAAGAGGTTTTCTTTTACACAGATTCCTCTGAGTATTTGCAGTGGTGGTAGTAGCAGAATAGCCCAGATTTTTTAATCTCTTGTGAAAAACTCTTAGTGTTCACCTTCAATACTGAAGACTCGATGTGAGGAGGTTCATGAGTACGGGTGGGTAGAGGCGTAATTGCGATTGACACTTGGAATGTGGGGTTTTTATTTTATTTGCTTACACAGCTTGCTATAAAGGAAAACAGCTTCAGGACTTGTAGATTCCCCACCTCTCTTTGCTGTTGGTTTTGGAACATAAGCTACAAACTGATCTAGTTGGAGGAAGAAGGTTCTTTAAAGCAACCCAGGTTTTTGGAGTAGTGCTTCTGAGCATCCTCTAAGCATCCTTTCTCAGGATAACCAGAGATGTTTAAACTATGGCAGCCTCCTGGCTGGCCTCCTATGAACTATCCTGCAGCACAACATTGGCATGGCAATGAAATGCTCTGACAATTCTCTTTTTTTTCACTTGCTGGCCCTTTCCCAAACCACGCCAACATCTTTCTGGCAGGACAAGAAAGAGAGGACACATAGTGCATCAGTGAGTATCTCTACCAGGTATCTGCCCTGGGACAGGTTCTCCTTGTGGCTTTCCTGGAAGCTACAGAGCAAAATGCCAGGAGGAGAGCTGAATCTCAGTGATTGCAATGGATTTGATGGGACCAGCCGCCTTGTCAAGTCTGGTTTCTTTAAGTCATGCAATATCTATAATTTCTGTGGAGAAAAAAGATGTGAACAACTAATCCAAAGATGCTTATGCATACTACAAAATATGTCTTAAAAGCCCACAGTGCTCCATAGGAAGGACAGATTTTTCATTCTGTGCAAAGCAGTGGCTATTAAACTCTGCTCTGTAATGAAGAATTTCTTGGAAGATGTTGTACTAAATGGCAGAGCATTACCTGCTGTTGCCTCTGGGTAAGTGTAATGATGAAACCCCAGCAGATGAGGGTTTGATCTGAACAAATAGTGACTTTTAGGTACAGAGCTCTGGTCTGCTGAGTGGTGCATGCAGAAATTCCCTGTTGTCTGGGGAAATAGATGATACAATATTTTGTGCATCTCCATTTGCTCAAGAGGATTTATAGCCTGGAGGGAGTTTGAATATTGGTATTGCGATCACAGGAAAAAATGCTTGACAGATTCTGTGTCTCTCCCCACCATAATCTTTGGCTAGTGTCTCATGAATGATAAGAAAAAGGGTTTGTTTTGCTGTGAGCAAGGAGCTGTCAGCCAGGTTTAGGGGTCTGCACCCAAGGGTCTGCTTTCTCCTGCTTAGCTTGGTCTGCAGTGCTGGTAAGACAGGATGCAAAGGCTGCATGCAAGACAGACAATGACACTGTGAAAAGAGAGACAGTGATATTATGTTTGTGAAGAGTTAGGCAGGTGCTTGAACTGGTCATGTGCAGTACAGGCAGAATTCAGACAGTGAGCTGGTGTTCTTCCTATGAGCCTCCTGGTTCCTGGCATCTGCATTGGCTAATTCAAATAAGCAGCTCTTCTAGGCTATTCTTCCAAACTGGGAAAATATTCCACAAAGGGGATGGAGGACTGTGCTGTAAGAATTTCTGTTGTTTTCCTAACTCCAGCGTCATGATGTTTGTAGAAGTGAGGACCTGAAAGCAAAGGATGGAGTTGGACCGTGTGGTTGGGAGCCATATGAAGCCCCTTCAAACCAGTGGGTCTCTGATTTGATTGGCATCCAGACCAGGTCTTTCCACACCAGGTCTGCCAGTGCCCCCTCCTTCCCCCAGCTCAGGATCCCCTTACTGTCTCTGTCAGTGTGACAGCTCTGACTGCATTCCTGGCCTTGGTGCAGAGTTCTGCCCATGCTCTTCATGTCTGTCCCACAGCTTCCCTAGCTTCTCAAGAGTTGGACTTGCCTTTTCATGGACACAGAGACCCTGCAGAGGACATGTCCTGTTCCCTGCCACCCTAAGTCTGAGAACCTTGGAAATAAATATTGAAGAGTATAGAAGAGCAGAAATTGCTCCAATTGTATAGAAAGCTCCAGTGGTTTGGACATACATCCTAGGAACTATGGAGGGATTTCTAAGTCGCCTCCTTGCTTCTATTTTCCTTTCCTTCGTTCCCTCCTGTTTCCACCCTATCCCATATGGTATCTGCCAGATACTGTTCTCCTACCCCTAGAACTCTTAATAAGACAGAGATGAAAGTGTTCCTTTATTAATAATCACGAAAAATGTTGTGTATGGAGTTCAGAACTGGAAGAGTAAAAGAAAGACAGTAATTAGCTTGTTTCTGTATCTCGGCTCACTGAGGCATTTTGGATGCAGTGAGAAAATTCTTGACAGATTTTCTTTTCCTTTTGTTCTCCCCTTCCACCTCCCCTTTCCTTCTTTTCTTTTGAAGTATCATGCAAAGTTCTTGGGTTTGGGTTTTCTATTTTTTAATGATAAATTTTATAATATGTGTACAATTTTTTCTCTTCCCTCTGACTTGTCAGAGATATCAGCTCACAACGTATCCCTTTGTTTGCCTGTTTTTCTAGGCAGCTCTACATTTGGTCTCCCAGAAGGAAGTAAACATGCCAATTTTCCATTTACTAACAATGTTTAAGGTGCAGGGGTGATTTCATTAGAGAGGTCCAGAAAACCATTGTTCACCAATTTTGTTTGTCCCTTTGTGAGGAGCAAAGGGAGGGAATTTAATATTCCTCATTTGTTGTTTCTTGTCTCCTATGCTAGCATGTGCTGGAAGAACAGGGCAAGTAGTTTTCATCTGGTTTTAATCTCTCACCCAAATGCATGCCATCATCCTTCACAGAAAGGAATTCTCAAGTAGGATATACACAGTCAAATTGCCAGCAACCAGTTCCAAGCCCTTGCTCCCAAGAAAACCGTTTTTGCCTCTTTGGAAATGTGTTGGATGTAGGACTAAAAAATAGATTTTTTGACTCAAGGCCCAGGGGCCTTACAACTACCATAGCCCATCTATGAGTCACTGTATGTGTCTGCTGTAGAAACAGCAAGTGTTTGTTTGTTTTCTTTTCTTAAGTCTTGCAGGTGAGAAGAAACTAAGAGGACGGGAAATAGAATAGGGGCACTAAATCTGTGTGATTCTGCACCGTATTTTCTTTTCTCATGGAATGGGTAAAAGTGACAAGGCAGGGTTCAGGTTTGTGGGCAAAGGAGGAGAGTAAGGTGTCACTTATGATGCCTTCAGTAACTGAGGAATCATTCTCACCTTAGTTTGGAGCCCTCTAGCAGTTTCTTTTGCTGCAGGGTACATTTGTTGATTTTCATTGTGAAACAAATCAAATTCCAGGCACAGCACTGCATAGGTGCGATAGGTCCTGCACATTTTGAAAAAGGTTTTTCAGGAGACTGCAGTAGAACGAGAGCAAATGAGTACATGGAGCCAGTAAAAACTTATTTTGACTGTACTTTCCCCTGCAAAATCCAGTCAGCTCTGAAGCATCCAAACTACATCATGTGCCAGCTCTCCATTCTATAATAGGGTCACTTGAGTAATATGGTTAATTTCTGTCCAGTAACCAAAAATGCTAGATCTAAGGAAAAAAAAAAAAAAAAGCTGGTTCTTTATATCAGTTCTTAGTGCATTAATTAAAAGCTCCTATGAGACAACAAGGATGAGTGGGATGCAATAAAGATGCTAAAAAAGAATAAGAACATTATTATAATGAAAGCAGATTAATGGGGCTTCACATAGTGGTGCTAATGGATGTTTTTGAACTTAGAAAGGAAGCGATGAGACAATTGAGTAATGAATTTTGTCATCAGAAAATCACAGCTGAGCCAACATCACCATATAAAAAGGGAACTGATTTATTGATTATAATGGAAAAGTCTAATAGATGGTTTTAGTGAAAACACAACACAATTTTTTTTTCCTACAGGAATGCCCTGAAAAGGCCACTCACTTACATATCCATTCCCAAAACGGAGGCACAATAATTACATCCTTTGTTTATGCATTTCTTGAATGCACACCACATTAACACCAAGTGTGGGGCTTATGAAGGGAAGGCCTGAATAAAAACCACAGAGGTTGAGAAGGCCACAAGGAAAGACAGAGACTGGCAGAGCACTGCTGTGTTACTTCTCAAAGCAGAGAGAAGCAGGGACTGTGGGGACAGCTTGGCAGCATGTTAATATGGTGGTGGATGTATCGATCTCAAAATGCCAGTGCTGGCAACTCACTTGCAAAAAATGCGTGCAGGACTGGCCATGTTGTCTCAGATGAGAGATACCTGAGAGCAGAGTGATGGGAATAATGATGTGCCTGGGAGAATTCTCATGCAAAGAGAAAGTTCTTTGAAAGCCTGGGACCCACAGAGCTTGTATGTCGCCAAGAAGAAGGGATATGTAAAAGTCTGTATGTTCATAGGAGAGCGCTTCAGTTTTCAGACGAAAGAACAAGGAGATGTTTGATGACACTGCAGGATGAAAAAGTGAGAGTATTTTTTTTCCTGTACCAGGCAGGTTGGCTGGAGAAATGATTGTCTTGTAACACCATTAATAGCCATCTTTCAGCAGGACTCAAAAATAAAAAAGATCCTGTATCCGTTGAGAGTATTTAGAGCTGTCCCAATCAAGGAGAATGCATTCTGGGTAGGAGAGCCAGCCATATGCAGTCAGTGGGATTTGAGGATTCTCCAGGTCTCAAAACCCAGGACAAAGCCTGACACAGAGGGACAAGCTGTTCCACATCTGTTAACATGCTGCGTTTGTACCTTCCTTGAAGCATCTGGTGCTGACTGCTGTCCCACACAGGATAAGAGACTGGGTGAATGCCATGGCAAATACAGTCAGGCACTGACAGTGCTGCTCAGTGCAGCCTCTCCTCGAGCTTCCTCAGCATGACTCAAGGAGTGAGTGTGCACAAATGCATTGAGAAATCAGCCTGCATCATCACCACAGCTTAGCATTTTACCTGGATGAGCCCTGGCTCTCAGTTGCACCAGAGTGCAACATACTGCACCCTCCTGCACTCTGCACACAGCCTTTCAGGGACTAATTACCATCTCATCCTGAAATCACTTTAACCACCGGAGGGAGGGAGATGACATCTGCTTAACATCTGCACAGTGGCAGGCTGCCTGTGAGCTCGGGACATGCAGCACGGATGGAAACATCCATTTGAAAGTGCAAGGAGTGCTAACTGTAGCTGGGCCCTGCTGCAGAGCAGGCCTGCCTCTTGGGCACTGGGCTGGGTTTCCTCTGAAATGCTTTCTAGCAGCAAGGACCCAGTTGCATTCTTTAGGAGACATTCCAAAACCTGCTGCCATGTGTTGCCATCAGGAAGTTTGTCTCGGGCTTGGTTTGTGTTTGCTTTTTTTCCTCTGTTTTATTCATATTGATATCCTGTCTCCTATTCACAGCCACAGCAGGCATATTTGACCCTTTCATTCTTTGACTGCTCTAATTATCTGACTGTTTCGTTGCTCTGCTCTGCTCTTGTTCATTTTTGTCAATATATTTTGCATAATGAGGTGTTCAGGAGTGAAGATAATATCCTGTATGTGCTCACATGAGAGCTCCAAACAGAGAAAACTGATTCCCTCCCTCCTCCAGGCAGCTCTACATACACAAAAAAAAAGGGGCTGAGTAAAGGTTCAATGGTGATTAAAGTCTCTGCTTTTGGGAACTTATGGACACAAGATAGGAGAACAGAGAGAGTTGTGATGGTCATCTGCTTTTAGTAGAAATTTTCAAGTCCCACTCTTCACTTTTAGGCCACCATGGTCCAGAAACACCTACTCTCCACACCATAGGTGGCAAAACACACCCATCCTTTATCCTATCTCCAAAAGTTTGGAGGTTTTTATGGACTGCAGCCCTTCCAAACACATGCTGCTTTAATACTGAATCTCACCCAACACTACTGAGCCAAAACACTCTCTTTTTAAGGCTTTTTGTGAAATAGTGAGAGAGCTTCATGATGATGTCAACATCATAAATCATCACATGTGCAGTGCAGAAAGTCCACAGTGAAAAAGGTATGGAGAAAGAGAATGAATTGTTCAGTGAACTAGTTCACTCCTTCATTTCAAAAGAGATTCCAAAAGTCAGACTTTCTCTCTGTAGATGACTCTGATCTGGTTAAATATTGGCATTTCCAACAAAAAGGAAAATTGGGAAATGGAGGCAGTATGTTCCTTTGGGCTTGTGGACTCTTGGCTGTGACACAGAGAAGTCTGGAGAAAATCTGGTCTGCTTTGGAGCTCTTCTGGTATCCTAATGCCTTGAGCAGAGATAGTCCAAACCTAGCAAGAGCTGCAGTTTAGGAACTTCCAGCATAGGTTCAGGCAACTCTGAAGTGAACTGGGAGAGGCAGGGAATGCCATAGTCCTTTTCAGCATAGTGTATAGCAGGCTTATATTGTTGACAACTGCATAGGGTCACCCATGGCCACATCCATGTACTCCAGTTCTTTCTGCTGTTCTTATTTTTATTCAGAGCACTTGATTTTGTTGCAATTATCCTTCCATTGAAATCTATTGGTTTGAATGGGCATGACTAGGCATAAGTCCATCTCCTTGGTGCTAATTGTGACTTTATTTTATGCAAGCTATGAAGCAGGGTTGGTGTTTCCAGCAGGGATTGTGGTAGAACGTGAGACACGTTTGTGGCGCAGGGGACATACTATGGCTTCCACTTTGATAAACCAAACGTTGTTGCTGCCAGTGCTGTATCTGTTGTGAGATTAAAAGTGGGTCTTGCTAAGCTCATTGGGAGCAATGCTGTGGGGTTAAACTAGGTCATCTTCTTTCTATGGGTGAGAACAGAGGGTTGCACCACCCTGACTGCAATTCTGGAGTAGCTCTGCTGATGGTAGCTGGAATTGCTCTGAGTTTACAGTGCTGAAACTGAAAAAAGAATTTGGCAGGGTAATCTCCAGAGCTATTGAACTGGCACCTCTCCCCAGAGCTATGTTTAGTTAACATTTACAATGGGAAAGCAAACGAGGCATGATTCTCCAAACCTTGAACCCTGTTGAGGGGCTGATTGATCTTGAATGCTGGCAATCCTGATTCCCCCAAACGCAAATAAGCATGCATATAGATGTGAGCACAATTTTCCTTCATCCTCTTAAAGAATGCAACATAAGTCATATCTAATAACAGAGAAATGATGCAAGGTCTCCTTCCAGCTGTTTCTGTGTGGACCCTCTGCCCTTACTTTGGGAGGGGGTTTGGCTATCTAGTGAAATAGCCAGTGAGTCTTACATCTGCACTGAATAGTGTTGAATGCTGGCATTCTCTGGTATTCGCCACAAGCTGGTAACTGACTGGGATGAAAGTCAGGCCCTGCAGTCCTGGGCTGTGGAGAGAATGCTTATTTGTCAAGGAAGCAGAAGGTGAAAAGCCACGATAAGAGAGGCAAGAGAGAGCCTCCACGTGTTTGGAGAGACCCTTCTGGTGGGTGAGAATGGGCTGATGTGCCAGCCAGGCCTGACACCAATTGGCACCATTAATCCAGGACTCAAATGACAGGGAGTTAATGCTCTGCAGGGTGATTATTGCAAACACTGTGCCTTAATTGTTTACCTCTGTTTCATGGAGCCAGTTGACAGTCAGCTCAATAGATTTCAGGTCGGTTTTCTAGTGGGGTAATACTTGTTTTTCAGACGAGGTTTAGAAAGCTGAGTGGAAGTGAAATTGGTTGTGGCATGCTGTCTGTTGTTACAGGGAATAATGGGAAAAAGGCTGGGAATCAAGAAAAGATGGAAAATGAAAATGTAGATGTCAATAAAGCTGCAAGATGGGAGAGCCAGCAATTAAACAGGAGTAGATTTACACAGGAACGAGAATAGCAAAAAGGGCTTTTGCTCAGCATCAGTGTGCATTAGTGGACTGCAGAGGGGCCAGGCTTTGGATGGAGTGTGATTGTAGGGTGCAGCTGGGGTTCATCTCCAAGCAGACCTGTGCAGATGAGCTTGCCTGAGGCCAGGAAAAAAAGGGAATGCTGCAGAGGCGTTGGCAGAGCTGGGTGTGAAAAGTCCCAGACTGGCATTGCGTGGAGGCCAGCTGGGCAGGAACAGAGTTCACATGGCTGTGAGAGCCACTTCTATTGCATTTCAGCAATTTTCCTGTCTTAAGAATGAAATGTCAGTTGTAAAAAGAATAGAAAAGCAATTATCTGGATTGTGGAGGTCCAGGGGCAGCAAGTCCTGGGCCTTGCCCTGAATAAAATCTACCGGGAGCAACAGAAACAAGCTGTAGTCATCCCCAGCTATTTCTCACACTCAGTCCTGGCTGTATCATCTGAAGGGACTCCATGAATTCTCCAAGGGATTTTGTTATTGCTATTGATTTTACATGGGAGATTCTTAGATAGGGGGGTTATGGGTCGGCAGCATAAAGCCTTAAGATAAAGGGATCTTCATAGTGCTGCTCACCTGTGCTGCCACAGCTGCTAGCAACTCCAGTGCTGTTTCACCAGCCTCCTAGCACCTCTTGCTGGGAGAAGTTGAGAAGGGAATAGCCACTTTACTCTAATCAAGGGGTAGAAAGAAAGTAAAATTCAGGTTCTTCCTTATTAAAACATGCTATGCACAGCACAAAATACTCTAATGTATGTATTTAGAATATACTGCAGAACTATTTCTTTCCATTTTTTTTAAAAAAAGCCCAAACACTTTTATAATAATAATAAAAATGCAATCTATATACAGTATCTTCATATCTCAAATATTTATAAACATAGTTATCTTTGGTTGACTGATTCCAGGAAGTTTGCCAGCACATCAAAGCGGTGACATTTTACATCTCATATTCTTTTCATTGTGAGGAATGAGATGCTTCTCCATTTCTTAACTGATTTTTCAGATTTTCTTTTAAGACTGGAGCAATTGGGTAAAACCTTACAGATTCTAGAACAGACAGGAAATTCCATGAGACTTAATAAACACCATGCTTGGCTTGATGTTGCTGTAGGGTATTGAAAAGAAATAATATTGACCATTAGTCTGCCACACAGACACATCTATAACTTGCTGTCGTTGGCAATAAGGCTGTAGCTATAACTGGTTACAGATGAGTTTCTTGGAGCCTGGGCTCTGTCTCACAATCTCTAGAGCCAAAGTCTTATATGTTCATCATACCCTCTAGTTCTGAGGTGTGACAGGGCAAACAGGGGGCCAGTGGTGCCTTGGTAGAGTGTGTCACAGTGCTGACCTCCAGGTCAGGCTGTTAGGTATAGAAATGGCATGCTTTTGTGAGCAGCTGATTGTAGATGTAAATCAGGGACTCTTTGAAATTATTTTCACTTTATTGTCATAATGTCTTTTCACCAAGGCCTGGTGTGTTGTGTTTGTTATGCATTTTACTTGGGACTTGCTCCCTCTGTGAAATCCGTAAAGGAAATGCTATGGCATTCTTGGGTGCTCGAGTGGATATTCTCTCCAGATGTTTTTAAAGGTCCATCTTCTAATTCAATCCCCAAGAGGCTTTTCAGAAACTGAAGAGAGCAATTGGAGGCAGCTGCATAATATCTCAAATGACCTACTCAGTCCTTCCTTTCTTGATTTTTTCCTCATGAAGGTTATCCATTTGCAACTAAATCATAGTGCCAAAGGCATTTTTGCATTGTGTAGAAACCATTCATGTACATCACTTTAACAATAGGGGGGCAGACCTATTGAGTCCTGGGCTAACCAGTCGTGTAAGTGAAGACTTTAAAGCAGGAGGGAAGAATGATAGATGCAGTGTGCAGGGGTCCGGAAGACAAATGAGCACTATGAAATGGATATGGTCTGCACAGTTTTGAATAATATTCAGTGTTCAGTCCCTGGTCAGGATACCATCAAATGGGGCTTCTTCCAGTGTGTAATGTTACATCATCATCTTCCTCATTCTCTGCTTGAGGTACTCTCCATCACAGCTGGCCCAGCTTATCTTCTAAGCCAGCTTTTAACGTTGGAACCTCTACTAGGCAAGGAATTTATATCAATCTATATAATATATAAAATATATGTAAAAAACATACAAAATAGGTATGTGAGTCTGCGCTCACACGCATGTGCGTTGTTGTCTGTCTCTGCACATAATAGAATCTTTCAGGAGGATAAAGCAGGAGGAATTCGGGCAAGCAAATGGTATTCAGGAAAGAAAATAAAGCTAATCATCAACCTTTCGTGACTGGACATGGCACAGGCAAGAGGCAGGAAGCTGAATAATGCTGTCTCCACTCAGCCCCAAAGCCACAATGGGTTAAAGGAAGCTCCAGGAAGAGTGACAAAAATGACTTGGTTTGGAAAGGTTTGGAAAGTATAGCATAAATGAGAAGATTAGGGAGACTGGTATATACTCATTGAGGAGGAAAGACATGCGAAGGGAGATGTAATCACTGCCTGCAAATCCATAAAGAAACACTACTGAGAGGGTGGGGATCCATTTTTCTCAGTGATTGGTACAAACAGGGCTAAGACAATGGTCCTGAGCTACAACAGGGAACAGTTAGTAAAACTATATCAGGGAAAACTTTATAACTCTAGGAACAGTTTGGTGACAGAGCAGGCTGCCAAGGCACTCCATAGAGCCACCAGCACTGGAGATACTCAAGGCAGAGATGAGTCACCCATCTGTCAGGGATGGATTAGGTGTAATCAGATCTGCCACAATGTGCAGCAATGGCCTGGATGATGCACCAGAGGTCTTTTCTCACCCAAATGAGTCTGTGATTTGTCACTTGTGCTTATTTCAGTGTGTGGTACTCTGTGTGTGTGTGCTTGGTTCCTAATGTTCCCATGTGTACCTGGTCTGCACTGTCAGTCCTCCAAATGCTTTCTCTCTCTCTTTCTTGCCAATTTACTCCCTCTTGATCCATTTCTCTTACATTTCCATATTAACTTCCTGATTGCTGATCCTCTGTTTCAGTGTGCCCTCTTGTCTCTTTTTGTCTTCATTTCACATACACTTGTGAGTGCTTTTGTGCTGTTGCACCTGTGCCTGAGCACATGCACACATGCCCCTCTTCGCGCCTACTGCACTTTTCTCCTCCTGCCTGTCCTCCAGTGAGAGCTGTGGGTGGTGTAGGGCAGACAGGAGGAGGATTTTCCTTTCCCTAACAGAACTGCTGGGAATCGCCCAGTTTGGGTTTGAAAGAGGTCGGTGGTTTTGGAAATACATCGGTCCCATGGGTATATGATACCTGACAAGAGGTGGAGCACTAACTCTGCTGTGTGGTTGGCAGATCTGCTTCACATCTGATAGTCTAGGGCTGCACACAGGATAAGCTTGAGTTGGCCTGCACCCCTCCTTGTGACTTACCTTGTACCCACTTCTCTGCAAGCCCCACATGAGAGCTGAACAAGCCATCAGGGCCATCTGGACAGCAACAACAGAAATAACTCACAGACACTGACAGCAGCCTTGCTAATGGTGATGTGCTGCATCTTCCTGAACTTGCAGCAGCATTAGGAGTGCTTTGTGAAATTAATATGGGTTAAGTGCTTGTGCTGAGTGCCAGGTTTGTTTTAGAGGGCAAAACCAGGAAAGGTTTCCTCCATCAGCAGTGAATATGCTTGGACAGTCACCAGAGCCCAGTGACTGGTACTAGCTGTTACTGTGACAGAGAGAATCATTAAGGTGCTTTTTTTTGGGATGTATGGGTGTGTGCACATGTGTGTACAGGAATCTCTTTATTGCCTGTATTCATTTCATAAAATAAATTAGATTACCCAAGGATGTGTTCAGCTCTACATCACTTGCAGTTTTCGAATCACCATCAGATGTCTTTCTAATATATTTTCTTTGCTTCACTCATAAGTTTTTGAGTCAGAAATGGGGAATTTATGGGTGAAATGTCTCACTGCTTCCCTCAGGGAGAAGTCCTAGGTGATCTAAGCTCTTTCTTTCTAATCTTTAATAACAGTGAAGCTAAATGTTGTATTAAGAAACTGTTAAATTTCAGTGTGCTTAAGCCAGGGGATAGCCAGGCTAGATTATATGTGAAACCTTGCATGGAAACAAAGGAGTCGGTGGTAAATGCATTAATATTGATAATGAATATTCATGTTTACTCCAATATCATTTGGACATGCCTTATAATGGCTACACTAAAATTGCTTTCCAAAATTACAACTGAACTATTGCTCTTGCTGCTGGTCTTCTGCAAGTATGTGCTCTCCCCTTTCAGTGTGTGGCTCCACAGAGGTTTTCACAGAACACAGTGTTGCTCTCATATTTTTTTCTTCAACCTTAATCACTGTTATGTATCATCTTTTGTGTGTCTATGCTTTCCCATATATGGCAGATAAACAGAAGCTATGAAAGTAATTTGTACCAAAAAAAGGCATAGTAAATTGCGTTAAACAGCATGCTACAGATCAAGACTGGCAGCAAAAGTAATAGTGAAGATGTGCTGGCATATAGAAGGGTTTATAATTAAATTGCAACATTAGCAATTTCATTGTTGGTGTTTCTTTAATATATCTTATGAGAAATGCTCTATTACTGCTTAAAGTAATTACTTTGTACTTGAAAACATGCATATATTTAAATGTCAACTGATGGTAAAAATCTCACTTTTCAATTTACTTGTACTTGGACATTTAGAAATATATTGATAACTTTCAGATCAGTAGTTTTAGGGGATAAATTCTTTACTCAAACTCTCACTCAATTCAAAAAAGAATTTAACAGTAGTTTAGAGAAAGCAGATTGATTACTGAAAGTAATATTGGAACTTTATTAAGACAGTCAAAAATAAATCACAGGCAAACTACAAAATAGTTAGATTGATACGTAAGAGACCTAGTCAAACAAATCATCAGTTATCATCATGAAAACTCTACAGTGTTAATACAAGTCTCTACGCATATTTCTCAAAGAAACAGCTTTGGAGATAGTAGCGTAATGAATTACTATGAAGAGGTGTATCTGTCTGCAGCAGAGAAAATCTATCTTATTTTAAATGTGCATGTGTGCTGAGAAAATTATTAACATACAAACCTGGCACCAAGGAGAACATGGCATAACGAGAAGCTTAGAGGTCGTTTGCTGTGATGGATCAAGTAATAGCAACACCTAGTAAAATAGAATTGAGACAGGGTGGAGGAGGAGGGTGTGCTTCACAGAAATTCAGCAGCTTTTACCTTCAGTGCCTAAAATTGTATGGGTCAATTAGGGCAATTGTGTCTTTCTCGGGGGGTAGTGTCTTCTGGTAAAGGAGAAGCAATGGCAATGAAGAATGGCAAGGGATGACATGAAATTTGAATACTATTTCTGTGTTGTCCCAGGCATGGGCTATCTATGTGCCAGGCTGACTCCTGGTAAAAGGAGAGAGGCAGAGCTCCTTCCTGTATTCCAGTACTCCATCCACTGTTCTTGTCTGACCACACTCACCTGACCATCATTTGTTAGGACTCCTAGCTCATTGCTCACTCAGTGACTCAGGGGCCTATAATGGGTTGTGATCAAAGGTACATGCTGCTGGACCCTGGCAGTAATTTTTCCAGGAAGGATCTAGGCAAAAGTAAGTCATGAAGCCTTCTGGAGGGGTCAGAGGATTCTCATCTTTAGGCTGGAGGGAGGTAACATCCTAATTGAAGTAATGAGAAAGCAAATAAAATGGCTTCAGAATGTGAGTTTGGAAATCCCCAAGCTCTAAGATACCACCCTGCTCATTAATGAATTTATTTTCATTCTTCTTCAGTTATTCTCTGTGACTGTTATAAGAGTGTGACTCTCATATGAGGGAAGATATCTTCATGTGTATTACTGATCATGTTTAAAGGCTCAAGTCCAATCCAAGACCCCGCTCTCCTAAATTTCAAGTCCAATGTAATTGGACAAAGGCCTTGGTTTGAACATATGGCATAGCAACAACAACACACAATCCATTTTGTAAGCAAAGAATCAAGGCAAAGAAAGGAGAGTCCTACCCAAGGCCGTACAGGAGATACGGCAGACCTGATACCTGAACTGACAAGCTCTTCCATTGCCCTAAAAAGAATCCCAGAAGTGGATTTTTTGTGTAACGGCAAAGGGGTAGAAGATCTGCCTAGACATGTCCCTGTCCAACTCAAGCACATTGCCTGGTGCTTTGTCCAGTCTAGATGCTTCCAGTGAAGGACTCCATTTTGCCATGTTGTGGTGTAGCTGAGTTGGTCTGAAGTAGGGAGAAAATGTTTACCCAGAAGCTTTCATTCCCAATGGCTGATCTTGTGACATGAGTTGGAAAACTGGTGCTCCAGACACCTGGTGATAAAGCTGCCCACCAATTTTGCACCCCTATGCTCACCACCAGCTGCTCAACCCCTTGGGTTTGCTACTGCTGTTGCCGCTGCTGCTCCCCTCAGAGGTGCTGTTGCCAGTGGAATGATTTGAACGGTGTCAGTCTGAATCTGTATTCAAACTCAATCATATCAAGATGGACCAAGAAGCTGAGGTGACCTATTAGCACAGGCAGCAATTTTTGTATTTTTCTGATTATGTTTTATATATCTCTTTACCCTTTGTTCAGTTACGGCAGGATCCCTTTCTTCTTGTCCGCTCATGTTCTCTCTCAGTGCTAAGTGCCAGCTGTCATTGCCTGCTGGATAATTACCATTTTACAAACAGTGTTTAGGGAAATGCCATCAGTTTCTGAATATGTGGCTGTCAGGGCTTATTTGAGGGGCTTTCCTACATTAACTACCTCTTCTCTTTTCAGGCAGAAGGGCAAGGGAGGGGAAGGAAGCCGGGAGATCTGTCTTGTCTCCAGGCATTTGAAGAAAAATTGCATTTCATCTTTTTCGCATTTTGACTGTCAATGCTTATTCCTTCCCCCACCCTCTCTCCTAGTTTATGCGCTCCTCTCACTTTTTCTTTGTGACAGGCTGCTCTGTCCTCCTCTGTGGCCCCAATGGCCTGCTAGTGACTGGCGGCAGCAGAAAGGATAGAGCTGCTTATCGTGGGGGGTTACTAATGGGAAGGAGGGCATATCCTTAGAAATAATCATGGCCCCTCATTACTGCAATATGCTACTTAAAGCTACACAGGTCTGCCTGAGGTTAAGCGGGGAATCTGGAAAAAAGCTTAAACTCTGATTGCCTTACTGCAAGAAGCAGTGGCATGAGCACAGCCAAGGAGGGATGGAGTCTAGATGTTGCTGACAGAGGTTGAAATGCTGAATTTCAAAGCCAGATCATGGAGAAAGACATCATTTGCTAAGATATGGTTCTTCCAGGGTGCAAACTATACAGATGGTCCCATCTGTGAGGGTGGCAGGGAAGAAGGCAGGATGGCCCCAGCATTTGATTGTGGTCTAATCTGCCTTCACTAAATAAAGTAATGAAAGATGCATAAAAAATAATTTACAATCACCTAGAGGGGCTCAATCAGACTTGAGCTCCCCTCAATGCCAAAACTTGCTGCTGTCTTTTAAAGAACCTCCTTCCCCTTAGTGAAAACTGGTAGCAGTTTCTTAATAATTTATATAGAGCTTCAGTCAGAAGGAGTCAGCATCAAAATCAGGGCCATGTGTACTACTAGATTAAGATATGTGATCTGGTCCCAATAGTACTCACGCCCCCGAAAGAAGGTTTTCCTCAAAGGGGCAGTATTTTGGCTTTCTAATGATTTTTGCTACCTATCCACTTTGGGGACACTCGATGAGAACAAAATGAAGGCTACTTCTCAGGCACAGCAGGAGCTCTGAATTTCTGGCTACATTCTGGACAGTGGGGTAGAGGAGGGTCCCGGGGGGATGGATCTCAGACTCTGTTGCAGCCAGGGACAAAGGTTTAAATGCCAGTGTAAAGATTAGGACCTCAGGGCAGCTGTGATTTGGGCTCTTGGACCAATGTGGTTTTGCAATTAAATGATAAAAACTCTCATGTCTGGCGGGCAGAAGGGGATCAATATACAGGCCTCTCTCTGCCCCAGCAGTGGCAGAGGTGGGTGTCACTCCCAGCCGTTCCTCTTGGTTTATGCTGCCTGGTAGCAGCCAAGGCAGAAGCAGCTATCCCTTATCTGCAGAGCACTCTCCCATATTTTTTCCGTTGCCCCTCATTTTCCACACCGGGCCTGATCTCGTTGCTATGGAGATGCACATGTGATGTGTCTGACTTCATGCACGCTGCTTCTGGAAGCTGAGGGAAACAGCGCTCCTGCTCCGTGAGTTGGGTCTGACTTGGGCCACTGGGGAGGAGAAGAGGAAAGGTATCCTATGTAAGGTGTCCTATTAGCCTGGTGCTGTGACTTTTCCAGGGCCTTGCCACTGTGCAGATTGGAAGGGGTGGACAGCAAGGTCCCCTGGAGGCATGCATCGTCAGCTGTCCCTTGCCTTGGGGCCCCCTCTGTGCTATTTGGTGTCAGGTCCCACTCAGCATGGCATAAGTTACATGAATCCTGTGGCTGATGGGCAGGGAAGGATGTGGCAGGAAAGCAGGGAGGCAGCAGCCAGCCTCCCTGCAGCTGGAAGCTCTGGGTGGCTCAACCCCTGGCCCATTGCTTCCAGGGGCAGCAACAGCCTGGACCAGCAGCTTCCCCTTTGCTCTCTGCAGGGCCCTCTCTCAGTGTCTAACCACTCTAATTCACTCTGCTCTGAACTAACGGCATGGGGAAAGGATAATGGACATGGAAGCAAAATTAGGGAGGAGAGCTACTCAAGTCCCATATAGAGAAGCAAGGAGCTAACTTCTAATATCTAGGTTTTTCCCTCATCTGTCCTTTGAAAAGGACATGTCCCAGCCAACACCTGCTCATGCCTTCCCTTTTTCTGTCCATACGTTGTTAGTTATGCACCTTAAAGCAGAACAGGAGACTGAACTTGTGAAGGGTATTGAATACAGAGGGAAATGGATGCATTTCAAGAAATTAGTATTTCTGAGGTATGTCTCAGCTTCTCCTCTCCACAGCCAGGCTGAAGAGCACACCAGCCCTTTCCACTGAAACAGACAAGTAGGTTGCTCAAAAAAAAAAAAAAAAATAAATTAAAGGGCTTTCAAAATCATGTCTTATTTTGAAAAGTATTATGTCAGCCTGCTGTTCACAGTCAACATGTAATGAAACACGTTCATTAGCCATTTGGGTCATCACTTCTCGTGCTTTTCTGTATTTGAGCTGCTCAGCAGCAGATTGCAAGGCATTTTTCTAGCCATCCTTCCCAAGCCTCCGATAGTGATAAGCAATATGTTTTGTACTGTTAGCGTCATGGTTATAAATGACCGCTGTACCACATGCTACCCAAATTTAACATGCTCAGACAGTTCTGTCACTGGCAGCTACTCCATTCCTTAATATCTGTCCCTAGAGTGAAACTGTTTTAAGGGATAGAATGGCAGCCACCTCCTCCTGTCGCACTGGCTATGAGGCAAGTCTGCCCTACTGCAGTGAAATTTGCTCCTCACCCCTTTTTTTGAGCATCATTTGCTAAATTATTTCAGTGGCATCACCATCCTCAGTGAGTTACTGTGATTCTTTTTAGATATAGACATCCTGCAAGAGTCAAATCCCTCTGTGTGCCACTACCTTCTAGCACACTTCTACCCACCCAGCCACATAAGTCCTTGCCTGGGTAGTGTCAGAGCACCCCACAGACTTGAATGCAGTAATCTCTGACTCCCCAAGGCAGAGAAGAGTTAACAAGCTGGAGTCTTGCATTGGAAAATGAGCCTTGGTAAGGTCAAGCAGGTTGTTCAAGGTCAAAGCATGAAGTCTGGCAGCTCTAAGAGCTACGCCTGTGCCTGCCATTTCCCAACCCAGAGCCTTATCCTGTGCTTCCTTCCTCTGGAAGCAGCTGGTTTTATTCCATCATTTCTGTCTCTTAATTTCCTTCTCTCTGTGCTGTTTTGTATCACTTAGCCCACAGAGCAATTGTGATCCTGTTTACTTGAGAGATGCTATACAAAATACAGTTGTATTGTATTTCATTTCATCCACAAGCCAGCATTCTCGGAGGGAGGCCAGTTGCCAGGGAGGAAAAATAACCAACAAAGCAAAGGGCAGGAGTGTTCAGCACTTTCTTGAATTTGATCTATTTCTTCCCTTAACGTACACACACACACAGCCAAACCAAACTATTTTACTTTATGGAAGGGGCTTACGGTTAAATGTGAGTACAGTGTAGGAAGAGTCATTATCTAATGAAAGGAGGCTTATTGACTCCCTTCTGTCAATTTAAGACCACCTCTTCTCCTCTGATCTTTCAAGGGTAAACTTGAACTATTAAAGTTAAACAAAACTTGAAACAAATCTGGACCATATCCATCAAGGAAATTGCCATGCCAGGCAGGTTAGAAAGCCCTGTGTTTGCATTGAGAGGGCTGGTACATCCCCATAACCACATTGTGAGTCTGAGAAATCAGAATAACCACCCTTGTGGCATGGTAGTGACCCAGTTACTTCAGTCAGTGAAGCCAGGACCAGAGAGTCTGGATCAGAGGAAAGTTGGACCGTGCAAGTTGTCAGTGTGGTTTGAGCTGATCACTTATGCAGACAGCTCTTTCCTAAGTTGGCTGTTCTGTCAAAACCACTTTCATTGCTGTCTGAACTGTTCTTTCTCTAAGCTGGCAATTTTTTTTTTTATTTTTTTTTAATATGAGCACATTTTTGGATCAGATGAAAATACAAATGGAAACACGCTTTCTGGTCTTCAGCTCTTTCCATCCTGCACCCAGTTCTGATCTCTTTCTGTACCTGTCTACTGTCTGTGTCTCTCTTGATTTCTCAGTGGCCCTTTCCCTTCCTCTTACCATCTCTCTTGCTCTCCCCTCTGGTTTTTCATTTGATTGCCACTTTGTCTGCAGGGCACACCTAAATGAGCTGCTCTCCATCTCTCCCACCTGGCCTCCCTTCCCACTTTTCTCTTGTTCTTCTCAGTGTGTCTCCTTCCTGTGCAGCATAAAGGCCTCCTAAACTTCGTAACATTTGCCCTCTCTGGAGAGTATGACATACTTCTCTGCTGGCTTTATGCAAAGTCCACAACTAAATAATTTTTGTTGTTGCCCAGTCTAACTGTGAAATAGCTACATTTCTTTCCTGTGACTGGAAAAGCAGGCAAATGTGAGTGTCATCTGGGGCCTGAGTTACAAGATCCTGAATGGACTATCTAGAATTTTCTGCATGTGAACAGGGGCAAAAGAGCAGGAATGTAACATGAAGTGTTAATGTAAGTGTTGAAAACAGCCTGGCAAGCACAGCTGGAATTGATAGCTGGGGCACAGGTTCAGCCCTGTGTGCCTGGGGGGCACAAGCAGACAGACTGTGATGCATGCTTGGGCTTTAATGTACCTTTGTAGCTAGAAAATGCTATCCAGACTAAAAGGGAACTCCCCTGGATGGTGGCAATGGATCAACATTTATTATAGTTCCCTGGAAACTAACTCTCCTATAAACAGCTCATACTCTTTGAGGCTTTCTGAGAGGACCTTTGTAAGAAAGATTGAGATCAGTTACTGTATTGTGGAGATACAAGGTACCCTTTCTGCAAAAGGGCTGTTATCAAGGTCCAGAAATAAGTAATGGAGGCCTGTCTGCCTCTCCATGCCTCCCTTTCTTCCTCTCTGCCTTCCTCTCCCTCCCTGCCTGCTCCCTCCATCCAAAGATCACGAGGGTTGTCCTTATCATCCTTCAGTCACATCACAGAGGAAGAGTAGGACAAAGTTGCTTGTTGTCTTACATGGCTTATGGATGAAGATGGACATGAGTGCTGAAGTGACTTGGTACCCAGTAGCTCTGGTTTGTGAGCAAAGTTCCAATGGAACCAGATCTTCCCTGCTGTACACTTCCAAGCGAGAGGGCAAAAGGTTTGATCAAATTGACATGGTTGAAGGGTTTGACCCAGGGAAAAAAAGTACTCATGTCTGCTCAGCTTCCAACACAGCAGTAAACCCCCAGTCAGGATATAGGCTGTTGATTCAATACCACAGTTATATCAAATAAGTGTCACTGCATGCCCAGAAATTGTTCATGGTTGTAAGTGGTATTGAACAATGAAGAAGCAGAGGACATGCCCAAGACCTGAAAGAATTCCCCACATAGCTTTTATTTCATATTAACTGTACATAAAATCTTCTTGGGTGTCCAGTACTGCATTTTTTCTTGTGCTAGCAACAGTAGTGAAGCTGAGAATGCACATGCATCAAAGCTATTGGACTTAATACTGAATTTATTGAAACAGTGATGTATGTTTCTATTGAAATACATGTATAGGATACATAGTATATATTGAAAATGCATATGCACAATATGCAGTGTAGCAGGGCTTTCCAGTGCAATACAGGGGAATATTTTCTTTTAGGTTCGGTCTAGATGTAGATGTGTCCAGTGCCTGTCTGTGAAAGCTCCATTTTACTTTGCACTCTTTTCCTTTGGGAAATGTAGCCTGCAAAGAATACAGCAGGTTTTAAATGAAGCTTTCAGAGCTATTCACAAACATGAATGAATTAAACCTCACAACTCCTCTGTGCAATACAGGAGACATCCTCACCTCATTCTGAAAGGCAGCCACCTGTGGAAGGCAGCAGCTGTTTAATAGTGCATGGTTACATTTTACAACTGTTGGGTACAACAAGTGATGACAGAAAATATCCAAATTAAACTAGTGGGAATTAGGCCCAGAGAACATAATTGCTCAAATTAAAATGTGTGTAGTTTAAGTTAACGCCTATACAGTGTGCAGACTGCCACCAGTTCCGTAATGAACTCTTCTGGTTAGGGTTAAAGCTGTGCAAATATTGTTCTCTTTGGCTTCTGAAACAAAACATTTGGAGATAGAAAAACTGGCATGTGTTGAACCAAATCCTCTTTGTGTTGGTTGGTTTGCCTCTTGTTCAGTTGCTCTTCTTTTTCATATAGGAGGAGAAAAAGAAAAAGATGGAAAACATCATTTCACTTGACACAAATTATTTTGTTTGGCCCAAAGCAAAACCTTTCAGAACAGCAACTTGTGAGAAAAGGCCAGGGAAGGCCAGCTTTGGAGAGCTGCTCTTATTGCTGCAAATGTAAAAGCCAGTACCAGCAGCAATACACCACCTCCTAAGGGTATTCACCTCGCCATCAGTGGACTGAGCTGCCAATATCCTGCCTACCCAGAGAGACCAAGTCCACTGCTGCAAGCCTTGGGAGAGTCATAAGAATTAAAGTGCAAGGAAATATTATTGTGTCTGTGGGGAAGAGAGATAGAGTGACTTTCCCATGGAGCAGGAAAAAGAGGAAAAGGCTGTGGCTGAGTCCTTTAGCCAGTCCTACCATTTTATAAGAAAATCTACTTTGAAGGAATATATACTTGGCTGGACTGAGATCCTGCCTCAATTGTCAAGGAGAGAATTTGTCCAGCGTAGGCTGAAATTTCCTCTTCTAATAGAACCGAATGGCTAATTTAGAAAGAAATCAAAGCAAAACAGACTCATTGCACCACAGCATTGTTTTTGTCTGGTTTAACTTACCATGTGGAACCATTTCAATAAGCTGTATTATAAGTGAAGATTTCGTTTTCCCTTCTTTTTGGTCGCTGCCCAAGAGCTAGGCAAACTCATATACACTTTTATTTAAATTCACACTCTCATGGTTAGAAATTCACAGCATTACTTTCTCCTCCAAAGCCAGCCTTGCGGAGGCCTCCTTATGATGAAAGATCTTATTAGAGTTAGCTCTCTGTATCAAGGAGAGACAATCAATTCCCTTTGGAGATTTAATTTTAATCATGCAAACCGGCTTCTGTTGCCCTGTGTTCCATAAAACTTTCCCCATTCCCTAGCCCTTGGTATTAGTTTCTGTGGATGGCAGGCTTCGGAGCTTGTCCCGGTAATCGGAAACAGGAGGTTACATTAGTCCCAGGTTGTGTCGCACACAGCAATTCTATTTGCAGAGTCTGTTTGCTGCACAGCTAACGGCTGCTTCAAACAGCGCACAAGTAATTTCCAAATGACAGATCTCCTCTCTGTCTGCAGCTATTTTAAACTTGGTCTGCCACATGTGGTGTGGCCTTGACTCTGGAGGGAGTCATTCCCCCCAAGTCCTCCTCTTCCAGATCCAATGTGCTGTTGCCCTGAGCTGAATACTGAATATTGAACTTCCTTCAACAGATGAACTTCAGGCCAATTATTATTCAAAGAATAGTTCTAGGAGCTCATAAAACTAAACTAGCAACCCACCATTTCCAGATAATTTCTACATAGAAGAAAGAGAAAACATTCATCCCATGAGCGATGGTGAAATTAGTCTCAAAGTTCTTGTTCTCGGGGAGAATTCAGAGCAGGCACAGAGAGCGTTACCACACTGACTTCTGTGAAATTCCTTCAACTTCTGCTAGTGATCATTTTAGTCCTTTAACCTGCAAACTGTGGGTCTGCAAGGAGGGATGTGAGCGTAGCTGAGAGTATCCTGCACATTGCCAATGTCACACAGCCAGGGCCCATATCCCACTGGTACTGCCGTTTTTCAGCAGCATGACTGATTTATAACATGGTGGGATAGAGGGAATCAGACTCTTTTGTTTTGGCCGTTCTCCAAATATGCCTTTTAGGAGCACTCTTCTTGTTTGCATTCCTAACATTGACTTTAGTGTTGGGACTCAGCTTATCAACTCTTGGGGTTTCTTTGCCTCTATAGCCAGATGTGTCTTTGGGGTTGACCTTTTCTTCGAACGTGATCCAACTGGAACTTCAGATCTAAATGGTAGCACATGGCACAGCTCTGAATCCCTAATTGTGGGCCTCCTCCTACATCTTTATGCAGAGCTCAACATCATCTTTGTTCTCTCCACTTGTCTACTTACAGTGTCCTTGCTGCTATGATAGTATGGATATATTGGGGCTGGGAGACCATCTCAGCTAATGGAAATCATTTGAATTTTTTTTTTTTGATTGTTCTCCTGTAAATCTCTATGCCTAGGCTTTAAAGCTGGGCTGCTTTTCTGCTTCATCTGTCCACTGCTCAGTCCATTCATGTTCTCTGATGTGTAATGGCTCCATCAGGCTGGCATGAAGTAGTCTCCATGTTGGTGTTATAAACCCAACTATTGGATTGACCCAGTTCTCTAGGCAAAAACTACTGTTTTGTTTCCAGTAGTCTTTATCAATAAAGGCTATTTTTATCTCATTCAAAAGAAATAGCACTGAGATTATTGGTAGCCTGTGAGGAAGCAGCTGGGTACTGACAAGAGTCTTAAGAATGCTTGAATAAAAATACTCACCTTGATCAATGCCAAGCCTTGGTGATTGCTGAATTCAAAGCTGCCACTCCATTCTGTGTGCACAGCACTGTAACAAATGAGGGGAAAATAAAAAATACATAGGATTTAATGGCTGTCAAAAGAATCTCAGCTGAAGTGAGGTTTGCCCCCTGAATGGCTATTCATTAAGTACAACCAAAAGAAGTAAAGGTCACAAGCAGGCATAACCCAGTGAGAAGGCCATGTGCAGACACAGGTCCACCAGCACCTTCTGCCGAGACAGGCTTTTTTAGTTGTTGCTAAAAAGAGGGTTTACGTCATTGTTACTAGTGCCTGGGCAATACCAGAATTTTTTGTTGGAAGATCTGGCTGGGAGTGTGTGGATTAGCTGGTGACTCTTAATTTAGTTTAGTTCAGTTCAGTTCAGTTCAGTTGGGATATGTTAATTCATTAAAATTGAGGCTGTATTTATGTAAGCATACTGTCAGCTAGAAAATTTTTCATTTTCCAATTTGGGAATATTACATATCAAGCATCTAGTACCTGCATGTAGTACTGGTCTGTGACATTAGCTTGTGCTACTGGAGGTGTGAGAAACACAGCTCAGATCCTGTATTGCCATAGTCATATCTGGGATGCAGATTTGTCTTTCCCATCCCAGGCAGGCATGAGAACCATCTGTTTGTCCTAGGATTGGCCTCTCTTTTCAGTTTTATCTAGAGTTTCATATGTTTGTCTAGATATGAAATAGTTTTGAGTTTTAGGGGCTTTTTTTTCATATGTAAAGGAATGTTGGTATGTTTAGTTTTTTTTCACTGACTTTAACATTCCTTTATGAGCAGTTATTTGCTAAAAAGCTGAATCGATATTTGATAATTAAAGGAAAAACTCAGGGAAAGTAGCACAGCAGCCCAGGTTGAGAGTAACCCAAGAGCTCCCAGAAAACTGGACAGGTTTACAGCTGTGGGCAACCAAAGCCCCAATCTCAGTGACACGCTTGTTTTTCCAAGGCTGAAGAAAAGAGAGCTCAGAGGGAACAGTAACTCATTATAGAGTTGAGGCAAGGGGCCAAGCTGTGCTGTGCCCCTGAGAAAGAGGAGAGGCAGGCACAGACACACGGGCAGCACACTCATGCATGCACACACCTGCCTTTGATGTTTCCTTACATTTCTCTTTTGAAGGTCCTGAATCCTTGAGAAATATCCTGAGGTCCTTTTTCTTTTTTACTGAATTGAAAGTCTTTCAGGCTTGGTTATCAGAAACAAGGAGTGAAAAAAAAAAATCTATTAGATCTGTATTAAACCTTGCTTTTCTTATATTTTAAAATTGTTTTTAATTTTATTCTTTTAAATAGTAATACATGGATTCTATTGACAGTTTCCAAATGCTGATATTGGATGCAGTTAAAAACAATTTAAAATTTCAATATTGAAAAAGAAAAAAATGGAAACTATGTTTTCTTTTTCTTTTCTTTCCTGCATTACACCAGATGAGGCCTTTAAAAACTGAGTGCATTTTGAAAAGAGATTGTCCACTTTGCCACAGAATATGATATCTTCATAATATTTACCAATCTGCACAAATGCTTAGGGCAGCAAATGAAGTTAGAAAATGTGCACTGGGAATGGATGTGGCTGTGATGGGCCATTGCACACTCCCTATACCCATCACAGTTGTTCTTCCAGCAGCCTCTGTGCTTGGCAGCGGAGAGGACTTTTAAGGAGTAGTTTCAAGGAGTAGAAATCCTCTTGGCCCGTATGCTCCTCAAAATTTGTCTCTGCATCTGTAATATCCTGCACAGCTATCAGACTGCTCTGCAGTCTGCTGATGAGCAACCACTTGATTCCTTACCTTCTGCTTTTATCTCTGCCAGTCTCTGGTTCAAGCCCACTGTGTCAGTCAAAACATTTGATTTTGAATTTGTTGAGCACACTAGGATTTTTCCACCCTGCAGTTAGAGAAGGTGCTGCTGAGACTTTCAGAAGTGTAAAGAACTGAACACATTTCTGGACACGTTTAAGGTAAGCAACCTCCACTAGGAGAGTCACCTTTCTGTTGTGCCAAGACAATGATTATGCACTGCTTGCAATGTCTAGGATTTTCCAAAAAGCCTCTCATTTCAGCAGTGAGGAAATATCGCCTCTGACTTAGGAAATGGCCCAGCTACTTGAGTTGGCATCCAGGAGCAAGATTTCTATTGCTACTGCTGCATTGTCCTGAGCTGTGAACACACTGGGGGCTTCCTGTCCAGGTCTTCTGCTCACGCTGGCCAAAACACAGAGTTGGTGAGAGTGCTGTACAAGGATGGTCTGAAATAGCCCTGCTCACTGTACACATATTTCCCTCAGTCTGGAGTGGCAAATCCTTGTACTTGTCCATCCTTATACATCCCATTAGCTTTCCCCTGTCAAGTTTGGTATCAGTCATACTTGATCCTTAGACTCATCTTAGCAGAATTGCTTCTCTTGTGGACTTTGTGCTTTGCCTAAGGCAACACCAAATGATATTCCAGCTCCCTCCATTGAGCTCTCATTCCCATCCTTGCTCATCTTTTATTGAGCCCAGACAGACTTCAGCACTGTGCACATTCTTTCTTTGCTGAAGGACCTGCTCTGCCCCAGCCAAGTCTAATATGAACTCTAGTAAATATTGTTATAAATATTTTAGATTAAAGCTTCAGTACAGTTTGTTCAATATGCCAGGAATCTTCAGCAGACCCATAGCTCACTTTATCCCCCACAGTAAGCCATTTTTAATCCTTAACATTATAAATTATGTTCTCTCTCATGCAGCTTTTTCACTGAAGCCTGGAAAATGTATTCACTCTCCTCCTACCTGTTAAAAAAGTTTGTGTTGGAGAAAATCTAGATTTACAACACTGAGGATGGAAGAAGTGTTTAGGTAAACATGGAGAATGCCCTGTCAGAGCAGGGGTCTTGTATGGCATCGGCAAGTCCCTGGTGCTGCTCCAGGAACTGGTTGCTGCCATCCACCCGCCTTTTCCTTCCTGCTTCAGACATAGCAGAGGAGAGACTTTTGTTGAGGTATAGTACCACCAGATCACAATTTACCTGGCAAAGCTGGGTTTGATAGAGAATTGCCTGGTTTTATTTGGCAACTTGTATTACCCCCCCCAAGCCATTTGATGAGCTCTCTTCTCCGCTGATTTTGAAACAGCAGCCAGAGGGACTCAAGCCTGTCCAAACTGATCTAAGACTTCCTAGAACTGCAATTTCTGTGAGATTATATTTATGTTTTTAAGCAAAAGACTGATGGGGAAATATGACTTGCAGCTAAATTTCTAGTTTGGTCCAATTTCTGTGGCTTCATATACTATGAGGATGAATTTTCAACTTTGTACCAGAGGAAATCAGTATAGAGAAAGAAGTTTAAGAATAATAAAGGAGAAGATTTTTTCCTTTGGGAAAAGGTTGTACTGTGCACAGACGAGCATTTCAGGCTGGTAGTCTTCTAAATTGCTGTGCAAAATGATAAGGATAATTTTGTCTATATAAATGTGCAGGGTCTTTTTATTTTAAATGACATCTTTGAAAGGTTATACTCAGATACGTGGGTTTAGAATAAGTCAGGGAAGAGCAGACAGAGCAGTAGCAGAGGCAGACAGCACAAAGAACAAGTGAGCATATGCAAAGACAGTGCAAAGGTCCTGATCTTTTCCACTGAACTTGGTGCCAAAAAGAGATGTTGCAGAGAGACAGACAGATGCAGCCATGTCAGAGACCTGCCAAGAACTACAAGCTACAGCCCTAACAGAGAGGTAATGCAACACTGAGGAAAAGAGACTTCTGTATGCATTGTTAGAAATGAAATATATTTTTTCCTCCTCCTAACCCTTTTAAGCCTTTAATCTTAATCCTATTCATCATCATTAACTTCAGCAATTGGCCAAAATATTTAAATGAGGTGAAATGAAAAGATTTAAGAGTCTAGTGAAGTCTCATCAAACCACAAAAGAATAATCTCCAAAGATTAAGAAATCTGCTATGACCCAACCTGTAAGAAATGAGAGGAGGAGGGAGGGAGGGGGGCTTCTGAGATGAAAAGAAGTTACCAATTAGATCCTTTTACTAACAGTATTGAGTCTTTTTCCCCCTTACAATAGCCCAGTGCAGAAAAAATTACGGAAGATGAATTAAGAGTTTAAATCCAGTAAAAGGCACCAAAAAAAAAAAAACCCAGGTAATATTTTAATAAGACTTAAATGGGTCTTTCAAAGGCACTGAAGAGCTCTTGGGCCTGCATCTCTCACCATTTCTGGGTGTAAAATAGGCTTTTAACTATCACTGCACTATGAAGTGCTTTGATGTTTATTCCCCTGATTTTTGTGCCTGCCACCATTTGCTGTTGGGGTGCGTGTGTGTGTGTGTGTTCTCTCCCATGTTCATTCCCCTGAGGCACCCGTTGTAACTTGGTTTCAGTTACGCTTTAGTTAATGGGCACTTAAAATAAAATGGTACCCATTTCACTTTAATTTCGAGAAAGGGGTAAAGGCCGTTCCCTTTCCATTTCCAGATGAAAGGAGCAGCGCTGCAGCTCCATAACGAACCTCAAATAAATTGGAGAGCTGATAAATTTAACGATCTCATCAGCATACAAATATATGTGTCTGTGAGTGTGTGTTTTTATATGCACACAGAGTTTGTGACTAAAACTGAAACTTGAAGAAGATGGGGGACCTACAGATACCAGATTTCAACAATGAAAGGGAGCAGGTGGATTTTTGCAGAGCTGTGTTTCAGCCTCCTCTTGTGCACTAGTGGCTGCTATGTGGCAGCTCTACATCCCTGATGAAGGCAGGAGGATAGCATGGCATGAAGGGCATTATTCAACCCATTTAATGCTATCATAACATTGTGCACACCTGAATCCTCCTGCTATTGCCCCAGCAAAGAGTGAAGCTGCTGTAATAGCTGATGTAGCTGCTAGTCCCAAATGGCTTTCTCAGAGCCTGGGGCATTTTATATGGGGACTGTTGTCAGGCTGTTGAATTGTGCCTTTGAATTCCTGCTGCATCAGGACTCTCCTCTGGGGCAGGGGTGCATTTCTTTCTCTTTCCTTGCCTGCAAAAGAACTGATGGGTGTGCAGTAGGTTGATAAAGTCTGTAAAATCCAGCTCGGTTGTCAGGAGGCTGTATCATAGTTCTGAAGATGTATGGATGCCCAAACTCTCTTCTACAGGTACTGGTAGTTCTGAGGAGACCCAGCCCCAGGGAGATTGCATATTTGTGTGTGCTTTGCCACTTCCAGTAGATGGTCTGACTCCACTATTTCATGTGTATGACTCCTGATTTTTCTCCTTTACATGGCCAGGGCTGATAATGCCAAAAGCACAGTGGGTACAGCATTGGAAAATACTGCAGCTTCTGGTAACTTCCTGTCTTACCCTCTCTGGTAGCAACACAAGTAAGGTATGGCCCAGCCCTGCAGAAAGTGAGTGGTAAATGTAGATTAATTTTGGGAAAACTGCAGTACAGTTGTTGGTTATGTATTTGAAGCTCTGGACTTTTCTTGTATCTTAGCTTGAACCTATTCCATGCAGTTTAAGGACAGCCCTTTCTTCCTCTCAGGGAATGTCTTTTTGATGGCAGTGTAAGGGTGTGAGTTCCTAGAGGAGAAGCTCAGCTTGGGTTGGCAAAAATTTGCATGGCCTGCATATAAAAACTTACTAGCTTGTGTCATTTATACAATCCATATCTTCATCCCCACTGTGTAACCCTCCAAAACACCCCACATCTCTATCTTCAGCTTCCATAGTGCCTGCAGAAAGATAAAGTGGTAAGGACTGCCTACAAAACTCTGCAATGAGAGCTTTCCCCTGCTCCTCCCTGAGCACTGTGGCACTCATTTCTCCATCCTCTGACTAGCCTATTTTATCCCAGTCCTGGTCATCAACTCCACTCCAGCAAACTGGAGCTTCCGATTTCTCCTACCCATTTATATAGCAGGCCACCACAGGGTAAAATATCACCTCCATCAGCACTGACATCCATCACTTTAATGAACAGCAAAAATCAATCTCTAATTGACAAAAACATTTTTAATCAAAGTATGAGGCATTTGGAGCACAGAAGCAGCCTTTCATCTTCTGTCAGTTTTTTCCTTTACAAGCGGAAACAGCATGGGTTTGTAGCTGGCCAAAGAGGCCAAGTGGTATCAGTGGAGGGAAGCAGGGACAGTGCTTTCAGGTGATAGTATTAGAAAAAAATCTGCTTCTCTCCTTTTAGATAGCCAAAGCTCAGTTTTGGTTTGCGGGTCAGTGAAGAATATACAGCAGTAGTAGGAAGAGATCGGAGCAGCCTAAGTTTTTAATAAGCATAAGCTCTCTAAGACATCACTTGGGCCATGTTTTCTTTTTCCTTCTTTATACATGTACCAAAATCTTAGGCATTTGTTACTAATGGTCTACCAGTGGGCCACTGAAACACAGTGTGCCAGCAAAATCCATCACAATAAACAGGCAGGTGAAGAAGCTCAATTTAGCAGCACTGGTTTGTGTCATAGCATTTAGGGATATTGCCTGTGTACATCTGGGGGTTTCCTCAGAGCAGCTCTCCTGGTGGTGAAGCCAGAAGAGATGGTAGTTATTGTAAGAGCAGTTGCTTATAAACTTGTAGATGGCTGTAAACTACATATGAGTAAGTGAAACAACCTGCCAGCAGCACCGGAGGATTCTTTTTCCTCTGATTAGGGAGTCCCTCAAAGATTTGTAAGGTTACTCTGGGGAGCTTGGGAACCTTGCAAGTATTTGTGAGCCATGAAGGGCAAGGGAAGGTTATTAGAGCACCATATGGATACTCGGGTCTTTTTGCCATTTCTTGCAAGAAGGTATTATTACAAAGCATCTTTATCTATGTCTGGCACAATTTGAGTGCCTTGGCATCACTGCCAGTACCTGCAATTGAAAGGGTGAGGAGCAGCGGATCAGTGGCAACGCTGTCATAGCACCTCTGCCAGTGCTTGACAGGGAGGCAGGTTGGGAGATGCAGCAATATTTGGCACCATGAAGGCACACTGGCAATGTGCTTAGGAGAGGAACAGTAGGGAGCTGCAGGAGTGCCCGATGCTGCCGGGGGAAGTTGGCACACCTTGCTGGATTTATGAAGGGAGCGATGGGGAGGGAGGGTGCGTCCTTGCCCATCACAGTTGCCAGTGATTGCAAGGGAATTGGTCCAGGGGGCTGCAGTGGTACCCGAGCACCATCTGGCCACTCTGGCACTCTTGCTGGTGTTTGTAGGGTTGGCTTTGGATAATGTCTTTTTCTGATCAAAGGCCAGCATTTTGGAAGCAAGCCTGGAGTGTGTGTTACATAAATAGTTTGCTCTCCTGTCCAAATGGCTCCCACATCTACGGAATCTTAAGAGCTTCAGAGGAACTTTAAATTGTGTCCCATTGCAGAGAAACCACCTTTGCATTTAATGACTAGTGGGATTTTAATTCACCCAGTCTTCCTCAGGTGTTGGCCAGAGGGAATTTGTTTGGGGAATGGACCCTTAATTTTCCGGTTTTGCATATAAGGAAAAGGAGGCAGTAGAATTCCCTTGGCTGAATTCACCACAGCTGCTCTCTGGAAGCTGTGTGTGTTGACGTTCAGGCGGAAATAGGCTGGCATATCTTGCTCTTATGCTTAGTCAGGCTCCTAAATATTTCAAAGAAGATAGTGATATTTGCCCATGTGTCTTATTTGTTCATCAGCAAAACATACCAGTGTTAATATTTTCAGCTTTCCTGGGCTTTAAGCACTCCTTGTCTTCCCCAGAGCTGCTGTGTGTAACCACAGAGGAAGAGATGGCTTTGAAACAGCAGCCTGGAACAGTCTGTAATGACAGCAAGTGTGATGAAGTCCAGAGTAGGACAGAAGAGCAAGGACTTGACTTCGCAGGAGGATGTGGGACATGGATCACAAAGGGAGATGGGGAATGAGACAGATATGCACCAAGAGCTGCAGAGGGCTTCAAGGCACGCTTCACTGAGCCCTGTGCATCCCGCATGTGCAGAACGGCTGCAGGAAGGTAGCATGAGGAGCACAGTAGCTGGGGACTTGCCTTGCCCAGTGTATGAATGTTTGCCTTCTTCCATAAACGAAGGCAGAACTGTGAGTCACTACAGCTGTGGAGATGCCAGGAAGCATGGGGGAAAGCAGAAGAATGAAACACAGTTATAGTCTCCTCTCCCAGAAATACTTGTCTCTGCTGCCCAAGTCAGTGCCCTCAAGACAGCTTTGATGAGCATTGTTTTTCCACTGGCTGAGGTAGTGTAGATGCTGACATTCATAAAATATGCAGAGTGCCTGGCCAGGTTGCTGGATTCTCTTGCTGCAAGCCTTTCCTGCTCTATGTTGAAATATATGTATGTCTTTCACTTATAAAGATGGATGTGTTATCTAGATTGCAGGTTTCCCATGTGTCATGCCAGATGTCATGCTCAGTCCTGAAATATGGTGGAGAAGGAAGGGGGGGTAGAAGTGGGTTCTGATTTAGGCAGAAGCACTTTAGATAATTTTTCCTTCAAAGATGAAATGGAAAGCCATTGTGTAGCAGTAAAGCTTGCCAGTTTGAATCCTGCCCAGCTCAGCAAACTTGGAAACTGCTATCATGCAGCAACCTATGGGATACAAAATGAGTTGGTCATTTCCATCCAGTTCTGGTGGGCAGGAATTCACATCAGAGAACCTATAACTTCAAAGTAACCCACTTTTGTTGTCAGACTCTTTAGAAGGGCCATGGGCTGAGCAGGACACTAAGAGTAAGTCATCCTGTGACCTCTAGGCCACAGAACCTCCAGGTGGGATCCAGGAGAACCAGACAAGCTGATCCTGAGGTTAAACACTCATAAGAATTTTAAAAACTTTTTGAACATCTTCCCCTAACACTCTCTAGAGGAGAGGCATGCTTTTCAGAATATACAGAACCTGGGAAAAAATTTCAAGAGTACATTGGCTCTAACACTGAGATTTCAGAAAAATTGAGATCTGTTCCTCTTTTTTTCCCCCTCCTAAATATCTTGGCATTTTCCAGATACAGATGAAGAATCATTCTATAAGCGGCAATATAACATTTCTTATTCTCTACTTTTCCTTACTTAATAAGCTGGATGCCTAAGGGATTCCTACACTTCAAATTTGTGTGAGTGCACACATATGTGTATGCATATTTCTGGTCTCAGCCATGGTAGCCATATCAATCCTCCCTTTGAACTAATCCAGCTCCCTCTTGGCCAGTTTGACTAACAAAAATTTACCAACCAAGCAGCAGAGCGGAGCGAACACATTAAGAAAAACAGCATCAAATGCAGCCTTGCGAAGAGCCATTGGCATCAGTCATCCTACAACAATCTGTACCACACACCTCCTCTCTGTGAGGCCAGAGACAGCCTTTCCCAGCCTGCAGCCCCTTCACAACATTAAAGATAATGCCTTTCTTCCTTCTCTGTTGCAGCAGGCAGGAGTTCTGTTCAAGAATTCTTTTTAGAAAATTTATTCTAAGATTTTTAGATTCTTAGAACTCTAAGATTCTTAGAATAAATTTTAGAAATTTATTCTAAGGCTTGAAAAATTGCTTTTATATCCAGGCTATTTGCTGTTCCTTCCAGAACAGGATAGTCCCAGGTATTGCTGCCAGATGAGTGAATTACGCTGTCCAGTTTAAGTTTATCAACACATCCACAGGGAGCATACATAACTACCCAACAGACTGAGATCTTTTCTGTTCTTTCAGCTGAATATAATTTCAACCTGTCACTCCTTATCATATCCCCTTTAATCATGCAAAATATTTCCTCCTCTTCTCTCTCTCATCCTGCTCACAGACTTATCATTTTCCCCTTTAGCCTTCATTTAGTTGCAATATTCACATTATATTATACATTCTCTGTACAATTAAGCAGGGAAATTGTCACCACAGGTTGTCCGTGAGGCCAGAAGTAAGAATGGGTTCAAAAAAGGATTAGGGAGTGCATGGAATAGTCCATCAAGGGCTATTAAACTCGAATATATAGGTAAATATTGGCTCAGGAAGTCCCTAGGCTTCGCATTGCTGTACGCTGGAAGAATATACTGGGGAGAAACAGTGTTGTATTTTTGTCAGGTTTTTATAGCCTTTTCGTGGGGCACTTGCTTGTGACCAGTGCCAGACATGGCCAGGGAGCTAGCAGGACCTTTTGACCTGACACCACTGGATTTGTGTTAATAAGTTTGGGATGGGATGCTTTATCAAATTATACATAAAACACCTTGTTCTGTTGTTACGATAATTACACAGTATAACTTTAAGATCTGCACCCTGAGATTTATGGCATTGTAGAGTCTTCCTGGACTTCTCCACAGATCCTCTTGATTTTTCAGACTGCAATTATTCTTGCTTCTTGCTGGTTTGGCATAAGTGCTTAAAACAATTAATCTTCAAGGGAATTAATCTTTTTGTGCTGAGGGCTGTACAAATCCAGAACTGAAGCAATCTGGATGCATTAGATGTATGTTTTCCTGGTTGCATCTCAGTTTGTTATCCAAGTTAGAAGTCTCAGGGGAACAGGGAGAAAGAATGATTGTGAAGGGGATTTTTAAGATTTTAAAATGCACTGCATAGCAGTCCTCTTCCTTCTCATGCTCTTGACTTGTTTTATCTGTTATGACAATATCCTGAAAATGGAAGTTCTTGGTTAATTTTGTATCATTAGAAATATTAAGATTCTAAAGTGCTCTGTTTCAGAATTTGAGTCAAATTTTAGTGATGGAAAAGCAGACTCAATCTTCCCCCTCCGTCATGTCCTCTTTCCCATCCTCTTTCCCTCCCTCCCCCAACTGAAAAAAAAAAAATTACAGAAGTATTTAACGAAGTGTGAGGAAGCAGACTTCCTCCATTTGGGGACCTCTCAATTGGATATTGAAATTTTTCCCGACTTAACGAGCATTTGACCATGGACTTCCCAAACTGGAAGAAACTGTTGCTCCAATTTCAGCCTATTGTTTGCCTCCCTGCACCCTCTCTTTCCCACTTGCCCCTCTGTGAATACAAGCTTTGTGATTTGGTGCTCTGTTTCACCTTAAGTTGTCAGCTGGTGGAGAAGGGATCAAAAATCTGTGGAGTCACTTAGAGAGGAATTATGCTGGTGTAATGGGGAGTTGGTAGGAAATTGCGGTACCGGTTTTCTGCCATCTTGTTCACACTCAAATAAAAGGAAAGTGTAACCTAGGTACCTCCATAACCTATTATTTTATCCTGAAATAAAGCACCAAGGGCATAGGCAATCGCATACGAGTCAGGTGGATGTGTAATAAAAGCAGTTTTAGTATGCTGAGGCCCGAGTCAAAGACTGACTGACTGAGTTGGTGCATAGCCGAATTTTGCCCTTCTGTCCCTCTCTTTCTTTCTCTCTGCTGGTTTGAAACAGTGAGCACAGGCTGTCACTATTTACCCAGACACAGAGCTGAGAGAAAAACTCCATACCCTATTGGAGTTTTGAGTTTGACTTTATGTGTCATAAAAAAAAGGATAAAAAATCACAAACACAGCTCACTTTGTTTTGGAAGGTTTTTGCTTTTCAGTTCACGTTTAATGAAGTAATTACAGTAAAATACTCTCAAAATTCAAGACCTAATTAAAGCAAAGAATAAAACCTCAATTGATCCATTATTTAGATTGGTGAGAAGTGAGCATAAAGAAGCAATGAAAAAGTTAGTGCATTATGAGAGAAAGAAGCATGCTTCCTTTTGGAGAATGCTGATGGAAGGGAGACCTTGGAACAGTAACAGCCAGCAAGGGATGTGCTTAAATTATTCACTGACAATTCCTCTTCAGAGAAGAATGGGGCAAAAGCAAATGTATCAAAAGGATACTTTTCCCTGACAAATACAGGTGTTGCTGAATCTGTCTGATACAGAAGCTGTCTAGTCTAATATCATCCTTTTGGCAGACCAGCCCCCAAACTTCACAGTAAGAAATGAGCTGTTTACTCCCCAGTTAAGTTTTTCTGTCCCCAAGTGGCCATAGTTTGGCTGCCGTCTGCATTGCTGGCTGTCTCTGCCTCTGGTGAGTGCAGAGTATGATGACACTTTTGGGTCCTGCTTTGCAGATTGCAGGGAGGTGTGAGCAAGAGGGATTTATGGTGGCAAGAGCTTGGCTGTACCCAAGAGCACTCAGATCTTTGGATGGAACACGCTGTCATAGTTATTGCTATTGTTCCCCCTTTCTCCAGCAGGGGCTGGCCAGAAAGAGCTGAGCCACAGGGCAGATCTGACCTACCCAGGCCATCCTACTTTGATGGCTCTGAAAAAGATCTTTCATTTCCAGTATTCTCTGTAAAACTGCTGGTGAAGCTTTAACCAAATTGCTTTATCTGCCTTTCTTTAGTCCCTGTGAAAACCAAAATGACAAAAAAATTCACTTCACCTGAAGGTGGTTTTAAGCTATAAAAACAGGCTTGTTATTTGGTTTTATGAAGAACAACTAAATTATAATAAAGATTTTTTGTTATTCTGGGTTTCATAGGTGCCAAGACTGATTCCAGACTCATTCCATATTATCTTACTTTTTAAGGCATCTCTATTGCTCCTGGAAGTGCTAATGTTAAAGTCTCAGCTGAGTGCCCTCCTGGGTCCACCTGCCTTATTATTGCATTCACACCTGAGTGATACTATAAGGGAAAGTAGCTGTGAGAACACAACACCTCCAAAATTTATCTCACTGCACTGTGTGCTTAATTTCAGATGAACCCTTGCCAAATGACTGCCCTTTTTGTTTAGACTTAGCTTAGAGAACAGTGACTGCAAGGCATGTCAAGGAACAACCCCATCTCACCAAATAGAATTCAGGTCATTTCTACTTGAATTTCTCTTTTGGGGCAGTAAAATACAACTGCAAGAAAGTTACAGTCAGATGTGTATGTGCCATGTTGGAGTTTAATCAGTGAGTAAATCTCTGCTGCCCTTCCTCTGCAGACCTTTGGCAAGGGACAAAGCAATTACAGCTCTGTGTGTAGATGGAGTCCCAAACTGCTTGAGATGGTTTCTGCCATCCATCAATACAAAAAAGAGATTGCCAGTTCCCTCTATGAAAAGCACGGTACTCAGGTTGTGCTTCCCTAATGCCACCTCGGGAGGCAGAGTGGCCCTGAGTTGCTCTCTGTAGCAGGTTATAGCAGAAATGCTACAATCTAATCCTGGTAATACCAAACCACTAGTAATTGCTTGGAGCAAGAGTAGGAGAAATTCTGCTTCCTCCAGCCAGGTATAGATGCCTCAGGTCAAGCAGTAGTTTCTCACACTTCTGCTTAGCAAATATGCCTTTAGAAATGTGCATAAAAGATAAATAAACACCGACCCTAAATCTGCTTTGTGAAAATGGTCTGTTACGCTCTCAGCTGGGTTTGTATCTGAATGCATGCAGAATAAAGCAGGGTAGTAAGTGCTGACTACATGGCTGCTTTTGTGTTTATTTCAACAGCTCTCAAAGTAGTATCCCCAAATTCCTCCAAAATCTAAATGTCCCATTTTCCCATTAAAAAAAAAAAAAAAGAAAAAAAAAAGAAAAAAAAATATCTTGGGTTTGTGTCAATTGGAAGCAACTTCTCTTTAAAATAAAACCTCTAATCATTTTCAATTAAATGCCTGAAATAGAAAAAAATTATTTGGTTTAGTTTGAAACAAAACTTTTGCTGATGTTCCAAAACCACTAGCAAACCGAAACATCAGCCTTGAGTGCGCAGTTTAACTGTATCAGTGTAGCTAATGACAAATGACATTCAACACCATGCCAGCAGCAGTGGTTAAACTCCATAATTGTTTCTTTTATTGTCCCCCTTTGCACAGATTTTAAATCCCTTGTTCCACAATTAACTTTTCTTTTCTGCTAAAGGCTCTTATCTCCCTTGACAGGCTCTCTGATTACAAAATGTCTGCTGCAAACTCAGGAATGGCAGCAGGTCCAAGGATAAGAAGGAAATCTGTTTCTCTGGTCATTACCTGAGTAGATTGGAGTGCCTGTGAGCTGTAATGGGCAGGGAAAGAGGGTGTGTGGCCAGAGATCCTGCAAGCATGGAGATTCTCAATGACAGTCCTCCACTTTGGCTTTCTTCACTCCTTCAAATTCCTTCCCCCTTTCCTCTGAAATGCATTTTCTGGAGAAGGAGGGGGCAAGTTCTGCTGGCAGAGGAAGCAGTGTTTTCATGGGGAAGTCTGATCCGCTCTTTCCTGTAGCTGGTGGCAATTTTCCCTCTGCTCACTTCTGTCTCAGAGATAAGCCCCTTGCTTTGCTTGTCAGTCATGAAATCAGCTGCCATTTCAGGGCACCTCTCAGAGTTTCCAAATGCCTTTGACGCATTTTGCCTGAACAGGAGACTGCTGAGAATAGCTACTAAATCTTTAAATCTGGTTTCACACTTAGTCGTCTTTGTGCCTTTGAGTTTGTTGTTAGCATAGCTGGTGTTCCAGGTCACTGAGAACCTGGGATTATTACTCAAAGACTTGGTATTAATATGGGAGACTGGCAGTTTTATTGAGCCACTCCACCCTGGCTGGGGTTCTAAACTAACTAATTCTCTCTAAAGACCTGCCCCAGAGTGCTCGCTGTCTGGGAGGGATAGGGAGGGGAAGCATGACTTTCCCTAGGCCCTTCCAAAGGTTCAGGAAGAAAGGCGAAGCCAGAATGTTACTATACCACTATTTCTTGGTAGGAAACCAGCAGAACTTCTCCTCAGGACGGGGCAAAGGTCCTTGTTTCCACTGAGTGATACAAACTCACTGCCATCTTGCTAGTGTCTAAAAATTCTTGATTCCTATTTCTACACACTTTCCTTCCTCCTTGCAGCTTAATGAAACCATTCACTCAACCAGCTTTTATCCCTCCTCCCCTTCATCTCCATCTGTCCACTCCAGGTGGCAGCTCATCTGGATGAGAGTGTACCTTCAGTATCATGGCTCGTGCATCAGTGATAGCTCCTATGCACAGCTTCTGCTGGATGCATTGCAGATTAATTATTCTGAATTCTGGAAAACACACAGTTAATATGGGCAGGAAGAAAAATATTTGGATTTAATCAACTACTTAACAACTCTAACAGTATGTGAAAAAAGAGAACTCCTTTTCTCCATGTTTGCGCATTCATTTAATGAAGTATCTCCCTAAACAATTTACAAACTGAAAATTATGGTTGTATATTAATGTGACAGACAATCTGCCCAACTGCAGCCACCTTCTACCATTTCTCGGTTGTCATGGGCTCTGAAGTCTGGTCAGTTAGCAGAATTTGTCATAAAACATAAGGGCTTAAATCGTCTGGGGGTAACAAGCCATTTCCATGGCGAGAACAGCAAATTAAATGTTTCTAGAGCCAGCAAATATTTGTGATGCTTGTTTCCTGTGGACCAGTATTCTTTCTCCACATCCTAAGACTTCTTGGTTCTCTCTGTCTGGTTCATCTTCTGTTAGTTAAACATGTCTGTCTCTCAGCAGTTTCCAGACTCCTTTCTCATCTTTTCTATCTGTTCCCTACAGCTGTGACCCCAAAGAAGCCCTCCTGAATGCTGTCTTATTCTCCGAGCATCCTGTCAGAGTTCCCACTGAACATGATTATAAAGCCCAATTTGAAACCAGTATTAATTCTGCTGTAGAACGAAAGGTTAGGCTGCACATCTTTTGGTCTTGCCCTGGCAAAGAGATTCTAGGAGTATCTGGCTTCCTTCCTTCCTCTAGATGCAATCCCTAGATGCTGTGTGGAGGGGAGAAGTATTTGCCATTCCTTTCTCTTTTACTTCTTTCCATAGCTGTGCTTGTTGATGTTGCTCATAGTCACAGTCTGATTTATTCTCTCAAAAGCTCGAACTTTGGTCCAGCTCTTGAAGCTACCATTGAGGTCCTGCAGAACTCATTCTCTTACTAGCTTTACCTGCTTGCACTTTGGCAGGGCAGAAGATTCAGAGCTAAATGATTGCCAAATTTCATCAGAAGTTACTGTCCCTCCAGAGTTTTTTTGCTTTTCAGATATTGCTACCCCTAGCTTGGTCACTGTCAGATTACAGTGGGCTTGGCTTTTCTATTTTTTCCAGTGGGAAAAATAGATCAGATTTCAGCAGATCTTCCTCTAGATGCTGTGTCCTAACCCAGCATCTCTGCTGGCATCTTTGCTTAAGCAAGCTGGCTTTATTTTACCCTACTTCTTGAGTATCTTCCCTTTTCACTCCCTTGCATCTCTCTAATCTCTCGCAACAACTCTTTTAATCTCTCCTGGTCTGTCCGAAATCCGGGTTCCTACAGTGCTATGCTATGTCCTTCACTTGTGGTCACACCTAGTTGTCCACACATTTGTCATCTCTGCCGATCTGAAAGCCCCTCCTAGGTGTGAGAAAACAACAGCATGGCTGTATTTCCCCAGCACACATCCCTCTGCTCTCTCTGGAGCACGGTGCTGAGCTGCTCAGTCCCTGGAAGAGCCAAGGTATTCCACACTACCTGCTTGTGCAGGTTTGGCTGCAGTGTCTCTAACTGCTGGCTGAGTGTGTCGAGAGGGGGCTGGCAAGAAAGGATTATATTCATTACAATATTAAATAAATCAGGTGGAATTAGCTCTGAGCAGAAAGCAGCAGCTGGCTTTCGCAGTGTTGTGACAGGCTCCGCCAATTATGCAATGCAAATAGAAACTCTCTGACTTTCGTTGCTCCTAGGCCATGACAGGCCTGGAAAGACTGGCAACTTATGATCTTCTCCAATAAATCTGTACTCTGCCCCAGCCTCTGAGAACCTCCAGCTTCCACTGAAGAGCACTCATTCTTCCAGTCTGGCCTCCATCAGAGCTGTGACAAGAGGGACCTCCAGAACCTCCAGACTCCTGTGTACACCCTTATGGCCCACCATGGGAGCAAGGAAGCACTTGGTTAGCTTTATTCTTATTGATGCAGTGGGATATTGATTTAAACTGGTAGCTGTGCTATGGTAGTTTTTTAATGCTTCAACCAGCAAAATGAGGCCATGATACCCACACCATGGCGCTTGCCCTAATTACTCTGCAAGGTTAATTTGCTGAGGCTGTGTGGGTATGTGTGCCTGACAGATTGATTCCTTTGTATTATATTAGCTAAGGGAGGACACTGAGTTTCATATGTATATGGGGGAGGGAGAACAATTAGACGAAGGAGATCTGCTCTGGTAGCATAGGCAGGTCAAGGTTATGCTGAAATGAAATTATAGCTGAAATACAAAGAGTAAAATCATTGCTAAAAGACACCAAAACGGATCAGGATGAAAGCTCTTGAGGAGGAGATGGATCCTTTGAATTCAGATGATGATGGACTTGTAGAGGTGTTCAATCTTGACACAAGACCATAGGGAGGATGGTATTATATATTTCTATGTGTATGCACAGAGGAAATTTTATTTTAATCTTGTTTGACAGAGTCTGGCTATAACTGAAAGTCAAGAAGATTACTCTCCAGGGTCAAGAGCTACAGTATGGAGCTCTGTACCATGGACACAGGTCTCTGCAGACAGCAAACTGATAGATAATAATTTATGTTTAAATCACAGAAGATCAGACTTCTCAAGAGAACTTCTTTTCCTTATTCCAAAAATCACCATACTTGCAAATAGATGAAGCCCCTGGTAGAAGGCTACTCTCTTGCTAAGAATGCTGCCTTCCTTTAAGAAAGTGAGATGGCTCTGTTTGCTGTGGAAGAGGCTAATCACCAGGCAGAGGCGTTATGGAGCATATCTCAGCAGAGACGTTAGAGGTACCTCAGCAGAGCAAGAAAGCAGGTAGTGAAATAAGTGGGAAAAGGCAAGGTGGTGGTTCCAAATGCACACATAAAACTAGAGCCAGAAGATAACTGGAGAAGAACATGATGCGGTGGTAAATATTTCCTAGAAGTAAGCAGGAGATCATATTCACCTCCCAGTCATGTCCTCATGTCTTGTCAAAAGAGAAAGTAACTGCTAATCCACAAGCTGTCAGTCCAGGAAACTCCACTCCAATGACAATGGAGAGCAATGCCCTAGGTCTGAGTGTACCTTTAGGTACATGTGTTTTGTTCTGGCCAGAATACTTGCTGTGAGAGTAAAGGGAGTAAGGCAAAGTTCCACTCTTGGGTAATTACATTCTGCCTCTGTAGCTTCTCCATCAGCTGTAGTATAGAACAGATTTTTTTTTTGCTGCAGCCAGGAGGAGACAGAACAAGAGGTCTACTGGTAAGA